>JAOANR010000004.1:1285374-1729263 GCA_030278955.1 Hygrophila difformis
AACTATGCTAAAAATAATTATTATTACCAAAGAATTAAACAAAGGAACGAAAGAAAACTAGCTACTGAGAAGTACATTGGTTCACCAATCATTGATTAGTTGAGTGGTAATAATTGACGCTAGCTGGGCTTGGTAAGAAAAACTATGATGAGAAAGGGGGAAAATTCGTTGATGCTAGAATGCGCTTCCTAGAAATATTAATCGGCACTTGAGTGGCTTGACACTGACGGTTGATTTTCAACCGAATTACCAAAAAACAGTGCAGTGGTTGTTAATAAAACTGCAAGCAAGAAACATCGTTTTGCTGGAAATTGGCTGTTGGCTGATACTAGGTATTTATTTGTGCATTAAAAACAGTGGATGCAAATTCTGGTTTTGCACTAGGAATGAATGAAGGCAATAAACATCATATCGATCATTTTGAATTGAAGCCAAGTTGGCTGATAGATATTTGGGGTGTTTGGAAGCCGACATATTTAGGAGTATATAACGGATTCAATCAGCATATCCTCTCACAATTCTCTCTCCAAATCTGCTATCTGCTAATCGATCCGCTGACTCCCAAACATCCCCATTATTCCTTTGTGCATTAAAACAATGGCTGATAATACTAGCTATTAGCCTATATTATTATCCTGGTGGGTGAATGTCGTGTGTATGTGTATCTTTTATTTATCAAAACTTATCAGTTTATTTTATTTTATTTTCTTGAAAAAATATCTGGGGAAAGGAGAGCCATCAAATTAACTACTTGCATTTTGCCAAAAATAAAATTAACTACTTGCAATGTAGTTTGGTTTTGCTTACCTGCATATTATTGAGAAAAAGAAAAAAATGAAATAATGAAATTCACTCTTGTTAGGGATCGGGACCGCCACCCGAAATCCGGCACTAAAATGATATATATCGTCCGTTTTTTGCTGAGGCCTCACGGTTTTCTCTTTTGGGCACATCCCAAAAGGTCTTATACTGATGAATCCACACCACTGACTCAGTCTTCAAACCAATTTTTGGTACCATTGTTAGGGATCGATACCGCCACCCTAAGTTCGACATGTACGCTTTAGGCCGAGCCTTCACGATTTTCTCTTTGAATACCTCCGAAAATGCCTTATATGCAAGACAAATTTCCTTTGTATTACCAATGTGGGATATGGTTTAGGTGCTATAAACCTTCACGATTGAGTTTGAACCCAACAAATCTACTTGTGGGATATGGGTTAGGTGCTATAAACCTTCATATGCCGAATCTGTTGAATAAGCTCTTTACGAGAATTTTTTTTTTTTTTCTTTTAAACATCTTAAAAGGGATTTCGTATATAGGTTCTTACCATCAATATGAATGATTGACGAATGAAATTAGATAACCAATAAATTCATTTTTTTTTTAAATATTGACACTCATGTGTTGGCAAATTTGTGTGGGAGCCCAAGCGATACAAATTACAAAGATGGATAAAAGGAGAGGGATAAGGGGTGGTTGGGGAATCGAACCCCCAACTTCTAGGCTGTGAGTGGGGGACTTGACCACTAGAGTAAGTTTCCCATCCCACCAATAAAGTCAATTGATTTTGGTACTTTCCTTTATTTCAATAGTAGTGGCAAAATTTGTGGGTTTTATTTATGAACAAAATCATCATCAATGTGTGGAAGTGTGTTTAAAAATTTAAAATTTATGTTGGATTGATATAAAAATATGCGGGAGTGAAAAATACATTTATTAAATTGGGTAAAGATGATATCAGTTTGAATTCAATATTGTGATACTAGAATATGTCATTCCAATCGCTTCATTAGGAAATTTAATTAATTGATTCATTAGTGATGGAGGCAATGAGTCAATTAATCAATTTTACAACCATATGAAGCATGATTATATTTTCATCAATCATATAAGATAACTAATTTATTTATTTATTTTTTGTTTTCCTTCCCCGTACATAAATACTGGATCCAACACATTAAATATATATATATATATATATATATCATATGAATAAGACATTTCAGCATAATAACTCATATTCTACCTACGGGTACATATATATATATATATATATCCTATATAAAATGGCATTATGAGGGAGAAAGAAAGGAGACAGGGCATTTTTTTTTAACACCAATGTCCCCAAGCCTCATTAAACATATAATGAAAAAGACATTTCAGTATAATAACCCATATGCATGCTACCTATTGGTACGCATATCCTATATAGAATGGCATTATGAGAGAGAAAGGAAAGGAGACACAATCTGTGTGTATCTTATATATATTTAGGTGAATATCAATGTATTCTCATGCCACATGGGACCCAAAACTAATCCCTCGAGGATCTGCAAGGGCAATTAAGGGAGCCTCTCCCAAAGCAGTTTTTTGCATACACAAGGCTCGAACCCGAGACCTTGCTTAAGCGACTAGAGCACCCATCCACTCAAACCAACTGCTGTTGGTTGTATCTTATACTCCCTCCGTCCCATTCCAAATGTCCTACTTACTATTTTTGGATGTCCCATTACAAATGTCATCTTTCTATAAATAGAAATAATTTTCCCCTCCAACAACTATGTGGACCCCACCATATACTCACAAACCAACTCTACCTTAATTCCCGTGCCCAACAGTAACAAGACACTTGGAGTGGGACGGAGGGAGTATATATTAATCAAAACTTATCAGTTTATTTTATTTTATTTTCTTTAAAATATATCCGGGGAAAGGAGAGCCATCGAATTAACTACTTGCATTTTTCCCAAAAAAAAATATAACTACTTGCAATGTAGTTTGAAAAACTCGACCATTTTGCTTACCTGCAGATTATTGAGAAAAAAGAAAAAATGAAATAATGAAATTCATTCTTGTGAGGGATCGGAACCGCCACCCTAAATTCGACATTAGTATGATATTGTCCGATTTGAGCTGAGCCGTCACAATTTTCTCTTTGGGCACCTTCCAAAATGCCCCATACTAATGGAGTTAGAGAATACATTATATACAAGACAACTTTCCTTTCTATTACCAATGTGGGATTTGGTTTGAACCCAACAAATCTACTTGTAGTTGTGGGATATGGTTTAAGTGCTATAAACCTTCATATGATGAATCTGTTGAATAAGCTCTTTTACGAGACGTCTTAGACCATCTCCAATGCAACGCCAAAAATGGCGTTGCACACTAAATTGGAGATTGCGGGCGCTCCAATGCGCCCGCATAAATGGCGGACGGGAACGCCAAAAATGGCGTTCCCCAACAGTGCACCGCAATTTATTGCGGTGCACTGTTCATGCCGGCATTCTTTTTATTTTTTTTTTAATTTTTTTTCCTTTTTTTTATGTTTTATTTACTTTTTTATTTGATTTTTATTTTGTTTTATTTTTTTTTTTGTAAAATAAAATTTTTTTTGAATTAATATAATTGATAAATGAAATATTTTATGAATAGTAAAGGGAATCAAAATGGAATATTCTATTGTAGAGGGAAATTTAGAGTTGTGGGTTGGAGAGGGATAGTGGAAAACTGTAAATCTAACTGTAAAATAGAGATAACGTAACTGTAAAATAGAGATGTGGGTTGAAGATGGCCTTAGAAGGAATTTTGTAATAGGTTCTTACTATCAATATGAATGATTGACGACTGAAATTAATGAAATTAGCATAACTAATAAATTCAATAGATTTTGGCGCTTTCCTTTATTTCAGTAATAGTAGCAAAAAAAATAAGCCAAAAAAAATAATAGTATCAAAAACTATTTATAGCCTGTATAGGTTATTCGGTAAAGAAAAAATAATAGTGGCAAAAATTATGAGTTGTATTTATGAATAAAATTTTCATTGATACGTGGGAGTGTGTGTAACGATTTGCAATTTATGTTGGGTTTATATAAACATATGATGGAGTGAAAAATAAATTTGTTTGATTGGTTAATGGTTAAACATGAAATAAGTTTGAATTCAATATTGCAATAGAAAATGTCAATCCAATCGGTTCATTAGGAATTTAATTAATTGATTCATTAGTGATAGAGGCAATGAGTCAATTAATCAATTTTACTACCAAATGAATCATGATTATATTTTCATCAATCGTATAGGACAAGTAATTTAATTTTCTTCCCGTCCCTGTACATAAATGCTGGATCCAACACATTAAACACATAATGAATAATACTACATTTCAACATAATAACCCGTACGCTACCTATGGGTGCGCATATCCTATAATCGTATATAGAATGGCATTATGAGAGAGAAAGGAAAGGAGACAAGGGCTTTTTTTTTTTTAACACTAGGGTATATCCTCAATTCTCGTCCTTCAAAGATCGGTGAATATTGAAGAATTGTCACTTCCAAAATAGAATTCTATATATACATAACGCTGGAACCCCAGAGTTTTACTTAAACTGCCACACTCTTATACTATTCAGACAACTGCTTTGGTAAGAGACAGGGCATTTGTTTTTATTACAATATGAAATTCGCAAATGTACATTAAATTAATGTTTTATTCTGGGCTTATTAGTGCCCCACAAGAAGGTTCTGATATTTATATCGCCCTTGTCCTGATCCATACATTTCGTCAAAAATAGGCGATAAAAATATCTATAAGACACAAAAATGGAAGGCATTATTACATGGATTTATTCTTTGAACATTATTAACTGAACACGGCTTTGCGAAAGGAGTTAGGCAACTAAAACCTAATTTCAAGAAAAGGGGTTTCAGATCTCTACAATGACATTTATTCCCAATATACTACTTACTTCCTCCGGTTTTTTATTTTTTTTATTTTTATTTATTTTTATTTTTTTTAAAATTGCCACATTACCTTATTTTGTTAGGTTAGAGAATAATTTTGAAGGTAAGCCTAAGATGAGTTTTGTAGTTTGTAATATCTACTTTCATTATCAGTTTACCATTTTTTATTTAGCATTGTAACGAATTATATAAAATCATTCAAAGTCAGCTAATTGAAAACAGTAATCGCAATGTAGCAATTTTTTTTTTTTTTTTAAATTATAAAAACGAGGTAGTATTTGTTAGGTTATAGATCTAAATAAGTCGTTTTGACTCATGTTCGCTTGGAGTTCAGACAAGACAATATAGCCTAACAATTTAGTAATTAATGTTGTGGTGATGCGAGCAAAAATGGAGAGAACTATTTTTAAGGTAATATCGTTAAAGAGACTTGTGAGTGGATTTTTATGGGGAGATACAATGCAGATCATTCCATTATAGTACTAGAATAAGATTATTTTGAAGATCAAGAATTATTATTATAATAAGGAAAAAAAGTAGAGGACTTTATTTTGTTATCACCCGGCCATTGCAAGTTTTGAAGATTGTTGTTTCCTTATTGCAAGGAGATCTTGGAGAAGGATGTTCAGCAAAATTATTAGGCCAGTGCAGTACTACATGTTTATAGATACTACTGTACGTATAGTACAAAATTATTCCATGTTCATGTATTAGCCAAATGGTCTCCATTGACTCCTCTATCGTTTTATGTGGAACATATACATCAACACTCTCCTCTCTAGCAACTACCACTCGTATCGGATTGGGCATTGCCTCTTTTTTTTTTTTTTTTTTTTTTTTTTTTTTTTTTTTTAATGATCTCTAGGTAATTAAGGCCATTCCATATTTAGGATGACAAACCCACCATAACTCTAATACCATGTTAAATTTGGGGACAATGGTTACATTCCGAAACTAATTAATAATAAGTGATGAAGTTGTCCCTATCCTTATAAATGAAAGAGAATGCCACAATCTTTTCAATATAAGATATGTGAACGAAGAATCGAAGATAGACTTCATGGGACCGAAAATACTATAAAAAATTTGATCAAAGGGGCAAAAAAAAATTTAAATAAATAAATAAATAAATAAATAAAAATAAAATAAATAAAACAAAAATGTACAACAAAAAGTATACTAAGAAAACATTTAGCTAACGAGGAATTTTCCCAAAATGACGACTATATTAATTATAAGAGGAAAATTCCAACCCAATCACTACTTACTCCGTTGAGGGTGTCTCACGTGTGTGGGAAATATTTTTTTTATTTTTTTAGTGCGTTTTCTTTAAAAAAAAATCCAAATCGGTCGGTTAGTAAATTTTTGCCCCTATATTTTTATCTATTTGCTAATCATTTTTTAATTTAGTCATAACTACGTAATAATTAGCATGAGATTGCAGGCGTGGCCGAAGTATATTACATTTTACATTTACCATAGCCAATTTGGAGTCCCCATACATAAAGCTTAATGCATTCATTTGCACACATTATACTCCCTCTGTTTTTTATTTGCTATGGCCCCAACTTTCACGCAGTCCAATGCAGATTTTAAATAACTAATAACTCAAGTCCCGTATAAGTAAAAATTCTCAAAGTTCGATATTTAAAAACTACACGACGAGATGAATCTAACAAGATCCCACTTGGTTATATTTTAACTTGTATAACTATGTTTAAAATTTAGGTCATAAAGCCTGTGTGTGAATAGTAACAAATTAGCCAATGTACCTATTAGAAAAAAACAAAGGGAGTATATAGCAATTGGTCTTCATGTTTGGAGAAACACCAAAAACCACCGAGTCATAAAAAAAAGATTCACCTCGGTAGTTGCTGACCAGAACTCCGATGGCATCCAGCAAAGGTAATGCCCAATCCGATACGAAAATGGGCTTCGCACATAGGAGGGAATCGCTTGACCTAGATTTTCCAAGAGCACCATTTTGTAACCACAAAGAAACGACAACCATTCTTCCTACAACAATAATATAGCTTACCTTCATTTTCATTCCGGATAGATTCAACAACCCTTATCTCAGCCGTTTGACCACATCTACAAAATGATATTCTTGGAAAATGTAATTCAAGCGATTCTCTGCTCTGTACGAAGCCATTTTCGCATTGGATTGGGCAGTATCTTCGCTTGATGCCATCAGAGTTCTGGTCAGTAGCTACCGCGGTGGATCTTCTTTTATGGATTGGTGGTTCTTAGTGTTTCTCCATAAAATGAATACCAATTGTGATATATAATGTGGGAAAAATGCCAAATATATCCGTTTTGTTTTAAAAAAAGCCAAATCTATCCTTTTTCTATTTTATTACCGAATTTATCCTCTACATATGCTAATTATATCCGGAAATATCCTAAATTCACTAATCGTGGAATGCCTGCTGACGTGGCAATAAATTAACTTAAACCCTACACGCTGGATCGAATTTGAAGTGTGTCTCAATTAGGGCTGGGGAAAAATACCGAATATACTGCATACCGCACATACCGTATCGAAAAAATACCGAAAATATCGAAATTTTCGGTATACCGTAATTTTCGGTATGGTATCATACCGTACCGTAAGATTTCGGTACAGTAACGGTATAATTTTTTGATACCGCGGTATACCGCCACCGTACCGAACTTTGGTATATACCACGGTATCGGTATATACCGCGATACCGTTATATACCGTAATATCGGTATGTTGGTATATAGCGAAAGTTCGGTATGCCGGTATATACCGCAATACTGGTATGTCGGTATGTAGTGAATGTTCGGTATGTCGGTATATACTGCGATACGGTATGTCAGTATGTACTGAATGTTCGGATAGCGGTATATACCGAACTTACCGGAATGTCGGTATGGAAACAGTATGGAAATATTTCATACCAAAACTTTTGGTATACCGAAATGTTTGGTACGACAATGGTATAAAAATTTTCATACCGTAAAGTTCAGTAAGGCATACGGTACGGAGAATTTTTTTCGGTATGATACCGTACCGAAAATTATGGTATACCGAAAATTTCGATATTTCTTTTTTCGATACGGTATGTGCGGTATGCGGTATACTCGGTATTTTTCCCCAGCCCTAATTGAGAGACACTTCAAATCCCATCCAGCGTGTAGGGTTTAAGTTAATTTATTGCCACGTCAGCAGCCATTCCACGATTAGTGAATTTAGGATATTTCCGGATATAATTAGCATATGTAGAGGATAAATTCGGTAATAAAATAAAAAAAAGATAGATTTGGTTTTTTTTTTAAAAACAAAACGGATATATTTGGCCTTTTTTCCATATAATGTGTGCAAATGAATGTATTAAGCCGATGTGCTATGTGTGGGGACTCCAGATTGGCCACGTTCGATGTAAAATATGATTTATTTCGGCCACATCAGCAATTTTACAGTATGTAATTAGGACCAAATTAAAAAATATTAGCAAATGAAGCGGACTATATGAGACAAAAATTTACTAATCGACCGATTTGAATTTTTTTTTTTGAAGAAAACAGACTAAACAAACATTTTTTCTTATGTGTGTGTCCCACAATATATACTCAGTATACTGTAAAATTGAGTCCCATTTACAATAGTTAAAGTGGATGGTAAAAATTAAAGTGAGTTTAAATTGCTAATCCGAAAAGATGTGTGATATATTGTATAGATAGTTAATTTTAATGATACAGGTGGGGTAGTCTTTAGAATAATTGCCTAATTATGATACAACTGCCTTGCTCTCCTGCAGGTTTTTCATTTATAACCATCTACAAATGAGACTGATAGGCTCGTGAATTATTCGAGCTCGGCTCGGCCAAAATTCGGTCCAAACTCGACTAGAAATAGCTCGGTTCGAGCTCGATTCGGCTCGTAACACATGATCTCAAGCCGAGCCAACTACTATTCGGGTCGAAAGCTCGATAATAGGCTCGATTTATTTTTATACATATATTTATTTATTAGTAAATATAGAAATTCTATTAAACATTAAAAGTATAAGTGTTATTATTGTTCATATCTTCTAATTTTTAAATTATAAAAAATATATTATTAATAAATATATTTTTTAAAATTATTTAAATATGTAGATTATATAAAATATAATTAAATATATGCAATGTATTAAATATTATTCCTTTATAAATTATGTGAGAATGAAAATGATATTGTTCGAGCTCGGCTCGAATTCGAATTAGCTTGGTCAACGCTCGGCTCGGTCAAAGCTCGGCTCGAATTTTTATGAGCTCAAGCCGAGCTTACCAGTATTCGGGCTGGGCTCGGCTCGTTTACAACCCTGCATCTACCTATTAAAATAATCAAATTGTTATTTCTATCTGCATAACTAGTTGTAGCTGCTGAGAAATGTAGATTTTGATATGGATCTAAGCTTTAGTTTGGCATGAAATGTCTTTATGGATAAAATTGGTTAATAGTGAAACATACATGACTATTTGAATATTTATTGGAAAAAATGTCAAAATGTTGTTGTAACATTGCTCATTTTTCAATTTGATGCCATAATTTTGTAGTTTTCTAATTCGGTGACATAGGATTGATAATGATCTCAAAAATGGTCCCATCAGGCCTTAATCACCCCCGGCATGCATTTCCTAAAGTAACACGAGATAAGTATAAATAATTAATTTAATTATGCCGTATAGGTGCCATGTAGTTATTAACTAGGGGTGAAAACGGGACAGATACGGGCGGATAATGCTCTTCCCGTCAGGGGCGGACCTGTATAGGGGCCTGGGGGTGCCCAGGCCCCACCATTATTTTCTTTTTTCTTTTTTAATATATTATATATACCTATTTTATTTTATAATATACTTAATATATATGTTTAATTATTTTATATTTATTTTTTTCTTCTCCCATTTAAATAAAAATTCATAAATTATTTTTATATTTGCTTTAATATGCTCCAAATTTGATTATATAATTCACTTTGCCCAATTGTAAATATTATCGAGTAGTCATTTGTTTAATCATTTTCAATAACTATATTATATTATCAAAATGATATTATAAGAATATGGTCCTTATAACATCTTAAAATATAATTAGAAAACTTCAATTTTTCTATAAAATATACTTCGTACTAACTATAATAGAAAAAATAATTTCTATATATTTATTTTTAGTTAAGTTGTGTACCCAAAATGTTGTCTATATGACAAGGAATTTAACACATACATAGTTTTTTACAAATGTGTATAAACTTTAAAACAAAAAATTACAACTGAAACCTTTTACAGATAAGAGCTAATTTGCACACGATACTATGTATACGAAATATCAAAAGTAAAACTAAAGAATATGGAAAGATGCTGAAAAAATAATCATAATTATTTTAAAAAATGAGGCCCTAAAAATTGAACTTTTCGTCGTGGAAGAATACGTATTACACAAGCTATTAATCGAGACTAGGACCCCCCATCAAAAATTTTCTGGGTCCGCCTCTGCTTCCCGTATCCTATCCCATATTTTTTTGTCGAATACGGAATCGGATACGAATAGCCCGAATACGAATACGAATTTGAATATTTCGGGATACGGATATGGGACGGATATATAACGAATTCGGATTTTAACGGATAAAATGATCGGATAATTTTTAAAATCTAATTTTTGAGGTGGTTCCTTTCGTTATCATTTGGTGATTCACTTCCTTCAACAAGCCACGGGGCATTTAATAAGATACTTTAGGTTGCAATTACATCGTCATTCTCGTCTGCGCCACCACACTGTACAACGGCAAGATCGATGCAGCCGCTCCCAACTCCACTTATATAATCTAATGCCCCATCATGATTTTCATATAATTCAAAAATCCAAATAAAATCAATAAAATATATATATATGAATACATCAAATCTGGGTAGAACATTTAAAGGATGATATTGGGAAGCATAACAGTGATGAAAGAGAGAGACCGGCGGCAGCAGCAGTGGCGTAGTGAGATGGCGGCGGGAAGCAAAAGCGGTGCTGTTGCGGTTCACAGAGAGGCGACGCTGGCGGCAGAAGCAGGATGGGTGGCGCACGGCGAGGCAGGAGAGGAGAGCAGCGCACAACAGGCGGCTGGGTCGGAGGAGACGTGAAGCAGACGGTGGTGCAAGGTTGGCGGTGGCGAGTCGGGGCAGCAGTCCAGGCCTGTCGGATCTGGGAGCCAAGGAGCAGATTCCAATTTTGTGGTTTGGAATGACTAATGAGACTATAATTAGGGACTAGGGAGGGAGGAAAGATGCGTAGGAATTAGGTTAGGATAATATATAATAATATGTATAAAATAAAATTTATATATATGAAATCCGGATATCCGAATAGGATATATCCGAATAGGATATCCGGATAATATCCGGACAATATCCGAAAAAATTCGGATACGGGCGGATATTTCCAATCCCATATCCGGTCCCGTATCCGGTTTTTAATATCCGTATCCGACAAATATCCGACGGATAGTAAAATTCGGATACGAATTCGAATATAATCGAATACGGCATCGGATCGGGCGGATATTATCCGCCCACTTTCACCCCTATTATTAACTGAATTTGACTCACACTTGTACACTTTCTAACCCCATTCCTACTTTAATGGCCACCTTACAACCCTACAAGTACGCAGTAAATGGTTAGAAAGTATCCACATGTGTAGGTCAAACCCAGTCAATACATACGTGACACATACACGGCACAATTAAATTACTCCCTCTGTCCCAACTGAAATGTCTTACTTATTATTTTTGGATGTCTCATCACAAATGTCTTCTTTCTATAAATAAAAATAATTTTCCCCTCTAACAACTATGTGGACCTCATCATAAACTCATAAATCAACTCTACCTTAATTCCCATCCCCAACAGTAACAAGAGATTATCAATGTGACGGAGGGACATTATTTACACTAATCTCGTGCCACGTCAGCAAATGTGAGTAATTAAGGCTCAATGAGACCATTTTAGAGACCATTACTAAATTTATGACACCAAATTAAAAACTCTAAATTATAGCACCAAATTAAAAAATAGGCAAAGTTATGACACAATTTTGTGATTTTTCCCTTATTAATTCCATACTCGCGCCAGAGGGCCATTTTTATTCAATTACATCAACACACCACTACAATACATTTATTATACATATTAGGGGAAATGAATAAAAATGGCCATTACAAGGAGCCTATTCCACGTTTAGGCCATTATAAGTTGAATTTCCAGAATTAGGCCATTAAAAACACATGTTGAATGAAATTAAGCCATAAGGACCAATTTGAAATTAATTAATAACCCAACAACTTTTCCTTTATTTTCTTTAAAACCCCAAAAGTTTGACTTTATATACTTTAGTCTTATTTCAAAAGTTTTCTATACACATGAGACCCAAGCGCATTAAAATTGGTATCAGAGCCTAGGTTTTATTGAAGAACATATTAATTATATTATATATAATATTTTATTTCTTAATCGAGAAGATTTAATTATTTAATGGATTCAATTAATTTGAAACCAACGAGTTATTTCCAAATTTTGGAAATAAAAAATAGAAATTTCCAAAGGAAATTCTTGAACTTGTCCACAAGACAAGATTTTATTAAAAGAAATTTCTTTCATGAAAATGAGAGGAACTGACTGGAAAGAAATTGATCCGGATAGCTCTAAGTTCTCACAAGACTTAAGAGAAATCCAAAAGACAATTCAAGATTATGGTAACCGGGTATTAATTTTACCTGGAAAAATAGATAACTTGAATCAATCAACAGAGGAGATCTTGAAATTATTTCAAGATCTAAAGAAAGAGATTTTAAATCTGAAATTTGATATTTCGGATATCAAGAAAAGGCAGAAGGATATTCCTGGATCTTCCAAGAATAACCAAGCCAATATTAGAGATGCATTCGGACCCGTACAAGCTTTACATCAAAAGGGTAAAGCAACTATGGTTCCAAAGCAGAAATCACAAGAAGAGCTTATGATCGATCTACTGAAAACAGTCGAATGAATGTTTTCAGGGTAGATCTATCAAATCTACAAGAATTAGCAGAATCGTTTTCCCAACTTGGGATTATGGATCTGGTTAATGTAAAACCCAATGAAGTTCTTCAATTGGGTTATGCGGAAGAATCAGGATCCAACGTAACCCACGATGGACCGCCTGACGTCCCAATGAGAGAAAGTACAGATTTCCACATGAACATGTATCCTGAGGTACATCTCAATACAAGACGAAACCCAAGACGGAACCCAAGTAGAGCACCAGAATCCACACCGTGGGCCAAGACAATGTTACAACCATTAAATCCATATGGCATAACACTGAACCTCGATGTTATCGACTTCCGAAATATCAAAGATCTGATTGACGAATGGGTAGCTTCAATGAAGATTGCAGCAACCACCCCGGATCTCGATAAAGAAAACTTTGTCAGATTAATAGAGCTAAGCCTCGAAGGATCGGCAAAGCTGGGCTGGAAAAACTCCACGGCGGCTTTAAAGAAGCAAATACTCGAAGGAGAATCCAAAAGTAAAATATGCGAAAGATTTGGCCTCTTATTCAAAACCCATTTTGTAGGAGATGGTTATTTTGAAGAACAGAGAACCGAAAAAATTAAGGTCTATACCCAAGCACTATTGGGTATGGAGTTAAGAAGTATTTGCGCAGTAGACGAATATATCTACTGGTTTCGTAAATACTATTTTCGGAGTAAAATGACAGCTGAAGTAGCATGTCCCATGTTCTTTGCAAAAATCTGCAGCCCATGGAGAGAGATTTTGATCCAGTCGTACACAGTACCCCCTGGTACAGTGGACTCAATAGCCCGAAGAATGTCCTTCATAAAGGATAAGCTCAGAGAATGGTGTCAACAGGCAGCAGCCCAAAAGAACATCAAGAGACTAAGAGGTAAAATAAAAATAACCCCTTTTTGCTATGAAAATAACGATTTTCCAACAATTATAGGAGAATCAGAAGAAAAGAGAAGAAAGAAGAAGAGTCGAGGCTCATACAGTAAGAGTTTCAGAAGACCTCCATTCTGAAGAAGAAGAGCATGGTGGTCCAAGAGCAAGGCCAAAACATACAAAACTGGACAAAGAACGAAAACGACGAAGAGTTCATCCCAAGGCTCAACTAGCTCAGCAGCAAGGAGCACGGGGAGAACGACGTCCAAGAGAACGTTCAGACGAGCCCATACCTGAGCCAACGAAAGCTTCAAGGACTGCAACTGTTGGAAGTGTGGAGCCAGAGTTCATATCTCACCCGATTGCCCCCAGAATCGTGAGATACGAATGTATGAAGCCACGGAAGATATCGTGGAAGCGGTCTACCATGGAAAGCTGGTACCAGTCTATCAGTTTGAAGACATCCCCTCGGATGAAAGCATCTACGAGGAAGAATTAAGAAATGACTCGAACTCATATTCAGATGGATCTTCAACCGAGTCTGACTGAAGAAGACAGGTTTCAGACCACTGAAAACCTGTCTGGATTCTTTTCAAGGATGACGATCTCGAATCGAACCATGGAAAGAATAATGCGACTAGATTCCAACCTCAGCCCATATGACGGATTCAGAATTGGCGGGATTGGACGAGTTCTTAACCAGATGGGACTCAACCAGAGAAGACATAACATCATCTACAAGGTAAGTGCAGGTGAGTTTGCAATTCCTATGGAACTTACTTGTAATGTTATGGATATGCAATTAATTCCTAAAGAAGAAATTCTTGAGGAATTAAGCAGAATGAAGGAGGAAATCGCAATTACTATGAAATGGATCCACATAGGAGCCATTGAAGAAGTAATTAAGGCAACCTTCAAAGAAGGCATTGATTCTGAATTACATCTATCAGTCACTGATAGAAGAATCAATAACCTTAGAGATTGTCTTCTAGGAACTATGGTAGGAAATTTATATGCTGGGAAGTTAATGTTTGACATACATCCCAGAATTTCCTTTAACTTAGCTGACCAAGATTTTAGTAGAGTTCTAACCCTTCATCAGGATTTTAAAAGAAAAGATCTGATGAAAGAAGGAAACATGCCATATTCTATAACTTATAGAATCTCTATGCACTTTTCAATAGTCATCATTCTGACTTATTTCTCAGGAAAGAATATATAGAAATTCCTAGAATTTTCAAGGAATTTGCTAAAGTTATGACTCCAAATCCTACCCAGATTCCAAGGTTAGGAGGAGTAGACATACAGATAAGAGATCATCCAATTCTAGACAGATCTACGAGTGCTAGAATTGAGTACGCAAGCCGTATGTCTTTTTCGGAAGACAGAATTATGGCATATAAAGGGAAGGAGTTCATCAAAGATCTAACTCCTCAATCCATTGGGGTAGATAATATAAAGATTAAATGCCCTGAAGGATGGAAAGAAATACGAGTTATATTTGACATCACTGAAAAGATTAACCGTTTTCCATGTGATGACTTATACTACTTGCAGCAGCCATCAATTGGAAACTATGAAGGAATAATTAAAATTGCAGGACACGAGATCAGAGTCTTAGGCACCGCCGGAAAAGACAATGGGGTTATGATTTTGGGATTAAGTTTTCTCGAAAATCATAAACCATGGGTAAGAAAGGATAATGGTATAGAATTTAATCTGAAGGGTCACACCATCAGAATTAAATGACAAGTCCATTCTCCATTTATATCTCTGTAGGGATAATATATGAACAATATAACAGAATATTTTGCAGCTTATATTGATTCAGGATCAGGTATTTGCACGGCAAAACCAGGAGTTTTCCCTAGCGAAGCTATAGAATGATTACCCATTATTGCAGGAAGAGATTTTTCCCAAAAAATCTGAATACTAAATAAGGGTATTCGACAGGCCAATATCATAATTGGAGGAGCATTTGGTACACCTTGGTATAAGGTAAAAATGCCTCCTATTTACTTTCATGACACAGGAGCGGACATTTTGTTAGGGAATAATTTCATACAATCCTTTATAAAATATGTTCAAGATAACAAAAGAAATTTGTTAATATTTACCACAAGTTGTGGAAATGAGATACAGGTGTTGCACAGAGAAAAGGCATTCAACAGGTTAATGCCTATATTATTTCGCAGCAAACGTGGTGATAATGATGCCAAACTAACCCATCTAAAAATACAGGATAAAAGAAAGTTTGGTAAGGCTTTGTTGTCTTTTAGACATCAAGGATTCGATGAAGCTTCTATTGAGAAAATTATAAACCTCAAAGAAGCAATGCAGGAAATGAAGTCATTAAATATAACTTCATTAGACATTGATGGGGAAACTAAATTGTCCCTCGAAAATGTCAAAAGACTTATCCAAAGAAACTTTAACGAGGATCCTCTGGCATGGTGGGATAAAAACAAGATCGAAGCTACTCTACAGGTAAAAGAACAATATAAATATGAGTATGTTCGATACAAACCCATCTTAATGAATATGCAGGATAAGAAAGATATACAACAAATTATAAAGGAGCATATCGATCTTAAACTCATCGAGCCCGGAGTCTCAGCTTATAGTAGCTATGGATTCTTGGTAAGAAACCATTGTGAAATAAAAAGAGGTAAACCCAGGTTGGTAATAAACAATCAAGGTATTAATAAAATAATACAGTTTGATGGTTATTACATTCCAAGTAGAGAAGACTTAATTGATTGCATCGAAGGTGCTAAAGTGTTTTCTAAATTTGATTGCAAATCTGGTTTCTATCAGATCAAGATGGAGAATGAGTCGAAGAAATTCACAGCATTCTCCACCCCCAAGGGCAATATATTTGGAATGTTATGCCAATGGGGCTTTCTAATGCCTCTCAGATATTCCAAAGAAAGATGGATAATCTATTTAAGGATTATCTAGAATTCATGTTCGTCTACATAGATGACATTCTGATTGCATCTCGAAATATTAAAGAACATATTAAACATCTTGAAATATTTTCAGATGCATGTCATAGGGAAGGTCTTGTTCTCTCTGAGAAAAAAGACCACTATCGCTGCTAATAAAATTGAATTCTTAGGAGTTCAAATTGATGAAGCAGGGATAGAGTTACAAGAACACATTATGGAGAAAATCCACAATTTTCCTGATATATTAAAAGACAAGAAACAACTTCAGAGTTTCTTGGGAGTTGTGAATTTTGCAGGCATGTTTATAAAAGACCTTGCAAAATATAGAAAAGATTTTAGACCACTTGAAACTTTTGACAATTTCGCAACACGAGTATTTTATAGAAATAAATCAGGATTGAATTTATTAAAAGAAAAGAATTATGATTCATGGGAAAGGGGTTTAGGGATATATTTCACTTTTTACTACTCATGTGGGGTGCTCTGATTTCGAGCTGCGCTGTGGACCTCCCTGGCATGAAACTTTTGACAATTTTCACGGTGCAGCCGGGATAGATAGTTCAATCTTGACCTTCAGTCTGTCACACTGAAGGTCCCTGGCTATTTGCATCATGAAATTTATCATAATTTCATGTCATGAAGATTCGCGCCATGAAGCTTTTATCACATTCCCACTACATGAGCATTTTCTGAAAAATCATAATCATGGTTTTCGATTTTATTTAATGAAACCAATTTATGATGGCGGAGTTAGGATTAGGGATATATTTATAGGTTGTCACGTTTTTATTACTCGTGTTAAGAAACTGTGCCCCCGAAAGCGCACGGTGTCAAAAATTGCAGTAATTTATAGTAAGTACCGGATCGTTCACTGGAGGATGTGCGATGGAAGCAGGGCCCACGTCATTTACTAAGATTTTCCACTCGGTTACTCGATTCAAGTTTGTGTTTGAGTATCAACTACTTGACATAATTTAAACTAAGTTATGAAAGCAATTAAAATAAAGCAGATAAAATTATTCTAGAAAGCGAATTAAATTTAATCTAAGAAAGCAATAAAATTAATCTAAGAAAGCGATTAAGATTATTCTAATAAAGCAGATTTAAAATGAGACAGAAGGGACAGGGAGAAAATAATAAAAATTGGACAAGATTCAGATGAGACACAATTAAACTTCCATTTTGTTACGCAGATCTTAGCTTGGGATAATTCGTTCAGTTAGCTAATTCTCATGCTCTCTATACCATGTTCCCTTTAACAGACAGGTACTTACAGCAAGAGTTTACATGCTCTTAAGAAAATAAATTCTAAGATACCACAGATGCATAACTACCCTTGCAATGGTATGTTATTTATCTGTGGTGGATAAGCAACACCTGGCAAATCATTTATTGAAGTGTCAAGTACCGCTATCATTCCCCCATGTCACACCCAAAGATTCTACTCAAGCCCTGAACTATCCCTTAACTCTCAGTTCTAGTAGCAGTTACGCAACTCTCATTACAACTGAGTGACCTCTAACGAAAGCATTTTAAAAGAAAGCGATAAAGAAAGCATTTAAAATCCTATCAATCGGAGGTTTTTGAAAGTCTGACCCTGGTAGTAAAAGAAAGCCCCCAGTCAGAATGACCGGGTGTGGATAAAAAATTCCCTATTCTCGGTGAACCGCTCGCAGTGTTCACTTCCCGTCGGGAGGTTATGAGATACAAACTAATGAAACGAACTAATGAATTTAGTTCGTTCCGGATGCACTCACTCAGGACTCAAAAATAGGCTTTGGCAGAATAGGACAGCAGTTGAAAGAGTACTCAACCCTATCTCAGAAAATAACCAAGGCCCGAATGTTGTTCTTCTAGTATTAACTATCACACCGTATTTGAGTCCAAGTGGACCCCATCTCAGTGCAACATTTAATATCAGATTCCCAACACACAGCAATTTTGGAAAATAATAAATGTTTGAAAATCATTCCCTAAACAGGTACTAGACTCTCAATTAAAACACAGATCCTTTCAGTCTAGGTGAGACCTAATCGCTGACTCTGCTTCTAATTTCCCAAAATCAACCCCCAGTCGGATATAAATTAGTCATAACTGTGGAATTTATCCCTTACTTAGATCCGGATTTTATAAATGAATTTTTGTTGGAAATTTATTATGAGCCATCTGATTAAAATCAAGACTTCTATGTCCAAGGGAAGGATCCCAAAATAATATGACCACAATATTTACATAATAGTATCATGCATAATTTTATAGAGAAGTGCAAAATAAAATAACCCAAAATATAAGGTGGGTTTAGACAGAAGCTGAGACACAGAGATGAAATAGCCGGAGATGAGAAGAATTTCGGCTAAGGAGAGTGCCAGAAATAACTGGGGTGATCTGGACTGCAAACATCTGCTGTCCAGTTCCCAATTATTCCAGATGGAATGATTTTAGATAGCAGCAGACCTTAAACGACAGTGATCGCTGTCGTCAAGACTTCTACTATCTGTGAAATGAGAGAAGAACCTACATGTTTTCTTACTGTGATACTATTCAAGCAATGTTGATCGACACAATTTAATAGTATCACAGCTCAAAATTCGGGTTTGAAATTAAAATAAGAAAAATAAAACTGTATTCCAGATAGGAGTCAGCTGAGCAGCTATTATAATCCCGGATGGACGAACCGCCAAGGCTTCCACCGATCACTATTCGGACCATGCAAAAATAACAACTAGTAATTAATATTCAGACTACGAGCTAGTTATCCGTGTGGGAATACCCGCCAACATTAGTCTGTTATATCTCTTACTAGCTGTTTCACACAATACGGAAAAGACAAAATAAATAAATAAAAGAAAATATTTTTGGTTCGTCTTATATGAGAGACATTGGTTTCTCATGCAAGGGTATGGAATTAATTCCATAACCACTCTTTATGTCTAAATAATCACTCATTCCATAATTAATTAATTAATTACAGTCCGGATTATATACTTAGATCATTAGAGTTTAATTTTGTAAAAAAATCTTTTAATGGGGCTTGAACAAAATTTTTTATATCAAATTAATCATGGGTTGAGATCATTGGATTTCAACCTCAAAATATTAATATAAAGGTTCAATTAATTAATGGGGTGAGATGGAGAATAAAAATTTGGCAAAAAGGTGCCAAGCCTGTCGAGAAACAGAAATTGTGTCGCGGACCGTGGGTCCGCGACAGGAGGATCTCGACAGAGAGGGGGGTAATAAGAGAAATTGAATATTTAGAAATTTAGGATTTTCCTGTCGCGAGATGCAATTTCTGTCGCGAGGCATGGCCTAGCGACAGGAATCTAGCGCCAGGAGGTTCAGAGGTTTAAAAATTTGAGGCCAGTCGCTAGCCATAGATTGTGGCGCGAAACGTGGTTCCGCGACAGGGGGTTAGCGACTGGGGTTTTCAGAAATTGACCAAGGCATAATTTCCCAGTCATGAAGTTGAAATTGTGTCCTGAACCATGGGTTCAAGACATGGGTTACATGACTGGAGCACTTGGAAGAGAACTACAAAATTTTGATCCCAGTCGCTAGGCTAAGAGTGTGTCGAGAACCATGGGTTCTCGACAGGGTTGCCTGTCGACCAGGTTTTAGATAAAGAGACAGGGGTCCTTAGTCACTCATGTCGCTAAACTGCCTTTCTGTCGCTAGACGTGGTCTCGCGACAGGAAGAGGCTAGCGACATGGGTGTGGTTCAGGACACGAGTCAGAAAAGAGAACAGTGGCATGCATAGTACGTGACCTCACCCTATTTTAGATTAAAAAGTGTTTCTACCCCAGAAATAACCAAACTGAGATTGAAATGACAAGAACATGCTTGAACATAAATAAACAAAGCTGGAACAATATTTAAAATAAAGCAAAATCTTAATCTAGGGTTTGATCACATATGACATGCACTATTACTCAAAATAGGAACATACTACATGCTAAACACGAAATAAGGGTCGAATAACCCCAAGGAAAAAGAAAGCAGTAAATCCATGGGTTAATAATAGCCATTTCATGTTTTTGGGACACATTTTCAGATTAACTTCCCATTTATTGGCAGGTTTGTGAGTACCCATCATTTTGGATATTACAAAACCCTAAAACGTAGACTCAAAAGCTGAAAACAAGGTAGAAGATGGCTACCTAACCTGATGAAAATAGGAAACAACATTAAAATAAGCTAGCCTAAGCTGGACTAGGGCATAAATTAAATAATACAAAAAATTAAAGCTAAGCTAATACTAACCTAAAAACTAAAACTACCTACAAACTGGACTCCACACTTGTCTTCAAGAATGTATTTTCTCTCTCCTCTCCCTTGAGCACATAGGGATCACCACATATTTATAGAGGTGAAACCCTAGGCCCATGGGCCTAGATCTGAGGCCCGTGTCGCAAGTCATCACACACATCTCAACCATGTCGCGGGTCACGCGATGTGGCGCGAACTGAGGCATTATGCTGCAAAGTTTCTCGACTGGGTCTGGTCTTCAACTCTGTGTCGCTAGCCATGGTCCTGTCGCGAGACCATGGATCGCGCCATGGGACTAGCGACAGGGGTCTGGGGTCAGTTTCTTCTCCATCATGTTGGTGTGGCGCGGGACTCCTCCTGTGTCGCTAGCCATGGTCTCGCGCCACGGACCTAGCGACAAGATGTCCCAGGGCTGGTTCCCTTGCATTTCATCATTGTGGCGCGAGCCTGCCCCCTGTCGCGGGACCATGGATCGCGCCAGGATGCCAGTCTCGCGACTGGTTCACCTTATTGGGCCTGATGGGCCGGAACATGTATTTTTGTGGATTTTTCTCTCTTTTCCCATCTTTTTGTATTTTGTGGGCTTGTTTTATTCTTTTGCCCATCTTTTTCATTCCTTTTTCTTTTCTTTCATTTTTCTCATGTTTTTGGATTTTTCTAACATAAATGTGTAATAAAATTACATATTTATGCATTTTTCATACCAGCTCAATATTTTTACAATTATGCATAAATCAGTCCAATTCAACTGCTTTCTTATTTAATATAAGACCGGAATGCGACCAAATGCCCGTTTTAGACACGGAAATGGATTGAAAATAATGGTCATTTCTGGCCATTATCAACATCCTCACATTTAATACTGATCGTCCCCGAGCAGTCAGAGTCAATGTTTCTAAGAACACGGACTCTACATATTCAATTCATTTTCGTGGCTTCATAAATCACATTCTTTTTGGATTGGGATAAGACAATCAAAAACTACAAGTGTTAAGTTCCCTTGATTGCAGTGTTTAATGAAATGATACTTGCTCACTACATCGGGCCTACAAATCAAACATTATTATCAACCCTTCATGAATATCATGTTTGAAAGATGCAACGATTAAGGATGAGAATTAGGGGATGACATGAACATTTTTAATGAAACAGAGCCTCACTTATAAGAGAATCGGAAAAATTCACTCACTCTCAATTGGGGTTTAATCATGAACGCTCAAAATCAATTTTAATTAAATTATCCCATAAGCTTGCAATTAGACCAACTCGCCACCGGCTCATTTCCTCAAATCGAGATCTCGAGGTCTTATTTAAGGGTTGTAATGGGGCATACGGTTGTAACATAGGTAGGAAAGGGAATTATTGGGCTAAGAAGTGGCAAGAATTTAACTCTATCATAAATTGGCATATTTTATTTAAAATTTATGATCATCAATATATTTCTTCTTTCTTTCTTTTGCTTTTCTTTATTATTGCATGACATTAGACTATGTCTAATTTGCTTTGTCATTTGCAATTTATTTGTGTTGAATTGAATTCAACATTTTTCTCTCTCTCTTTTTTTTTTTTTTAAAATCGGATTTTTGAATATCGATTGATAATTTTGTGGTGATCAAAAATTTGTAATGCCTTGATAAAATTCATTCTTGCCCACTTGGGTTTGAAGATTTTGATCTTTTTTTAGAAGGCTAGGAGTAATATAGAGGGCTTCAAAGAAAAATTAGGCTTATAGGCTCAAATTGGTTAATCCTAAAGGTAAAATATTTTTGGGTTTGGATTTCAAAAGGAGGCCAAAAATTTGGGTTTTCTAAGTGCCTCGATCATATGCTCAATTTTGGGAGTATGGCATGGTCTTGAATCGGTCCCAATCGCAAGTTCTAGTTTCCTTTAATCAAAATGATTCACACATCAAAGAAAAGAATGAGTAAAAATGACTCATGGCTCAAATCTCACAAGGTTGGGTTGATTCATGTCATACAATATTCTCAAATTTAATCAAAGCTTAATTCTAACAATTTATTCAATCAAAATCTCTAACATGCAGATTTATTACCCAATAAGCTGATCGCATCATTAAATTTTTATAACTCAAAACCTCAGGAATTCATGTCATGCATGTTTTCAATTATATTATCCCAATTTAAAAGTTTGAAAACTTAATCACAAGTCTAAATTCAATCATGTGAATTTAGAGCAGGTTTATGCATATTTTTGCTGGTTATTTAATTTAGAGCAGTAAAGAGACACTGCTGACATACGGAGCATGTCAACAGCATAATTTTGGTCTGACAGTCACTTATTCATCTTGGACTGTCAGACATCTTTTCAGAAATAAACGAACCAATAAAACTAAAGATTGTTGCTGGGGCTGCAAAATCCCAAATTGAAAACAGTACTTATATCAATTACAAGAGATTTCATTTGCAATCAAAATGAACTTGCACGAATGGATTGAAATTCTCTTATATGATATTTACAATTAAGCTTGCAATGATAAGATCGAGACGCACTCATTCAGTCGGACCCTGGGGTTGATTGGAAGGACCAGCATCGTCTTTCGGTGGAGCTGGTGGCTGCGGGAGTTGTTTAACAAGTGCAGACAGCACGTACTCCATCATCTTTTGTTGCCTCTCTTCACTTTCCAGTCTTTCTTTATGCATGCACTCTTCTATGTCTAATAGTAGCTTTCTGAACTCTTCATCCCGCCTCCTCTGCTCGGCTCTCTCTTCGGCTCTTTCCTTTCTTTCATCCTCCTTTCCCATAATCATTGTGTCTGCTAGTGTCCTTATGCTGTCTGTGACTGTCTTGCTCATGCTGCTCATAAGTTCCGCCACAAGGGAGTCAGCCGGATACTGTGAGACATTTTGACTTGCAGGTGGGACTTGGACTGGATGAGGTGGAGGTTGAGCTGGGGGTGGAGGTGGGATTTCCGTATGCTCCTGCTGGTGTTCTTCTTGTACTGCGTTTGAAGGTCCCGCATCAGTACGGGCTTTCTTTGTTCCCTTCTTGGCCCTAGGTGGCCTGATTCTCTTGCTTGTCGAAGGTGCTTGACCACCGGATATGAACGAAGATTGGGCTTCAGAGTCGCCAGGTAGCTGAGGCAATGAGTATGTGATTCTTTCGCTCAGGGGGAGTCTTGGCACACTGATAGGAGGGTTTACCTTCACTGGCTTATCGGTTGCAAACGCACTTAAATCGACGCCCTGGCTTATGCAGATTCTTCGGATTAGATTTGGATAGCATAAGACTTGCTTGTCCTCTATCCGGGTCGTCAGAACTTCAAAGACATGCCTTCCTACGTTTAACTTCACTCCATGCCACAACTTTGCGAGTCCTACAAGAACGCTTCCAGATGTTGTGTGCGGGTGTGAGTTGGGCCGGATTTTCGACATATAGAACTCATAGGTTGGCATGAAGTGCAGTTTCAACCAGTTTGTATCGAACGTATGATCCGAAACGGGTACCCTCGTCATGCTGTTTGCTATAGCTGCGAACAATGCAGCCTTCTTGGTCTTTCCTCTCTTCATCAGAATTTCTCCAGCAGGGAATTCGTCTCGGATATCCGGGGTCCCGAAGAATGTATTCAACCATTCAGGTGAGATGTTGATAACATGACCCCGGATCCAGGTCCTTCTGTGATTTGCTTCAATGTTGCAGAAGAATTCGCGTGTTAGCTCTACAAATCCATCTTCCTCATGGTGCAACATGAAGTTCCCCCATTCTTGGTTTCTGTAGAAGGTTTCAACTGTGGGGTGGAGCAAGACCTCTGGGCTGAATCCTTTATCTGGTACAATCGTCTTCAATAATTTTGCGTAACGTTCAGCCCCTTCCATGCGCCCATTGAATTTAACCTCCAAGTCTGCATTGTTCAGTTTCTTCTTTTCAAATTGCTTTGTCACTCCCATCCGGTGCCTTATAGTGTGTTCAGACCAAAATTCAATTGGTCTAACAGATCCAATTGACTCCAAGTCTTCACTCGTGTGCCAATCTGTTGACCCACTTGGGTTTCCTTGGATAGGCTCATTGCTGGATCCTGCCTCATGCTCCTCCTGAATTTGTTCTCCTCTTTCCTCAACTGCGTCATTTTTAGATCCCTCCTCAACCTGTTTAATTACATTATTCATTTTGTTGTGCTCAGTCATTACAGGCTTTGGAGAATTAAGAACAGGAAAATAAGGATCAACACTAGTTGATACCTCCTCATCCTCCCTCAAAACGTTTTCAGCTGCAGCTTCTGCCACAATATTCCGGATATTATCCTTGAGTGCAGAGGCCATAGGGTGTTCACTTGATTGTTCCTCCAGAGTTTTGGCCACTGCTGCTGGATCAATGGACTCATGCGAGCCTTGTGGCTGTTCCGCTTGATGTGACGGGCCCTCTGCTCCTGCTTGCTGAGCCATTTTCTCTGCTATCTTTCTCCTTTGCTCTGCCTTTTCAGCCAGGTAATCCAGGAAGAGAGGGTCATCCTTTTTAAGTCCAAAGAATGTTCTAAAATCTTCATTTCTTTCTTCAGGAGTCAAGTGTGCCAAGGGACGAGGATCGTCGCCTCTGGTGGATGGCCTGACTTCAGGCATTGTATCTAACGCCATCAACTCGTCGTCGTCAATGTCCTGGATTTTCTTGGGCTCGGCAGATTTCTCTTTCTGTTGTTCAGCCCTTTGCTTCTCCATCTCTTCACCTTTTTCTATTTTCACTTGGATAATTTTCTCCCGAGTCTGCTCTTCAGTCTCAGCTCCTCTCTTGGCTTCGAGCTCAACCTCAAGCTTCCGCGCAGCTTCCTCATCTTTTGTCTGCTGAATGTTTTTCATCATCTGTTCTTCCGCTTCAGCCTTCTTTTCCTTTTCAGCTCGTTGTTGGTCATTTACTTTCTCCACTCCTGAGCCACCTGTTCCTTGCTCCAGCAGACCAGCTAATGCAAGTTCATCATTTTGCATTTTCCGAGCCAGTTCAGCATCGCGGGCAATCAACTCTTTTCTCTTAGGCGGTGGAGGTGGCATTGGTCCCTTGCCTCTATCTTTTAGGTCTGCAGGTGCTATCACTTTTCTAGCAGTTGGCTCAGGTTCTTTGATTTCCACTTTCTTTTCCGGAGCTCTTGCTGTTTTATCTTTGTCAGCAGATTTTATCAATCTTCTGGATTTTCTTGGTTGAGGTGCTGGCTGACCTTCAGATGCAACAGCCGTATTGGATGTTTGCTCGGGCGGGATGGGTGCCTCAGTGGTGGCCGGTGCTGGCATTTCAGATTGAGTCGGCTGTACTGGGACCTGAACTATTTCTTGCTGTCCCACTGGTTCGGTGGTAGCAACTTCTTGCATTTCAGTCTGCCCTCTTGGCGGTAAAGCCGAAGCTTGTACTGCTGGCTGGGTAGGCTGCGGGTTGGCCTCAGGAGGAGTGGAAAAGTAGGCATCAATCTCAGCGTCTAGGTCTTCCAGATTTTCCTGTTGCACATCTTCATGAGCTTCCTGAGTCCCAAACAACTTGTGTGCAAATCTCAGATAGTCGTGCACAAATGTTTGGCTTGTTATCCGGACTAGTTTGAGCTCCCATGCTTTATTGATTCGTGTGCAAAATAAGCTTCTGATTATATGGTTATAATGCATAACCTTCATTCTGTTTCCTTCCATCCCATATTTCAGGGCTTCTCTATCCATTTCCATGAGGAGTTTAAGATACGAAGTTCTGTATTGCTCCATCATGGTGTTGACCATATCCCTTTCCAGCTCATCTGTCACATAAGTCATGCTTTGCGCCACATCATATTTCAGATATTCCCCTGCCTCGGCCTTAGTCATCAGTCTGAGTTGCGTCTTTTTATCTGTCATCACTGACCATTTGTGGTGCTGCACCTCATAAAGGGCTTTCTCCCTTAATTCTCTGATGTGCTCGGGAAATCCAGGGTCTACCTCAGTTCCCTTCTCAGTTGGTCCTGTCTGGCCAAACCGCTTGTTTATGAAAATTGTCTCAAAATTATCCTCATCTGGCAGGGTCAATCCTTTATCCAACCTTTCTTGCGTTATGAACCCCTTGCCTTTCCCCCACAGATATGTCATCTTGTGCCATTCCTTCCGAGCTGCATTGATTTCTTCTTTGAACTTGTTTATCATGGTAGAGTTCCTTTCTGTGTTGAACTCCTCAATTCTCCTCAGTTTGTGGTGCAGGTTGTAACTCATTTCCCTATGTCTTAGCTTAGCCTGCCTGGTTACCCATCTTTGCTCTTCTCTGCCCATGTTATCAAATAAATGCGGGTTCCAGATACAGGGGAAAGCTTCGTACATCGAGATGGCTCCCTTTCCTAATATTTGGCTCACCGGTAGAGGCTTTTCCACAAACTGCAGTCGCACTTGTGGGTCTATGGGCTGATCGGGAATGAGTATATCATAATTCGAGATATCGATTCCCACTGTCCCATCTTCTAAATGACGTTGCTAGACAGCTGTGTGTATCTGGAACTTCAGTGTTATCCTTTCCAAATGCACTGCGGGAGTCATTACGGAGTCATTCGGGGCATGATCTGTCATCAATTCCCAGAACTTCAGCATGTGATAAGAGAAATCCCTTTCAATGTTCATTAGCGCGGTTGATCTTTCTGCAGGATGGATGTTCACTTCCCACCCTGGCCTTAGTGATAACTCAGCTTCGGTGTTCTGGTCCAACGGTACACTGTACTCGCTTACCAGTGCTTCCCTGAGCTTTTTGATCTGGGTTCTGTTCGCAGAAGCTTCTATTGCTGCCTGATGTAGAGTGCAATCAGGCAGTCCAAGTGCTGATTTAATCACTAACTCATTCCTGAAGAATATAGGGAGTATTAGTTCCAATTGAATTTGTGTAATTTTCGAGAATTGAGTTTTAAGTTAAAAATCAACATCCTCACATTTTGAGCTTTGCTCGAAATGTGATTTATTTGATTAGTACTCAAAACATTATCATAAGGCATATGTCATTAATTAATTAGAAAAAGGTCCAAGTCATTGGGCTTAGAGAAATTTTTAGTGGGTCATTGGGCCCAAAAAGTTTGTTTTTCCAATTTTATTAAAAAAGTTCGAGGCACTTGTTGAAAAATGGAATGAGATGATGCGAATGGGATGGGTGCTCGAAATTGGAATGTGCAGTGGAGACGTGGCGGAATGGATTTGCTAATTCCGAGTTGCTTGGACTGTCTTTGGACAGCGGAACACTCACACAAAATTTTGCAAACACTATTTTTAATTTTCAAGGTTGACTTGTCTTATTTAATGAAAAGTGGGATGTGTGTGGTCCCATTTTGGATTTCTTGAAAAGGGATAGCAGTTTATGTGACAAAAATGCTGCTATCTCAACTCACACTAGTAGTTCCATTGGGAACAAAAACACAAGTCAATTTTTATTCCACCAAATATATTTTTATCTTTTTGTGAAAAAGTGATTTCAGGAAAAGGGGCTTGGGTTTGTGGCACAGACTGCCAAACAAAAACAAACATGCCTTTTACACAGATTGCTGCACACAAACGCACAGAGTACTAGAACAGGGAGTGAGCATTAAATGAACATATAGGCATGCAACGAGCATCTACACAGTATAGCAAAAACACAAAAATCATGCTCATAATCCACAGAGACATAAAATCAAACATCTATCTAGACAAGAACAGGGAATCACAAAGTCTCATACTTGATCAAACAATTTGGCATCCTCCCAACTCAACAGTTAACCAATACCCATCAGTTCTTTAAGCTTAAACCCCAAAATCTCACAAGAGAGCTTAGTGCTACTTCTACACTCAAGAAATCAAGCATAATTCACAAGAACCCTAAAACTCTAAAATCCGACAATGGTGAAAACAGTCCTAATACACCCCCAATCCTGCACTATGTTCTCCAACAGCCCTAAGTTCACAAATCCATATGCCCAACAGATTATGAACTTCCCCACACTTCCAGATTGCAAAAACAACAATCCCTTCCTCCTAATCATAATCGGCCACTACCCACATCAATACCCTTTAGAGACCACTGCCCACAGTGAACAATCCCCAGAACCAAACCAAAGACAAAGCGATAAACACATTGCGACCCTATTCAAATATTCGCACGACCAGAAACTCGAGAATCCTTAAAAACGCGAGAACAGGGGTGCGAAAATTGGATGGAGAAGTGCTTACCATGGCTCGGCTTTCTTGAGATGACGAGGATGAAGGTTCCATTATGCTCGCGAAAATCGGGCAGAGTTTCGCCTGAGATGGTGATCGGAGATTGCGAGGAACACGTGGTGTTCGTCGGGAGTGAGGGGTTTCGGATTTGGGAAAGAGTTCGAAAATGGTTTGGAGTAGTGAGGAAGAAGACGGAGGGAGGGAGTTAAATAAACTAATGGGCCTGGTCGCGGAACCCTAGCCCATGTCGCGGAACCGGGTTCCACGACTGGGGTCTAGCGCCATTAGAGGGGGCGCTAAGCTGGGAGCCAGTCGCGAGGCGTGGCCTAGCGACTGGGGTATTACTCGACAGGATTAAAAGAAGGGAAGTGGGGCCAAGTGAAAGTGTGTCGCGGAATTGCCCCCTGGCGCTAGACATGGTCTCGCGACACAAGGCTGTTCCGCGACAGGATTTGGTTAAGAGGGTATGGAGACCCTGTCGCTAGGCTGATCCTGTGTCGCGGGACAAGGGTCCGCGACAGGGGTTGAGTTTAGCGCCAGGAGTCCCAGGCTGAGTCTAAAAAGTTCGTGTCGCTATCATCCTGGCGCGGGACTGGGTTCCGCGACAGGGAAGAGATTTCGCGACACGGATTTTGAATTTTTCAAATTTTTAACAGACTGGGCCCGAGTGTGATGTTGGGCCTGAGTCCATTTTATTTGCCTTGGACCTGAACGAACTTCAGTCCAAATAAATTCAAAATATTGGGCTGGAATTTAAAAATAATCTACTTGCATAAAATTAGGTCGGATTAGTTCCATTTATCTGTTGAACGTATTCCGAATTTTAAATTGCTTTAAATTCCGAGAATATTTTCTTAGATTCGTGGAATTAATCCAACCGAGAACCTGGTTTTCCATGCTATCTTTCTACTCCTTCTTTTTGGCGGTTCCGAATTTCCTGCAAGACAGATAAATACCCAATTGGTCAGGTTTTCTCCTCAAATCAACATCCTCACATTTAGAGTCTTAGTACTCTAAATGTTCAATTAATTTGAGGGTACTTCTCCATTCTGAAACGAATAGATGAGCTACACTAGCTAGCTATGAGTAATCAGGAGTGTAATTCTCTTAATAAACAACGCTGCATCCTCCCCGGCAACGGCGCCATGAAACTTTTGACAATTTCGCAACACGAGTATTTTATAGAAATAAACCAGGATTGAATTTATTAAAAGAAAAGAATTATGATTCATGGGAAAGGGGTTTAGGAAATATTTCACTTTTTACTACTCATGTGGGGTGCTCTGATTTCGAGCTGCGCTGTGGACCTCCCTGGCATGAAACTTTTGACAATTTTCACGGTGCAGCCGGGATAGATAGTTCAAACTTGACCTTCAGTCTGTCACACTGAAGGTCCCTGGCTATTTGCATCATGAAATTTATCATAATTTCATGTTATGAAGATTCGCGCCATGAAGCTTTTATCACATTCCCACTACATGAGCATTTTCTGAAAAATCATAATCCTGGTTTTCGATTTTATTTAATGAAACTAATTTATGATGGCGGAGTTAGGATTAGGGATATATTTATAGGTTGTCACGTTTTTATTACTCGTGTTAAGAAACTGTGCCCCCGAAAGCGCACGGTGTCAAAAATTGCAGTAATTTATAGTAAGTACCGGATCGTTCACTGGAGGATGTGCGATGGAAGCAGGGCCCACGTCATTTACTAAGATTTTCCACTCGGTTACTCGATTCAAGTTTGTGTTTGAGTATCAACTACTTGACATAATTTAAACTAAGTTATGAAAGCAATTAAAATAAAGCAGATAAAATTATTCTAGAAAGCGAATTAAATTTAATCTAAGAAAGCAATAAAATTAATCTAAGAAAGTGATTAAGATTATTCTAATAAAGCAGATTTAAAATGAGACAGAAGGGACAGGGAGAAAATAATTAAAATTGGACAAGATTCAGATGAGACACAATTAAACTTCCATTTTGTTACGCAGATCTTAGCTTGGGATAATTCGTTCAGTTAGCTAATTCTCATGCTCTCTATACCATGTTCCCTTTAACAAACAGGTACTTACAGCAAGAGTTTACATGCTCTTAAGAAAATAAATTCTAAGATACCACAGATGCATAACTACCCTTGCAATGGTATGTTATTTATCTGTGGTGGATAAGCAACACCTGGCAAATCATTTATTGAAGTGTCAAGTACCGCTATCATTCCCCCATGTCACACCCAAAGATTCTACTCAAGCCCTGAACTATCCCTTAACTCTAAGTTCTAGTAGCAGTTACGCAACTCTCAATACAACCGAGTGACCTCTAACGAAAGCATTTTAAAAGAAAGCGATAAAGAAAGCATTTAAAATCCTATCACTCGGAGGTTTTTGAAAGTCTGACCCTGGTAGTAAAAGAAAGCCCCAGTCAGAATGACCGGGTGTGGATCAAGAATTCCCTATTCTCGGTGAACCGCTCGCAGTGTTCACTTCCCGTCGGGAGGTTATGAGATACAAACTAATGAAACGAACTAATGAATTTAGTTCGTTGCGGATGCACTCACCCAGGACTCAAAAATATGCTTTGGCAGAAGAGGAAAGCAGTTGAAAGAGTACTCAACCCTATCTCAGAAAATAACCAAGGCCCGAATGTTGTTCTTCTAGTATTAACTATCACACCGTATTTGAGTCCAAGTGGACCCCATCTCAGTGCAACATTTAATATCAGATTCCCAACACACAGCAATTTTGGAAAATAATAAATGTTTGAAAATCATTCCCTAAACAGGTACTAGACTCTCAATTAAAACACAGATCCTTTCAGTCTAGGTGAGACCTAATCGCTGACTTTGCATCTAATTTCCCAAAATCAACCCCCAGTCGGATATAAATTAGTCATAACTGTGGAATTTATCCCTTACTTAGATCCGGATTTTATAAATGAATTTTTGTTGGAAATTTATTGTGAGTCATCTGATTAAAATCAAGACTTCTATGTCCAAGGGAAGGATCCCAAAATAATATGACCACAATATTTACATAATAGTATCATGCATAATTTTATAGAGAAGTGCAAAATAAAATAACCCAAAATATAAGGTGGGTTTAGACAGAAGCTGAGACACAGAGATGAAATAGCCGGAGATGAGAAGAATTTCGGCTAAGGAGAGTGCCAGAAATAACTGGGGTGATCTGGACTGCAAACATCTGCTGTCCAGTTCCCAATTATTCCAGATGGAATGATTTTAGATAGCAGCAGACCTTAAACGACAGTGATCGCTGTCGTCAAGACTTCTACTATCTGTGAAATGAGAGAAGAACCTCATGTTTTCTTACTGTGATACTATTCAAGCAATGTTGATCGACACAATTTGATAGTATCACAGCTCAAAATTCGGGTTTGAAATTAAAATAAGAAAAATAAAACTGTATTCCAGATAGGAGTCAGCTGAGCAGCTATTATAATCCCGGATGGACGAACCGCCAAGGCTTCCACCGATCACTATTCGGACCATGCAAAAATAACAACTAGTAATTAATATTCAGACTACGAGCTAGTTATCCGTGTGGGAATACCCGCCAACATTAGTCTGTTATATCTCTTACTAGCTGTTTCACACAATACGGAAAAGACAAAATAAATAAATAAAAGAAAATATTTTTGGTTCGTCTTATATGAGAGACATTGGTTTCTCATGCAAGGGTATGGAATTAATTCCATAACCACTCTTTATGTCTAAATAATCACTCATTCCATAATTAATTAATTAATTACAGTCCGGATTATATACTTAGATCATTAGAGTTTAATTTTGTAAAAAAATCTTTTAATGGGGCTTGAACAAAATTCTTTATATCAAATTAATCATGGGTTGAGATCATTGGATTTCAACCTCAAAATATTAATATAAAGGTTCAATTAATTAATGGGGTGAGATGGAGAATAAAAATTTGGCAAAAAGGTGTCAAGCCTGTCGAGAAACAGAAATTGTGTCGCGGACCGTGGGTCCGCGACAGGAGGATCTCGACAGAGAGGGGGGTAATAAGAGAAATTGAATATTTAGAAATTTAGGATTTTCCTGTCGCGAGATGCAATTTCTGTCGCGAGGCATGACCTAGCGACAGGAATCTAGCGCCAGGAGGTTCAGAGGTTTAAAAATTTGAGGCCAGTCGCTAGCCATAGATGGTGGCGCGAAACGTGGTTCCGCGACAGGGGGTTAGCGACTGGGGTTTTCAGAAATTGACCAAGGCATAATTTCCCAGTCATGAAGTTGAAATTGTGTCCTGAACCATGGGTTCAAGACATGGGTTACATGACTGGAGCACTTGGAAGAGAACTACAAAATTTTGATCCCAGTCGCTAGGCTAAGAGTGTGTCGAGAACCATGGGTTCTCGACAGGGTTGCCTGTCGACCAGGTTTTAGATAAAGAGACAGGGGTCCTTAGTCACTCACGTCGCTAAACTGCCTTTCTGTCGCTAGACGTGGTCTCGCGACAGGAAGAGGCTAGCGACATGGGTGTGGTTCAGGACACGAGTCAGAAAAGAGAACAGTGGCATGCATAGTACGTGACCTCACCCTATTTCAGATCAAAAAGTGTTTCTACCCCAGAAATAACCAAACTGAGATTGAAATGACAAGAACATGCTTGAACATAAATAAACAAAGCTGGAACAATATTTAAAATAAAGCAAAATCTTAATCTAGGGTTTGATCACATATGACATGCACTATTACTCAAAATAGGAACATACTACATGCTAAACACGAAATAAGGGTCGAATAACCCCAAGGAAAAAGAAAGCAGTAAATCCATGGGTTAATAACAGTCATTTCATGTTTTTGGGACACATTTTCAGATTAACTTCCCATTTATTGGCAGGTTTGTGAGTACCCATCATTTTGGATATTACAAAACCCTAAAACGTAGACTCAAAAGCTGAAAACAAGGTAGAAGATGGCTACCTAACCTGATGAAAATTGGAAACAACATTAAAATAAGCTAGCCTAAGCTGGACTAGGACATAAATTAAATAATACAAAAAATTAAAGCTAAGTTAATACTAACCTAAAAACTAAAACTACCTACAAACTGGACTCCATACTTGTCTTCAAGAATGTATTTTCTCTCTCCTCTCCCTTGAGCACATAGGGATCACCACATATTTATAGAGGTGAAACCCTAGGCCCATGGACCTAGATCTGAGGCCCGTGTCGCAAGTCATCACACACATCTCAACCATGTCGTGGGTCACGCGATGTGGCGCGAACTGAGGCATTATGCTGCAAAGTTTCTCGACTGGGTCTGGTCTTCAACTCTGTGTCGCTAGCCATGGTCCTGTCGCGAGACCATGGATCGCGCTATGGGACTAGCGACAGGGGTCTGGGGTCAGTTTCTTCTCCATCATGTTGGTGTGGCGCGGGACTCCTCCTGTGTCACTAGCCATGGTCTCGCGCCACGGACCTAGCGACAGGATGTCCCAGGGCTGGTTCCCTTGCATTTCATCATTGTGGCGGGAGCCTGCCCTCTGTCGCGGGACCATGGATCGCGCCAGGATGCCAGTCTCGCGACTGGTTCACCTTATTGGGCCTGATGGGCCGGAACATGTATTTTTGTGGGTTTTTCTCTCTTTTCCCATCTTTTTGTATTTTGTGGGCTTGTTTTATTCTTTTGCCCATCTTTTTCATTCCTTTTTCTTTTCTTTCCTTTTTCTCATGTTTTTGGATTTTTCTAACATAAATGTGTAATAAAATTACATATTTATGCATTTTTCATACCAGCTCAATATTTTTACAATTATGCATAAATCAGTCCAATTCAACTGCTTTCTTATTTAATATAAGACCGGAATGCGACCAAATGCCCGTTTTAGACACGGAAATGGATTGAAAATAATGGTCATTTCTGGCCATTATCACCACTCCTGAAAGAGACTGAAAGCTATATGTGGAAATGGGAAGAAATCCATACAAAGAGAATTCGTGAATTAAAGCAAGTCTGCAATAACTTGCCAAAACTCACGATACCTCAAGATGAGGATGAGCTGGTAGTCTACACAGACGCCAATGATTTTCGATGGGCAGGAGTGCTCATGAGAAAAACAACTACGGGTCAAGCACCTTGTAGATACACAGGAGGGTTGTTCACTGAACAACAAGCCAAACTTTGGCATATTAACGAGAAGGAATTCTTTCCAGTATGGAAAACATTTAAAAAATGGCATTTATTCTTACTTGCAAAGAAATTTGTATTAAAAGTTGATAATACTAATGTTAGGGCTTTTTTTAAAAATAAACTTGAATCAAAAATTGAAAAAGCTCGTATTATGATAATGGCCAGAAATGTCCATTATTTTCAATCAATTTCCGTGTCTGAAACGGACATTTGATCGCATTCCGGCCTTATTTTACATAAGAAAGCAGTTGAATTGGACTGATTTATGCATAATTGTAAAAATAATAAGCTGGTATGAAAAATGCATAAATATATAATTCTATTACACATTTATGTTAGAAAAATCCAAAAATATGAGAAAAAGAAAAGAAAAGAAAAAGGAATGAAAAGGATGGGCAAAAGAATAAATCAGCCCACAAAAATACAAAAAGATTGGAAAAGAAGAAAAAGGCCCACAAAATGCAAATTAAGCCCATTTGGCCCAACCAGTCTCGACATGGAGCATCCTGTCGCTAGAACCCCATGGCGCGAAACATGGTCTCGCGACACGGGAGGGTTTAGCGACACAACAGCCCAAATGCAGGGAAGGCCAGTCCAGAGACTCTTGTCGCTAAGCCCGTGGCGCGAAGCATGGTCTCGCGCCATGAGATGGTTTAGCGACACAGGAACCAAATGAAGAAGCCAGTCCCTAGACCCCCTGTCGCTAGACCCGTGGCGCGATACATGGTCTCGCGACAGGGTAGTGTTCCGCGACACAAGACTCAGTCAAGAAGCCTTGTGACATGCAGCCTCATCTCGCGCCACACCGCGTAATCTCGCGACACGAAAGAAGGCTATGATGTGTGTGAGTCTTACGACACATGTGGGCTTTAGAATCAAGGCCCATGGGCCTAGGGTTTCACTTCTATAATTAGAGGGTGATCCCTATGTGCTCAGGAGTTAGCTCATTCATTCTCTTGAAGACAGAATCAAGAATTCTCTCTAGGTAGTTCTTAGTTTAGTTTTATTTTTTTGTATTATTTAATTTTTGTATTAGCTTAGCATAGATTAGTTTTATTTTAATGCTGTTCTTCCCTTAAATAGTTAGGTAGCCACTGTTCACAGTTTTATTTTTGTTATGGATCTTTGATTTTAGGGTTTGTAATACCCAAAATGATGGGTATTAACAAACCCATTAATAAAATGGGAAAACATTCTTGATTTGTGTCTCAAAATCATGAAATAGGTCTCACAACCCATGGATGTTACTGCTTTCATTTTTCTTTTGGGTCATTTGACCTTTATTATGCATTGTTATGCTTACTGTTATCTTTTTTTTGGGATAATGTTCATGTATGCGTGTAATTAAACCCTAGTTAGGGTCATGCTTTATTTTAAATTCTGTTCTGGTTAGATTTACATTTTTTTGTTCAAGCATGTTTTTGTTAAGTTTCATATTATGTTTTGTTATTTTTGGTCAGAATAGCTTTTTGATCTGAAATAGGGTAAGATCACACTGTTTGCATGCTACTGTTCCTTTTTGCTTTTCTGACTTGTGTTCTGAACCACCCCCATGTCGCCAACCTCTTCCAGTCGTGAGACCACGTCTAGCGACAGGAAGGTAGTCTCGCGACATGGGTGTCTTGGGATACTTGTTTATAAAATTTAAAACCTTCAGTCGTGAAGCACTACTGTCGCGAACCCACGGTTCGCGACACAATACTTGCCTAGCGACTGGGGACCAAACCCTTGCATTTTTTTCTGAATGGCTCCTTTCATGAAACTCTTGTCGCGGACCCACGGTTCGCGACACACTTTTTGGTTTCGAGACAGAAAATTAGGCCTTAGCAAAATTTTGAAAGCTCCAGTCGCTAGACCATCCTGTCGCGAGACCACGTCTCGCGACACACTTTTGAGTTCTGCGACTGGGGACCCAATACTTAGAAAATTTTCAGAAAAGCCTCGTGTCGCCAGACCTCTGTCGCGAGACCACGTCTCGCGACACAACTGTTGTCTAGCGCTACGAAGTCAAAGCCTTGCAAAATTTTCTAAAACTTAACCTGTCGCGACACCCATGGCGCGAACCTCGGTTCACGCCACAATTTTTGGTATCGCGACTGGGTCCTCATCCCCTTTATTAAATTACAAAAATTCCCTTTTGTTGACCCCTAGTCCCCAAACCCCAGTCGCTAGACCACGTTTGGCGACTGGCAAGTGGTTTAAGGACCGGGAAAACCCTAAATACAAATCTTTTATTCTCCACCCTCCCCCATGTCGTGATCCTCACGTCGTGAACCCACGGTTCACGACGCAATTTTGTCTCACGACATGCATGGCATCCCCTTGCCAAATTTTATGTTTCTCCATATCCGACCATTAATTGTATAATACCCGAGAATTTTGCAACATAAAATAAATAAGATAAATAAAATAAATAAATAAATAAACAACAAACAATAACAATAAATAAATATAATAAATGAATAAACATAATACATAGACAAGGAAATGAGAAATGGAATTTGATTTAAGAAGGAATTAAATTTCCAATACTCGTAAAACCAAAGATAAAATTAATCAAATAAATTGTACAAGTATACCCGACACTAATGGACTCGAGAATTCGGGGCCAATATTAAATCTAGACCCGAGTAAGAATTTAGATAGGGAATAGGAACCCGAAAATATCCCGGAAATCCGAATCCGAGAACATAGAGGGATAGAAGTTTGAAAGAGAGGAGGAAATGCCCGACGGATCGCATGACCCGCCCGGACCAAAGTCCAGGCGTGGGCCGTGCGGTGAATGGCCAAACGGCGCACCAACCCCGCGCCACACGACAGATTCGCCGGTTGCGAGATTCACTCGCCCGAATCCGGATTTTCCGACTTTAGTTGAACACCTTTCGGCTCAAAACTCACCAAGGCCGACCTTGGACGTCCCTAGGTCGTGCCTATCTATAAATAACACCTCTTGGCAGCCCCGAACACTTTTCAAAACCCTACAACTCTCTATACGTTCGAAAACCCTAATCCCGGAGTCGTCGGAGGCACGAAACCAAGGCGAGGACAGTCGTGGACGAATTCGGAAGATCTCTAACATCGTGGTAAGTTCTGATCCGATCCTTGTTCCATATACGATTCGAAAACGAATCCTAACTTCATCTTTTTTCCTTTCTACACCCCGAATCGGATCTAGAACGAAGAACCCGACGAACGGAGAAGATAAACGGTGGACTGGAAGCCACGCCTCCGAATCGACAATCCCGGACGCCCAACAATCTGTAAGTTAATCTTACTATGGTTTTGGGAGGATTTAAAATACATTTGATCTAACGATTTAAACCAAGAACGTAAAATCTGTCAAAACGAAATCTTTAACGGCGCAACGTTCTTGCTTGACTTTTCCGAACCCTTAAACTTGTTCAAACGAGAAAACTTAAAACACGAAAAACATTCCTAAGACATTAATCTAGCTACTGTAAAAAGTATAATTTTTCGTTATGATTTGATATCTGAATTCGTTCTCAAACCGAACTGTTTGAATTTGAATCTTGAAATCTGGACAGAACTTAGGTTCGAACTTGATGACGTTTTTGACATTAGATCTAGACCGATTTGGAACTTTAGAACATGAAAGTTTTAGATATATATCTTAGGTATCTCTCTGTAAAATTTCATCAATTTTGTAGTTAGTTTGCTATGGTAGATCTTGAAATCTTGAATCTGGTGTTAAAATTTTCGGACAGAATATTATCCTGTTAAAGATTGACGTTTTTCACTTACTTCCGTATATCGGATCGAAAAACGTAAAACATGGAACTTGTTCATCCATGTGTTTTTGAGTCACTGGTCCAATTTCAGAATTTTTGGAATTAAACTCGATTTTTAATGAATTTTGAAGTAAATTGTGGTTGACCGAGTCAAATCTTGAAATCTTGTTGAAACGGTGAAACTAGCCTTTAAGGTTTAAACGAGTAGAAGACTCTTCGAAATAAATACATGGAATCTGAAATTTAGGAAATCCCCTTTACAAACTTGATCTTTTAAAATTAGGGGGTGAGTGCTTTGCAGGGTGCCCTCCTAACGATTCACTTCGTGCCTTAATGGACGATGGTGACCCGCGCAAAATTTTGAGATATGTTGCCAAAACAGTATGAGATATATGGCCTACACTCTCGTGAATATACATATGGGTTTCCCGAGGCTCCGGAGTGGTACTGGGTATGGCAGATACGGCTGCGGCCGCTGGCTTCCGGCTAAACTTGACGAGATTGCGATGCAATCGTGAAATACTTGAAATACTAAATCTTGGGACTAATGAGGATAGTTAAATATTTATTTATTGTCCTTTTAAATTATTAAATGCTTTATTTAAATTAATTATGGCTTTTATTTAAATTATGCTAAATGTATTATTAGTGCCATGAATTAATTATGCAAATTGGTTAGATAATTGAATGGGATTATTTATAATTTATTATCATGCTTTTATTTAAATATTAATTAATGGCTTTGAAACCTCACGATCATGTCTGTATTAACTTACTCAGCAAGTTGTGCTGACTAAACCATTTTATTTCCTTTTTCCTTACAGAGTATGTGGATTGAGCATGAGCACTATATGCATGGGGGAAATATTTTGGGAACTTATTATTTTAATATCTTGCATTAGACTATGATATAAACGGGCCTCTTTAACACGTGTTTTGGCCATGTTGGCCCTATTTATATTTTCCGCTGCAATACTGAAACTTAGATACTATTATTCCGCTGCATTATAATATTTATTTTGAATTTATATTGAATAGGCTACTTGAATGGTTTTTAAATGTTTTAAATACTGCAATACCTAGCCTTGCATCTCTTTAGTGAGCCCGGAGAAACCGTGTCTTGCTAGAGAGGTGTGGCGGTGACATCCCGACCTGGGTGACCAAAAACCGGGGTGTTACAAGTTGGTATCAGAGCCCGGATATTTTTAAACTATTATTTTTAAATTACTATTATTCTCAAACTACTAGATTATTATTTTTAAACCATTAGTATTTATATTATTAATATAGAAGCCCAAAATTATTATTCTAAACTTTCCTAGCCCAAAATTATTTTTGAGCCCAAATTATAATTATTTTGACCCAATATAGAGGTCCAAGGATTTTAAATACTATTTTAAATTTTTGAAGCATTAATTCCGTGGATTAAATTTTTATTTTTAAAACCTATGGAAAAATATATATATATATATATATATATATATATTGCATGAATTATTTTGGGGGGAAATCATCATTTGCATGTGCATACTGCATTGCCTGAACTTAGAGAACCTAGAAGCGTGATACATTCTAACTTAGATCTTTGCTTGCGCTAGATGGCTAGTCAAGATATGATGAACTTGATGATCAAAATGATGAATGCTCACTTTGACTCCCAACAAACCATAGAACAAATGAAACATCGTATGGCTCAATTGGAGGCAAATCTGCAGCACATGGGCAACTTAAGAGAGGCGGATCACCACCGCATAAACCGACTCGAACGCCAAGTCCAAACCCTCACTACGCAAAACCTAATACTGAAAAAACACGTCGATGCTCATGGAGAGGACTTGAACACCATCTTTGACGACCTACTGCCGCCAAGTTCGGAGGAGGAAGACCCGGAGGAGGATCCCGCTACCCCACCGGAGGACGTCTTGAGACGCTAGGGATTCTATCTATAGTAGATACTATTTTTGCTAAGAAAACGTTACTATTTTTGTACATCCTCTTCACTTGTATTAAAAGCTTCTTTTAAGAGAATAAAATACAAGATTTATTCAGTTAAACAAAATAAAACAAAACCTTGCGCTACTTCAAAGTCCAATCAAGCATTATGTGGAAAAAATACAAGCCCATACATAGTAACTTGCCTAGACAATATATTACGTTCTAATTTACACCGTTTGTAACAGAATGGCACCACGAGGTAGATCAAGGAACCAACCTGCTCCCCAAACTACTACTGAAGTGCCATCAAATGACACCGAACCCGCTCAACCTGTAGGAGAGCAACCCCAAGGTGCGCAGGATGCCCCCCGCACCGAACAATGTAGGCGATCGTCTTCGGACGATAGTGGAGGTTTTGATTGCGCTAGGGAACCCGCAAGTCAATCAGGGCCAAGCTGCGGCGGTACCTCCGCCCCAAGCTCGCCCCAACTACCTGACAATGGTGAATCCCTACCAGCCACCCCCACTATGCTGGTGAGGAGGATCCAGCCAAACTAGAAGAATGGATTCGGACCTTTGACAAGCTGCTGGGCGTGGTCAAGTGTCCGGAAGGAGAGAGAGTGCACGTCGCTTCGTACTACTTGGGAGGCGAAGCGGACGACTGGTGGCAGGCGACTCAAGCAAAACTAACTGAAGATGACGAGCCCTACTCTTGGGCGGAAATGATGGAGCTACTCAGGGATAGATTTATCCCTTGAGTACTAAAGCAGCGATGTATGAAGAGTTTCTGTCACTGAGACAAGGAAGCCAGACCGTGCAAGAATACTACACTCGATTCAAGGAACTGGTGAGGTTCGCACCAAGATTAGTACCTACGGATGCGGAGAAAGCTCAAAAGTTCGAGATGGGACTGAACCTGGCAGTACGTGAGGTGATCGTAGGGGTGCACTACCCTGATTTGCAGGCAGTGTACGATCGCGCTGTGGCAGTGGCGCGAGTACAGCAACTGAAAAGGAGAGTGAGTGGGGAGTCCAGCCGGGGTCCCCAAGACAAGAGGAACCGGGACGCGAGAAGCGAGAACAACACGGGAAGGAACGAACAGCGAAGAGGGTCGAATAGGCCACATGAAACCAACAATGGAAGGAGGTTTAACCAAGAAGAACCGGTACCACCTTGCCCGAGGTGTGGGCGACCCCACCTAGCGAGGGGATGCCCTCAACAAGGGGCATGCTTCCGGTGTGGACGCATGGGCCACATACGTCGGGAGTGCCGAACAAGGCTTGAAAACATAACGAAAAGGGAAGACTTGGTCACGGGGCAGAGACAGCCTCAAAATCAAAACGGACGGAACGACAACAATCAGGGGTATAGACTCCCTCAAAATCAATTTAGGCAGCCGAATCAGAATCAGAACCAACGTCCTCAACCACCTCAGAATCAAAATCAACAGTAAGATCAGCAGCCGAATTCGAATCAGCAAGGCAATCAGGGACGCCCTATGGGAAGACTTAACGTGGTTAACCAAGCGGACGTGCCTGCACAAGGGGAAGTGATGGCAGGTATATTTCATGCCCTGAATACACCTCTTAGAGTCTTATTTGATTCTGGAGCTAGTTGCTCAATCATAGCATCAAGGATAATGCCTGAGTTAGATCTACCTAAGTGCGAGATAATTAGCTTAGGAATTCAACTGCCTTCAGGAGTAGTAGTAGCTTGCTCTAAATGATACAACGGAATTCCTATAGTGATCAAGAACGTAGAATTCTTCGCAAACTTAGTAGAATTTAACTTAAGGGACTTTGACATTATACTGGGGATGGACTGGTTGTCCCAGTATAAAGCGGTGATCGAATGCTAAAGACAAAAGATCACCCTGTCGAAAAGTAGGGGAAAGAGAGTTGTCTTTTATTCTCAGCCCCCTAAGAGGAGCAACAAAATCGTTAGTGCCCTCAAACTAAGTAACTTGATGCGTAAGGGTATGAGCTATATGCGTGCTACGTGCACAACCTTGAGGCGGAAGAGAACAAGGTTGACAGCATACCAGTGGTAAGAGAATACCCGGATGTGTTTCCTGAAGACATCCCGGGCATGCCACCTGAGCGAGATCTTGAATTCACGATAGATCTAATTCCGGGAACCGAGCCTGTCTCAAAAGCTCCGTACCGGATGGCACCACTGGAAATGAAGGAGTTAAAGGAACAACTCGAGGAGTTACTGCAAAAAGGATATATAAGACCGAGTACCTCCCCATGGGGAGCACCGGTGTTATTTGTTAAGAAGAAAGACGGAGGATTACCTCTTTGCATAGACTATCGGGGATTGAACCAAGTGACTATCAGGAATAAATACCCTCTACCGAGAATTGAGGATCTATTTGATCAACTGAAGGGAGCTTCAGTATTCTCGAAGATCGACTTGCGATCTGGGTATCACCAGTTGAGAATCGCCGAGAAAGACATCCCGAAGACGGCGTTCCGAACTCGATATGGACACTACGAGTTCACAGTGTTATCCTTTGGGTTAACAAATGCTCCAGCAATGTTCATGAACCTCATGAACAATATATTGCGAGAGCTGTTAGATCAGTGTGTAGTGGTGTTCATTGATGACATCCTGATCTACTCGAAAAGCGAGGAGGAGCACGCCCAGCACTTGCACCAAGTGTTAGGGACCTTGCGAAAGAATCAGCTATACGGCAAATTGTCCAAATGCGATTTTTGGTTGAAGGAGGTAGCATTTCTTGGACACATAGTATCCGCTGATGGAGTTTCAGTGGATCCGGCAAAAGTTTCTGCCGTAACTGAATGGGCAACCCCAAAGAGCCTAACTGAGATAAGGAGTTTCCTTGTATTAGCCGGGTATTATAGACGGTTCGTGAAGGATTTTTCGAAAATCGCACGACCTTTGACCCAGCTACTGAAGAAGGGAGTAAAATACGCGTGGACAGAGGCTTGTGAGACAACGTTTCAAGAGCTGAAGAAATGACTCACAACCACACCCGTATTGACACTACCATCAGAGAATGGTGACTTTGAAGTTTACAGCGATGCTTCGAAGGAAGGTTTAGGTTGTGTCTTGATGCAAGACTCGAGAGTCATTGCATATGCATCACGCCAACTGAAACCTCACGAGGAAAATTATCCGACACACGACCTGGAGTTGGCAGCGGTCGTTTTCGCTCTAAAGATATGGAGACATTATCTTTATGGGCAAAAGTGTCGAATGTTTATAGACCACAAGAGCTTGAAATATATATTCACTCAGAAGGAGTTGAATTTGAGAAAGCGAAGGTGGTTGGAACTTATTAAAGATTATGATTTGGAGATAGCCTACCACGAGGGGAAGGCGAATGTGGTAGCCGATGCCTTAAGCCGGAAAACCCAACACGTGACGAACTCGTTGGTAATTCCGCCGGCATTGTACATGGAGTTGTCAAGATTGGATTTAGAACTTGTGCATCCGGGCATAGTGAGTGACACAATCAATGCCATGATCGTAGAAACTCCAATATTGGACGAGATTCGACTCGCTCAACCGGGCGACGCGAAGTTGGAGTGAATAAAAGAGTATATTGCCGAAGGAAAGGCAATAGGGTTTGCTATCCTTGAGGATGGAAGCATTCGCTTCAAAGGGAGATGGTGTGTGCCTCAAAAGTGTGTCGAGTTGAAGCAAAGGTTGATGAATGAAGGCCACAATACACCATATTCCGTGCATCCCGGAGGTGACAAACTTTACAAGGACCTGAAGAAGATCTACTGGTGGCCGGGAATGAAGAAAGAAGTGGCAGACTTCGTGGCGAAATGCCTCGCCTGCCAAAGGGTTAAGGCAGTGAGACATAAACCCTTAGGACTGATGCAACCACTAGAGATTCCAAGTTGCAAGTGGGATAGCATCTCGATGGACTTTGTCTTGGGATTGCCCCGATCACCTAAGGCATGAACAAGATTTGGGTGATTGTGGATAGGCTAACGAAGACGGCCATATTTATCCCGATGAAGGAAACGTGGACTATGGACCAATTGGCCCGAGCCTACATTGATAATGTGGTACGACGACATGGAGTACCACATGACATCATTTCTGACAGATAGTAGATTTGTCTCTCACTTTTGGACGGAATTACAAAAAGCTCTCGGTACTCAAATCAAAATGACCACCGCATTCCACCCAATGACGGATAGACAAACCGAGAGAACAATCCAAACACTTGAGGACATGCTGAGAGCATGTGTGTTGGAGTTCAAAGGAAATTGGGAAGCTCATTTACCCTTAATTGAGTTCGCCTATAACAATAGCTACCATGCTAGCATTGGCATGGCACCTTTCGAGGCGTTGTATGGACGAAAGTGCCGAAGCCCGTTGAGCGGGGAAGAAAATGATAAGTCTGTGATAGTGGGACCACAACTTGTCGAAGAAATGACTCAACAGATAAATGTGACTCAAGGAAAAATGAAAGCCACTCAAGACCGTCGGAAGGGTTACGCTGACATGAGACGACGAGACCTAGAATTTCAAGTGGGAGATAGGGTCATGCTAAAGATATCACCCATGAAGGGGGGTGATGCGCTTTGGCAAACGAGGGAAGTTGAGTCCTCGATACATAGGACCTTATGAGATTCTAGAACGAGTCGAAAATTTGGCCTACCGACTGGCTTTACCGCCACAATTAGATCGAGTTCATAATGTCTTCCATGTCTCCCAACTAAAGAAATATGTGCCAGACCCGACACATGTACTTCAACCGGAAGTAATCGAACTCGATGAAGATCTGACTTATGAAGAAGTCCCAGTACGAATTCTAGACACTAAGGAGCGAGTAACGAGGAATAAAACTGTCAAGATGATCAAGGTTCTTTGGTCGAATCATGAAAGCAAGACAGCAACATGGGAGTTAGAATCGGACATGAGGGAACGCTATTCGACACTGTTCCAAACCGACACCGACACAGTTATGGGGGCATAACTGCAATCTTAAGGGGGAGAGGATGTGACATCGTGCATCATCCATATTTTAACATGTATTTCCATACATTTTTGTAAGCAAACAAATTCAAATTGTTTTGAACTACGTTATGGCTTGATCCCTTCACAGGGTATGTAGGCATTCGTTCTTAACATGAGAAAAGCCGAAACACAACTTCAAGGACGAAGTTGATTCTTAAGGAGGGTAGACTGTAAAACCCGAGAATTTTGCAATATAAAATAAATAAAATAAATAAATAAATAAACAACAAACAATAACAATAAATAAATATAATAAATGAATAAACATAATACATAGACAATGAAATGAGAAATGGAATTTGATTTAAGAAGGAATTAAATTTCCAATACTCGTAAAGCAAAAGATAAAATTAATCAAATAAATTGTACAAGTATACCCGACACTAATGGACTCGAGAATTCGGGGCCAATATTAAATCTAGACCCGAGTAAGAATTTAGATAGGGAATAAGAACCCGAAAATATCCCGGAAATCCAAATCCGAGAACATAGAGGGATAGAAGTTCGAAAGAGAGGAGGAAATGCCCGACGGATCGCACGACCCGCCCGGACCGAAGTCCAGGCGTGGGCCGCGCGGTGGCCGCGCGGTGAATGGCCAAACGGCGCGCCAACCCCGCGCCACACGACAGATTCGCCGGTTGCGAGATTCACTCGCCCGAATCCGGATTTTCCGACTTCGGTTGAACACCTTTCGGCTCAAGACTCACCAAGGCCGACCTTGGACGTCCCTAGGTCGTGCCTATCTATAAATAACACCTCTTGGCAGCCCCGAACAGTTTTCGAAACCCTACAACTCTCTATACGTTCGAAAACCCTAATCCCGGAGTCGTCGGAGGCACGAAACCAAGGCGAGGACAGTCGTGGATGAATTCGGAAGATCTCTAACGTCGTGGTAAGTTTCGATCCGATCCTTGTTCCATATACGATTCGAAAACGAATCCTAACTTAATCTTTTTCCTTTCTACACCCCGAATCGGATCTAGAACGAAGAACCCGGCGAACGAAGAAGATAAACGGTGGACTGGAAGCCACGCCTCCGAATCGACAATCCTGGATGCCCAACAATCTGTAAGTTAATCTTACTATGGTTTAGGGAGGATTTAAAATACACTTGATCTAACGATTTAAACCAAGAACGTAAAATCTGTCAAAACGAAATCTTTAACGTCGCAGCGTTCTTGCTTGACTTTTCCGAACCCTTAAACCTGTTCAAACGAGAAAACTTAAAACACAAAAAACATTTCTAAGACATTAATCTAGCTACTATAAAAATTTCATAATTTTTCGTTATGATTTGATATCTGAATTCGTTCTCAAACCGAACTGTTTGAATTTGAATTTTGAAATCTGGACAGAACTTAGGTTTGAACTTGATGACGTTTTTGACATTAGATCTAGACCGATTTGGAACTTTAGCCGAACATTAAAGTTGTAGATATATGTCTTAGGTATCTCTCTGTAAAATTTCATCAAATTTGGAGTTAGTTTGCTATGGTAGATCTTGAAATCTTGAATCTGGTGTTAAAATTTTCGGACAAAATATTATCCTGTTAAATATTGACGTTTTTCACTTACTTTCGTATCTCGAATCGAAAAACGTAAAACATGGAACTTGTTCATCTATGTGCTTTCTAGTCACTGATCAAATTTCAGAATTTTCGGAATTAAACTCGAGTTTTAATGAATTTTGAAGTAAACTGTGGTTGACCGAATCAAATCTTGAAATCTTGTTGAAACGGTGAAACTAGCCTTTAAGGTTTAAACGAGTAGAAGACTCTTTGAAATAAATACATGGAATCTGAAATTTAGGAAATCTCCTTTACAAACTTGATCTTTTAAAATTAGGGGGTGAGTGCTCTGCATGGTGCCCTCCTAACGATTCACTTCGTGCCTTTATGGACGATGGTGACCCGCCCGAAATTTTGAGATATGTTACCAAAACGGCATGAGATATATGACCTACACTCTCTTTAATATCCATATGGGTTTCCCGAGGCTCCGGAGTGGTACTGGGTATGACAGATACGGCTGCGGCCACTGGCTTCCGGCTAAACTTGACGAGATTGCGATGCAATCGTGAAATACTTGAAATACTAAATCTTGGGAGTAATGGGATAGTTAAATATTTATTTATTGTCCTTTTAAATTATTAAATGCTTTATTTAAATTAATTATGGCTTTTATTTAAATTATGCTAAATGTATTATTAGTGTCATGAATTAATTATGCAAATGGGTTAGATAATTGAATGGGATTATTTATGATTTATTATCATGCTTTTATTTAAATATTAATTAATGGTTTTGAAACCCCACGATCATGTTTTTATTAACTTACTCAGCAAGTTGTGTTGACCAAACCATTTTATTTCCTTTTTCCTTACATAGTATGTGGATTGAGCATGAGCACTATATGCATGGGGGAAATATTTTGGGAACTTATTATTTTAATATCTTGCATTAGACTATGATATAAACGGGCCTGTTAAACCCGTATTTTGGCCATGTTGGCCCTATTTACATTTTCCGCTGCAATACTGAAACTTAGATACTATTATTCCGCTGCATTATAATATTTATTTTGAATTTATATTGAATGGGCTACTTGAATGGTTTTTAAATGTTTTAAATACTGCAATACCTAGCCTTGCATCTCTTTATTGAGCCCGGAGAAACCGTGTCTTGCTAGAGAGGTGTGGCGGTGACATCCCGACCTGGGTGACCAAAAACCGGGGTGTTACAAATTGATTGAACCCTTAAGTCATTAATTACTTATTATGATTAGCAATATTTAAATCAATAATTACCATGATTAAAGGACCTTTGTTCAATTCTCATTAAAACAATTTTCTATAAACAAGTGTTAATGCCTTAAGCAGATAACCGGACTGTAATCAATTATGGTATGAAGGATTATTTAAGCATTAATTATGGTTTAATCCCATAACCTTGCATGAGAAACCAATGTCCCTCATACAAGGTATCCTCTTTTATTGTATCTTATTTCATTTTGTCTTTTTTGTGATGTGTGAATAAACAGTAAAAGATATCACAAAATAATGTTGGTGAACGGTCCTTTCACCGGGAAATGAAGTAGCCCGTAGTCTGTATATTCATTACTGTTTGTTATTTTGCATGGTTTAGATAATAATTAACGAGGTCAGGCGAACGGTCCTTGCACCGGGAAATGAAGTAGCCACTCAGTTAATTACTGTCTCAATACAGTTTTATTTTCTTTATCTTAATTTCCAAACCCAAATTCTAATCTGTAATATGAGTCAGTTAATATCTGTCAAAATTAGCTGATGAGCGTTGCAGAGAGGAAACAGGTAGGTTTTCATCTGAATTCACAGACAGTAGAGGTCCAACTGGTAGCGACACTGCCATTATAGGGTTTCTGCTGTCTATCCATTTCATCCGAATAATTGGGAAATTGGATAGCAGATGTTTGCAGTCCATCTGACTATTCTGCCACTATTTTTGCCTCACGGCTTCCCCATATCTGTGTCTCACATTCTATCTAGACCCACCCCTATATTTTCGGTCAATTGATTTTACATTTCCATATATCCGTAAGCATGTTAATATTATGTAATTAACGTGGTCTATGATATTTTGGGATTCTTTCCATGGACATTAGAAGTCTATATTTAAACAGATATTGCATATTAAATTTCCAACAAAAATTCATTTATGAAATCCAGATCTAAGGGATAAATTCCTCAGTTATGACTAGTTCATATTCTGTCAAGGATTGATTTTGGGAAATTAGAAGCAGAGTCAGCGATTAGGTCTCATATAGATTGAAAGGGTCTGTGTTCTTATTGAGAGTCTAGTACCTGTTTAGGGAATGGTTTTCAAAACCTTTATTTTTCCAAAATTGCTATGTGTTGGGAATTTAGTTTTAACTGTCACACCGAGATGGGATCCACTTGGATTCAAATATAGTGCGATGGATAATTCTAAAGGAACAACATGTAGGCTTTGGTTACTTTCTAAGATGGGGTTGAGTTCCTTTCAATTGCTATCCTCTTCTGCCAAAGCCTATTTTTGAGTCCTGAGTGAGTGAATCCGGAACGAACTAATCTATTAGTTCGTTTCATTAGTTTTATCTCATAATCACCCGGAAGGAAGTGAACAATGCGAGCGGTTCACTGAGAGTCGGGAATTCTTGAAGTCCGGTCAATCTGACTGGAGGCTTTCTTTTACTACCAGTACGGAGCTTTTGAAACTTCCGAGTGATAGGGTATTAACTGCTTTCTTTAATGCTTTCTTTACTGCTTTCTTTTAAACGCTTTTATAGAGGTCGCTCGGATGTGTCGTCAGATCTTCTAACTGCTACTAGGACTGAGAGTTAAGGGATAGTTCAGGTTTATTTCTAGACTTTGGGTGTGACATGGGGGAATGATAGCAGTACTTGACACTTCAACTAATGATTTGTCGGGTGTTGCTTGTCCACCACAGATGAAACAACATACCCTGGCCGGGGCAGTTACGAATCAGTGGTATCATAGAATTTGTGGTCCTAAGAACATATAAACTCATACTGTAAGTACCTGTCTGTTAAAGGGAACATAGTACTGAGAGCATGAGAACTAGCTATCTGACAGGATTATCCCAAACGAAGATCTGTGTATACAAATGGAAGTTCAATTATGCTTTATTTGAATCTTGTCCAATCTTTATTCTTTTCCCCCTGTCCGTTCTGTCATCATTTTGAATCAGCTTCATAGCTAGTATAGCTTAGATTTACAGCTTTCTAGAATAATTTTATTGCTCCATAGCGTAAATTTTCTTGCTTTTTAGACCTAATCTTAACTGCTTCCTAGCATAGACTTATCCGCTTTCTAGAATAGAATTTTATATGCTCTGTAGAATAACTTTAATCGCTTTCATAGCTTAGTTTAAATTCAGTAAAGTAGTTCATAGTCAACTTCTAAACTGATTCGAGTAACCGAGTTGAAAATCTTGTAAAATGGCGTGGGACCTGCTTCTATCGCACATCCTCCAGTGAACGATCCGGTACTTACTATAAATACTGTTGACTCCGTGCGCTTTCGGGGGCACAGTTTTTTAACACGAGTAAATAAAAATGTGACAACCTATAAATATATCCCTAATCCCAACTCCATCCTCATAATTGGCTTCATTAAATAAAGTCAAGCAGGGATTATCTTATTTTCAGAAAATACTCATATAGTGGGAAATTGTCAAAAGTTTCATGGCGCCGTTGCCGGGGAGGATGCAGCGCCATTTTATAAGAGAATTAAACTCCTGATTTACTCATAGCTAGTGTACATACTTTATTCAAAACAAAAATATCCCAGTCTGAAGAATCAATCACACACTTAGAGCAGTAAAGCTCTAAATGTGAGGATGTTGATTTATGAGAATTAATTCTTCTACACCAGTTCTAACCTGGGGATAATTGCAGGTACTCCCCTCATCGAACGAAGCTGTACATGCAACGAAGAAAGGAATCACCACCCGAACTTCCACTTAACCTCGAGATAGAAAGGGAAGCGAGACGGATCAGAGCCCTCACTAAGTAGAGGAAAGAGCAGAAAAGGAGGGAACGTGTAAGGCAACCCTCTTCCCGTACAAGCAGCGGAGTTTCTGACATGGCACAGTTACCAGGCAATCCACCCATCCTTCCCGATAACCCTGTTATCATTGACAACAACCCACCACCACTTCATGAAAATCGAGATGGAGATGGCGATGATACAGATGATCCTCCATTGAATGAAATTCAAGGCGAGGGGAATCTTCCTAACATTGATAATCAAAATCTCAACCCACCACCTCCCCAAAACCAGTTCAATAACCCACTTAACCAGAATAATCCAAACAACCAACACTTCCAGAATCCTTAGTTCCAGAACCCTCAATTCAATCAGCATCAGAATCCTCCCAACCCAAATGATTTCAATGACCCCAGAAATTTCTACCCAAATCAGAACTATTACCCACAACACTATCAAGGAGGGCCAGGAAACAATCAACAAGCAGCAGCTGCTGACTATATGCAGCCCATCCTGGAGCCATATTTGAACATTCATGGACAAGCTCCATTCTTGGCCAGGAATTTTGAATTAAAACCAGCACTCATCAATCTTGTTTAGAGCAATCAGTTTGCGGGGGCAAATCATGAAGACCCGCATGGCCATTTGCAGACCTTCCTGGAATTGTGTGACACTATTAAGAATCATAATGTATCTCCTAACACTATTCGTTTGAGATTGTTTCCTTTGTCTTTGTCTAGTGGAGCACGAACATGGTACAAATCGCTGCCAGTTAATCAGAAGTCCACATGGAAAGATGTGATCAGAAACTTTTTGGCAAAGTACTTTCCGGAATCCAATGTGGACGAATGCCGATCCAAAATTGTGGAATTTAAAATGAAGCCGGAAGAGTCCTTGTATGACGCTAAGGAGCGATTCTTCAACCTACTCAGGAAATGTCCCCAGCATGGTTTCCATGAATGGGAGCAATTAAGGAAATTCTACAGCGGTTTGACCCATTCTTGGAAATATATGCTTGACGCTGCCGGTGGTCAACATTTGTTGCACATGCCCATGGATCAGGCCTGGGACAAGATTGAAAAAATGAGTGTGAACAGAGCTGTTTTAAGTGATGATGTTGACTCCCCTCCCCCTCGTGGTTTATGTGTTGTAGGTACAACAGGCAAGTCTGAATTAGACAAATTGAAGGATCAAGTGGCCGTGTTGGCCTTGAATCAAGAATCTGGGAGTTCTGCGCAAGCCCAAAATGCTGAAATTGTGTGTGGATCATGCCAAGGTCCACATCCCACTGAAGCTTGTCAACAAGTGACAAATGAGAGCTGCAACTACACAGGTGGATTCCAGAACCGGCACCCTAACCTCTCATATTCCAATAACAATGCCTTGAATTCACATATGTTAACCCAGCCTCAACAGTTTAACCAACCAAGGCCCCAGCATTTCAACCCCAACTTTCAACCCCAGATTCTAGCCAGGCCACCTCAGAACCAAAATTTCCAAAATTTCCAGTAGCCACAGAATCAGTTTGTCCCCAACCAGAACCAGCCTCAAAACCAATTTGTTCCAAACCAAAACCAAGCCCAGAACCAGTGGAATCCACCTCCGCAGAAGCCTCCTTCTAGACTTGAGAACATAATGACTGATTTCATCTCAAGTCAGAAGGAGATAAACACACAGTTGCAGGCTTCCATAAGAAACGTGGAAACTCAGGTTATCCAGATGGCCAAGGAGCTCCAGAAAAGAGATCAGGGGACTTTACCGAGTAGTTCGGAAAAGAACCCACAATGCAAGGCTATCACGTTGAGATCGGGCAAGGTCTTGGCAGGGTCACAGATTAAAGAAGTGCAAGGGAAGGGGTCTGAGAAAGAAAGTATTGAGGAGAATCAGGGAACAGAGGAAGAAGGAGAAAAAGAAAAAGAAACCGAGACAACAGACCTCGGTGGAAAAACTGGTAAAGATGAAGGTACGATTTCTGACCTCTCACCACAAAAACATTTTGATAATAAAAAGTTCATGCCAAGGATGCCATACCCGGCCAGACTTAAGAATAAACAACAAGATCTGCAGTTTGAAAAATTTCTAAAAAGGCTGCAAGAAGTTGAGATTACCATGCCTTTGATTGAAATGATCTCTGAAATGCCAACCTATGCTTAGTTCTTAAAAGAAATGATTTCAGGAAAAAGAAAGGTTAAGCAAGAAGAAGTGGTGATACTTAACAGTACCTGTAGTGCAATCATTCAGAGGAAACTGCCGGAGAAGAAGGAAGACCCTGGCTGCTACACCCTACCGATCCGGATTGGCCAAGTCCGTGCTGGAAAGGGCTTTGTGATCTCGGATCAAGTATCAATATCATGCCGTTGGCCATGGCAAGACGTCTCAAGCTTGGAACTGTGGAGCCAATAAAAATGAGGCTGCAGCTTGCAGACAGATCGATCACACAACCAATCGGGATCCTGAAAGATGTCATAATTAGAGCAGGCAGCACCCCATTCCCGGTAAATTTCATCATTATGGATATTGAAGAAGACTCAGACATGCCCCTCATCTTAGGAAGACCGTTCTTGGCCATCGGCGGAGCACTCATCGATGCTAAATCTGGAAAAGTGACCCTCCAAGTAGATGGGAGGAAGTTGTCTTCGACATGGCAAAATTGGAGAAATTTCCAAATGACAGTTCTTGTTTTTCGTTTGACGATGTAATAGATAGGAGAGAGAGAGAGAGAGAGAGAGAGAGAGAGAGAGTGCTAGACTTTGAAACTGGAATTGTAATGATGCTGGATGATGGATTTTCAAAGCAGGTACTGAAGCCTGCTGGCGCGGCGCCGTCCATTTTGCCAATCCCGAAACTGGGGATTTGGAGGAATTTGACGGTGGCGATTTCCATGAAGACGCCAACCAAGAGGAGGTGGATCCTGTACTGATACAGGATCCGACAGGTAAATCTGAATTTCCCCCATCTAATTCTCGCAAATTACTTCCTCCTGTGGAATGCCCACCAGAGCTTGAACTAAAAGTGCTACCGGACCATCTTAAGTATGCGTTTCTCGCTAACATAAAATGTTACCGGTAATTGTGTCAGCTAAGCCGACACAAGATCAAGAAAATGCTCTGGTAGGGGTGCTTAAAAAACATGTGCGTGCAATCGGTTGGACCATTTGTCATATCAAAGGAATAAGCCCTTCTGTTTGTATGCACAAGATTCTAATGGAGGAGAATTTCAAACCTTCGCGCCAGCCCCAACGAAGATTGAACCCACCCATGCAAGAAGTGGTAAGAAAGGAAGTGATCAAGCTGTTAGACGCCGTTATTATATACCCAATCTCTGACAGCAAATGGGTCAGTCCTGTGCAGGTTGTTCCCAAGCGGGGTGGGATGTGCATAACCAAGAATGAACAAGGGGAGGAAATTGCCACACGGCCGGTCACCGAATGGAGAGTCTGCAATGACTACCGGAAGTTGAACGAGGCCACTCGCAAGGACCATTTCCCTTTACCTTTTATCGATCAAATGTTGGAACGGTTGGCGGGAAGGGAGTTTTATTGTTTTTTGGATGGTTATTCAAGTTACAATCAAATAGTGATCGCCAGTGAGGATCACGAAAAAACAACTTTTACATGCCCCTATGGCACTTTTGCCTATAGGCGAATGCCTTTTGGACTTTGCAATGCACCTGCTACTTTTCAACGTTGCATGATATCTATATTTTCTGAATTTATCAAAAAATGCATTGAAGTTTTCATGGATGAATTCTCTGTATATGGAGATAATTTTGAGGATTGTTTGACCAATCTTGCTAAAATTTTCATGGATGACCATTTGGTGGAAACTACTATATCTTGGTAGCTGTCGATTACGTGTCCAAGTGGGTCGAGGCGGTCGCATTACCAACCAATAATGGTAGCCAAGTCATAAAGTTCCTCAAGAACAACATTTTCAATAGATTTAGCGTACCTAGGGTGGTAATATCTGATGGAGGAACACACTTTGTTAATAAAGCCTTCGAAACTTTAATGAGTAAAAATGGAATCCTCCATAAGATAGGCACGCCTTATCATCCCCAAACCAGTGGTCAAGTCGAGGTATCGAATCGTGAGATCAAACATATACTCGAAGCCACGGTTGGGATAACCCGCAAGGATTGGGCACGTAAGCTCAATGATGCTCGAAGGGCATATCGTACTGCATACAAGACTCCCATCGGGATGTCTCCATATACGTTTATCTTTGGAAAAGCCTGTCATTTGCCTGTGGAGTTAGAGCATAAAGCTTACTGGGCCGTCAAAATGCTTAACTTCGATCCAAAAGTTGCTCAAAGCAAACGCAAGTTGGACCTCAATGAAATTGAGGAAATACGAGCGCAAGCTTATGAGAGCTCTCGGATTTATAAAGAGCGGACCCAGAAGTTCCACGATCGCCGGATTAAGCCTAAACACTTTTATGTCGGGCAAAATGTGTTACTATTCAATTCTAGGTTGAAGCTGTTCCCCGGAAAGCTTAAATCCAGATGGGAAGGGCCACATGAAGTGTTAGAGGTGTTTGAAAATGGAGCCGTTAGGATCCGAACTGACAAGGGCAACATAGTGGTGAATGGACAGCGGCTAAAAGAATACCTCGGACAGTTCGAGCCTGAAAAGGAGATCCAACATGTAACGGAACCGGCTTATGAAATCTGAAAATGCAAAAAGAAGTCTAGCTGTAGACCATATTTCACAGCGCTTCCGGGAGGCAACCCGAGTTTATTTTATCTGTGTCTTCGTTTTAGTAATCTCAGCGAACAAATAAAGTATCCAAAAATCAACTAAACATTTAGAGTTCTAAAACTCTAAATGTGAGGATGTTGATATTTGGAGAAAAACTAATATTTTGATCTGCTTTAATTTTGCAGAGGTACCGGAACCACCAAAAAGAAGGAGCAGAAAGACAGGCAGAAAATCAGGTTCCTGGTTGGACCAATTCCATGAAATTTAGATGATATTCTCGGGGATTAAAGAAATTTAAAACCCGAAATAACTTCTACAATAAATGGAAATTGGCCCAACCTACTTTATGCAAGTATATTTTGTAATTAGTCAGCCCAGTACTGTTTTAAATGTTTTGGACTGAATTTATTCAAGTCCAAAACAAATAAAATGGATTCAGGCCCAACATCACTCTCGGGCCCAATCCTTCGAAATTTGAAATTCAAATTCCGTGTCACGAAACCCCACCCCTGTCGCGAAACCTGGTCTCACGACAGGGAGGGAGGATGGCGACACGGTCCCTAAACCCCCTCTTTTCAGATTCTGTCGCGGAACAAACCCATGTCGCGGGACTACGTCTAGCGTCAGGGACCAGTTCCACGACACACTCTCACTTGGCCCTACCGCCCTTCTTAAATCCTGTCGCGATACCCCCAGTCGCGAGACATTGCCTCACGACTGACTTCTAGTGTAGCGACACCTCTAATGTCGCTAGACCCCAGTCGCGAAACCCAGTTCCGCGACTGGGCTCATTAGTATTTATACCCCCCCCATTCTTCTTCTTCCTCCCTACTCTCCCAGCACTTAGAATTTTTCAAAAACTCTCGAGCTGAACCCTCATCCCCGAATGAACACCACTGTGTTCTTCGCACATTTTCACCCAAATTCACGGGGAAACTATGGCTAGATTTTTCCGAGTCTTCCCGAATCTGGGACTATCGCCATCCTCATCCAAGGCTAGAAGATCTGAGTAAGAGTTTTCTTACCCCCCTTCCATACTTGAGCAACCCCCCCGTTTGCGATTTTGTTGAGCATTTTGTGTCTTATGCTTGTAAATAGCTTGTGAATAGCTTAAATGTGCTTTGTGTTGCTTCACTGTTTTCTTGTTTTGGGGTTTTGAATGATTCCGATTTTGGGGGGTGATTTTGAGTTACTATTGGCACTCCCTGTGTTGGCCGAGCATGACTAGAAAGTGGGTTTGTGAATCTTTGGCACTATTTGAGGTAGGGAATGCTTTAATCTTGTGGATCACTTGATTTTTGAAATTTTGGGTAAGAACTGTTAGGGTTTGAAACCACCATTGTTTGTATTTTTTGAGTTTTACAGTGGTGGGTTTCTACTTTCGGTTTAAGCCTGTCCTTTCTAATCTTTGAAAAGCATGGAGTTTGAAAAATTTTGAAATCTAAGCTTGAAAAGGTAAACCGATGAACATTGGGGTGTTGGAGAACATCATGGTGTTATTGGTTTTTCAGATCAAGTTCAGTGATGAAATACTTTTTAGCTCTTGTTAATAGCATGGTTTGTTGTTAATCCTTCTGATTTAGTGTTGGATGCTGCTGTAGTATCATAGAGCATTAAATGATATTTGGGCTTGCCTGTTTTATGCCTATTTTGGTGTTTATCTAGGGAGCATAAAAAGGTTTGGTTGCACATTTTGGGAAACCTGTGCAAACAAATAAAACTATGCATTCCACTTTTGGAAAAAGACAAAATACTAGGTATGTTCCTTCTCTTTAAGATTGACCAACCTGTTTTTGTTCCCAATGGAACATAAAACTAGTGTAATAAAATAGCAGTCCTTTTCCTCATGTGGACTGCTATTATTTACAAAAATCTAAAATGGGACCCCAACCGTCCCACTTTTATTAAATAAAAATGGTCAACTTTTATTAAAAATAAAAAGTGGTTTCTCTTTATTTTAATTTGGACTGCCCCTCCCACGCAGTCCAAGTCGAGCAGTTCCGAGTCGCCGCATTTCCATTTGCACATTCCTCGATTCACATTCCATTCCATTGCACTTTCAACAATCACCTCGGGATTGTTTAAAACTGAGGAAATCAAAATTTTTGAGCCCAATGGCTCATTAAATTTTTTTAGGGGCCCAATGACCCCTGTCTCTTCCTAATAACTATTAATAAATCTCTAAAAAATTGTAAAAAGAAAAATTTACCTATGCTTTATATTAAAAATTCAAGTTGAGAATTTAATAACCTCACATCTAGAGCAAAGCTCTAAATGTGAGGATGTTGGTTTTCACTTTGAATAATCCTTATAAAAAAAACATATATAAAACTGGATTTACTACTTCCTATCTTTTCAGGGGCAACATCTTCCCAATTCCAAATCAAGCACACGAAGGAACCCAACTGCTGGACCTGCCGGTGGAGCTTCTGGGAGAAATCCTCTCCCGAATAGGAGAGGATGACGTCAAGAAAGTATTCACGACCAAGGAAAATGCAAAAAGCTGAGGGACGCAGGAAATCTCACCATCGTCTACAAGCGATGCGAGCTGGAGACCTCTACTGTGAAGATGTGGCAACAACACGTTCAGAGGCAGAAGGAGGAATTCCTGCAGACATGCGTGGAAGCAGGAAACTTCAACCTTCAAATCATACCAGCAATGCAAGCATTCGCAGGAGGGGATGAGGAGAGAGCTTGCAAGCTGCTAAGACTAGGGATAGAAGACAACCACAAAGCGTCAATCTTCACGCGGGGACTGATGTTGTTAAGCAAGCTGGATGAGAGCCAAGTTCTTCTGGGACTCAAGATGATAGAAGAAATGGCAACCGATAGATCAGTCCTGGTCTATACGGTCACCAACATCTTCTCATGGCTGGTAGATCGCCAGGAAGCCCCTGGTCTGTTTGCAGGTCAGGCAGAACGAGTCTACTGCCCAAGGAGGCGAGCAAACCTGGAAGAACAGGAAGGCTGGTGCCTACGCTGTGACTTAACAAACTTCGTCTACTGGAGCAGAATCTTCTTTCCCTAGGAGAGGAGGAATGAAGGAAGCATGAGTCTTAAATGCTTTATTTTATTTAAGCTGAATTGTAAATGTCATATAAGGGAATTCTATATTTTTGTGCATGTTCGTACTAACTGCATAAGAATCTCTTATAATTGATGTATTTCAATGCTTTCCAAAATAGTACTTCATCTTTGAGGTCCAAACAACATTATTCTTGAAAAGATGTCTGACAGTCCAAGATGAATAAGTGACTGTCAGACAAAAAATATGCTGTTGACATACTTTGTATGTTAATAATGCCTCTTTTACTGCTTTAAATTAAATAACCAGCAAAAGTATGCACAAACCTGCTCTAAATTCACTTTTTGAATTTATGCTTGTGATTAAATTTTAAAACTTTTAAATTGGGATAATATAATTGAAAACATGCATGAAATGAATTCCTAAGGTTTTGAGCTATAAAAATTTAATGATGCGATCATCTTTTTGGGTAATAAATCTTCATATTGAAAATTTTGATTGAATAAATTGCTAGAATTAAGCTTTGATTACGTTTGAAAATATTGTGTGACATGAATCAATCCAACCTTGTGAGATTTGAGCCATGAGTCACTTTTACTCATTAATTTTCTTTGATGTATGAATCATTTTGATTAAAGGAAACCAGAGCTTGCGATTGGGACCGATTCAAGACCATGCCATATTCCCAAAATTGAGCATATGATCGAGGCACTTAGAAAACCCAATTTTTGGCCTTCGTTTGAAATCCAAACCCAAACATATTTTCCCCTTAGGATTAACCAACTTGAGCCTTTAAGCCTAATTTTTCTTGGAAACCCACTATACTTTCCTAGCCTTATAAAAAGACCAAAACATTCAACCCAAGTGTGCAAGAATAAATTTTATCAAGGCATTACAATTTATGATCATCAAATCATTAATCGGTATTCAAAGATCCGATTTAAAAAAAAAAGAGAGAGAGAGAAGAGAAAAAATATGTTGAATCCATTTCAACAAGAATAAAATTGCAATGACAAAGCAATTAGACATAGTCTACTGTCATGCAATATAAAAAGAAAAGCACAAGAAAGAAAAGAAAGAAAGTATTGATGATAATAAATTTTAAATAAATATGCCAAGTCAAGATATAATAAATTCTTGCCACTATTAGCCCAATAATTCCCTTTCTCACCAACGTTACAACCGTATGCCCCGTTACAACCTTTGAATAAGACATCGGGATCTCGATTTGAGGAAATGAGCAGGTGGCGAGTTGGTCCAATTGCAAGCATATGAGATAATTTAATTAAATTTGATTTTGAGTATTCAATGATTAAACCCCATTTGAGAGTGAGCGAATTTTCCGATTCTCTTATATGTGAGCCTTTATTCCATTAAATATGTACATGTCATACCTCAATTCTGATTTTTAATCTTTGCATCCCTCAAACATGATATTCATGAAGGGTTGACAATAATGCTTGTTTGTAGGCCCGATTTAGTGAGCGAGTATCATTTCATTAAACACTGCAATCGAGGGAATTTAACACTTGTAGTTTTTAATTGTCTTATCCCAATCCATAAAGGATGTAATTTATGAAGCCACGAAGATGAATTGAATATGCAGAGTCCGTGTTCCAAGGAACATTGACTCTGACTGCTCGGGGACGATCAGTATTAAATATGAGGATGTTGATAATGGCCAGAAATGTCCATTATTTTCAATCCATTTCCGTGTCTGAAACGGGCATTTGATCGCATTCCGGTGTCATTTTACATAAGAAAGCAGTTGAATTGGACTGATTTATGCATAAATATAAAAATAATAAGCTGGTATGAAAAATGCATAAATATGTAATTCTATTACACATTTATGTTAGAAAAATCCAAAAATATGAGAAAAAGAAAAGAAAAGAAAAAGGAATGAAAAGGATGGGCAAAAGAATAAATCAGCCCACAAAAATACAAAAAGATGGGAAAAGAAGAAAAAGCCCACAAAAATACAAAAAGATGGGAAAAGAAGAAAAAGGCCCACAAAAATGCAAATTAGGCCCATCTGGCCCAACCAGTATCGACATGGAGCATCCTGTCGCTAGAACCCCCGTGGCGCGAAACATGGTCTCGCGACACGGGATGGTTTAGCAACACAACAGCCCAAATACAGGGAAGGCCAGTCCAGAGACTCCTGTCGCTAAGCCCGTGGCGCGGAGCATGGTCTCGCGCCACGGGATGGTTAGCGACACAGGAACCAAATGAAGAAGCCAGTCCCTAGACCCCCTGTCGCTAGACCCGTGGCGCGTTACATGGTCTCGCGACAGGGTAGTGTTCCGCGACACAAGACTCAGTCAAGAAGTCTTGCGACATGCAGCCTCATCTCGCGCCACACCACGTAATCTCGCGACATGAAAAAAGGCTGTGATGTGTGTGAGTCTTACGACACATGTGGGCGTTAGAATCAAGGCCCATGGGCCTAGAGTTTCACTTCTATAAATAGAGGGTGATCCCTATGTGCTCAGGAGTTAGCTCATTCATTCTCTTGAAGACAGAATCAAGAATTCTCTCTAGGTAGTTCTTAGTTTAGTTTTATTTTTTTGTATTATTTAATTTTTGCATTAGCTTAGCATAGATTAGTTTTATTTTAATGCTATTCTCCCCTTAAATAGTTAGGTAGCCACTGTTTACAGTTTTATTTTTGTTATGGATCTTTGATTTTAGGGTTTGTAATACCCAAAATGATGGGTATTAACAAACCCATTAATAAAATGGGAAAACATTCTTGATTTGTGTCCCAAAATCATGAAATGGGTCTCACAACCCATGGATGTTACTGCTTTCATTTTTCTTTTGGGTCATTTGACCTTTATTATGCATTGTTACGCTTACTGTTATCTTTTTTTTTGGGATAATGTTCATGTATGCGTGTGATTAAACCCTAGTTAGGGTCATGCTTTATTTTAAATTCTGTTCTGGTTAGATTTACATTTTTTTGTTCAAGCATGTTCTTGTTAAGTTTCATATTATGTTTTGTTATCTTTGGGTCAGAATAGCTTTTTGATCTGAAATAGGGTAAGATCACGCTGTTTGCATGCTACTGTTCCTTTTTGCTTTTCTGACTTGTGTCCTGAACCACCCCCATGTCGCCAACCTCTTCCAGTCGCGAGACCACGTCTAGCGACAGGAAGGTAGTCTCGCGACATGGGTGTCTTGGGATACTTGTTTATAAAATTTAAAACCTTCAGTCGTGAAGCACTATTATCGCGAACCCACGGTTCGCGACACAATACTTGCCTAGCGACTGGGGACCAAACCCTTGCATTTTTTTCTGAATGGCTCCTGTCATGAAATTCCTGTCGCGGACCCACGGTTTGCGACACTTTTTGGTTTCGAGACAGAAAATTAGGCCTTAGCAAAATTTTGAAAACTCTAGTCGCTAGACCATCCTGTCGCGAGACCACGTCTCGCGACACACTTTTGAGTTCCGCGACTGGGGACCCAATATTTAGAAAATTTTCAGAAAAGCCTCGTGTCGCCAGACCCCTGTCGCGAGACCACGTCTCGCGACACAACTGTTGTCTAGCGCCACGAAGTCAAAGCCTTGCAAAATTTTCTAAAACTTAACCTGTCGCGATACCCATGGCGCGAACCTCGGTTCGCGCCACAATTTTTGGTATCGCGACTGGGTCCTCATCCCCTTTATTAAATTACAAAAATTCCCTTTTGTTGACCCCTAATCCCCAAACCCCAGTCGCTAGATCACGTTTGGCGACTGGCAAGTGGTTTAAGGACTGGGAAAACCCTAAATACAAATATTTTATTCTCCACCCTCCCCCTTGTCGTGATCCTCCCGTCGTGAACCCACGGTTCACGACACAATTTTGTCTCACGACATGCATGGCATCCCCTTGCCAAATTTTATGTTTCTCCATATCCGACCATTAATTGATTGAACCCTTAAGTCATTAATTACTGATTATGATTAGCAATAATTAAAATCAATAATTACCATGATTAAAGGACCTTTGTTCAATTCTCATTAAAACAATTTTCTATAAACAAGTGTTAATGCCTTAAGCAGATAATCCGGACTGTAATCAATTATGGTATGAAGGATTATTTAAGCATTAATTATGGTTTAATCCCATAACCTTGCATGAGAAACCAATGTCTCTCATACAAGGTATCCTCTTTTATTGTATCTTATTTCATTTTATCTTTTTCAAGATGTGTGAATAAACAGTAAAAGATATCACAGAATAATGTTGTTGAACGGTCCTTTCACCGGGAAATGAAGTAGCCCGTAGTCTGTATATTCATTACTGTTTGTTATTTTGCATGGTTTAGATAATAATTAATGAGGTCAGGCGAACGGTCCTTTCACCGGGAAATGAAGTAGCCACTCAGTTAATTACTGTCTCAATACAGTTTTATTTTCTTTATCTTAATTTCCAAACTCAAATTCTAATTTGTAATATGAGTCAGTTAATATCTGTCAAAATTAGCTGATGATTGTTGCAGAGAGGAAACAGGTAGGTTTTCATCTGAATTCACAGACAGTAGAGGCCCAACTGGTAGCGACACTGCCATTATAGGGTTTATGCTGTCTAAATCCATTTCATCCGAATAATTGGGAAATTGGATAGCAGATGTTTGCAGTCCACCTGACTATTCTGCCACTATTTTTGCCTCACGGCTTCCCCATATCTGTATCTCACATTCTGTCTAGACCCACCCCTATATTTTCGGTCAATTGATTTTACATTTCCATATATCCGTATGCATGTTAATATTATGTAATTAATGTGGTCTATGATATTTTGGGATCCTTCCCATGGACATTAGAAGTCTAGATTTAAACAGATATTGCATATTAAATTTCCAACAAAAATTCATTTATGAAATCCAGATCTAAGGGATAAATTCCTCAGTGATGACTAGTTCATATTCTGTCAAGGATTGATTTTGGGAAATTAGAAGCAGAGTCAGCGATTAGGTCTCATCTAGACTGAAAGGGTTTGTGTTCTTATTGAGAGTCTAGTACCTGTTTAGGGATGGTTTTCAAAACCTTTATTTTTCCGAAATTGCTATGTGTTGAGAATTTAGTTTTAACTGTCACACCGAGATGAGATCCACTTGGATTCAAATACAGCGCGATGGATAATTCTAAAGGAACAACATGTAGGCCTTGGTTATTTTCTAAGATGGGGTTGAGTTCCTTTCAACTACTATCTTCTTGTGCCAAAGCCTATTTTTGAGTCCCGAGTGAGTGTATCCAGAACGAACTAATCTATTAGTTCGTTTCATTAGTTTGTTTCTCATAATCACCCGGAAGGAAGTGAACACTGCGAGCAGTTCAGTAAGAGTCGGGAATTCTTGATCCACGTCCGGTCAATCTGACTGGAGGCTTTCTTTTACTACCAGTACGGAGCTTTTGAAACTTCCGAGTGATAGGGTATTAACTATTTTCTTTAATGCTTTCTTTTAAACGCTTTTATAGAGGTCGCTCGGATGTGTCGTCAGATCTTCTAACTGCTACTAGGACTGAGAGTTAAGGGATAGTTCAGGCTTATTTCTAGACTTTGGGTGTGACATGGGGGAATGATAGCAGTACTTGACACTTCAACTAATGATTTGTCGGGTGTTGCTTGTCCACCACAGATGAAACAACATACCCTGGCCGGGGCAGTTACAAATCTGTGGTATCATAGAATTTGTGGTCCTAAGAACATGTAAACTCATACTGTGAATACCTGTCTGTTAAAGGGAATATAGTACTGAGAGCATGAGAACTATCTATCTGACATGATTATCCCAAACGAAGATCTGTGTATAAAAATGGAAGTTTAATTATGCTTTATTTGAATCTTGTCCAATCTTTATTCTTTTCCCCTTGTCCATTCTGTCATCATTTTGAATCAGCTTCATAGCTAGTATAGCTTAGATTTATAGCTTTCTAGAATAATTTTATTGCTCCATAGGGTAAATTTACCTGCTTTTTAGACCTAATCTTAACTGCTTCCTAGCATAGACTTATCCGCTTTCTAGAATAGAATTTTATATGTTCTGTAGAATAACTTTAATCGCTTTCATAGCTTAGTTTAAATTCAGTAAAGTAGTTGATAGTCAACTTCTAAACTGATTCGAGTAACCGAGTTGAAAATCTTGTAAAATGGCATGGGACCTGCTTCTATCGCACATCCTCCAGTGAACGATCCGGTACTTACTATAAATACTGCAATTTTTGACTCCGTGCGCTTTCGTGGGCACAGTTTCTTTACACGAGTAAATAAAAATGTGACAACCTATAAATATATCCCTAATCCCAACTCCATCCTCATAAATTGGTTTCATTAAATAAAAATCAAAAGTGGGACTATTATTCTTTAGAAAATACTCGTGTGGGAAAATTTGTCAAAAGTTTCATATTATCAGATGGCAAGCTGAATGTCAATATTATACTTATGATATTGATGTTATAAAATCTCATGAAAATGTTCTTGCAGATTTCTTGACGAGAGATGGAAGCATTTGAAGCTGATTCCATCATTACGAGATTCAGGCACCTCAGAGAAAACCTAGAGGAGCTATCAAAGCATTTTGGACAGCTCGAGATCAATGCACGAGCAGCTGGCCAAATACAACAGAGCGATGTGGACATGGTCCGCAACAATATACGAGCCTCCCATATAGCAATGATATCATTATGGGAAACAGTATTAGAGTCAATCAGGAAAGCGTCAGCTTCCTTGGTAAACAAAGAGAAAGGTGCCCAAAAAGCTAAAGTGGTCACATATGAAGAAGCAGATTCAAGCACTGCTTCAAAGGAACCATTGTCGGATACCGACAAAAATGTTGAGCAAGAGGAAAGTCTCGTTTCCGAAAGTTCAAGTCAACCCACTGCCTCTGGGGTAAAAGATGAAGAAATTAACCTTAGGCCAATGACAGGTACCTCTAAGGTTAATTCAGACGAGAAGGTCTTATCTACAGTCTGGCTGGACTACCAAGGAAAATGGGAACAACTGATTTCCAAAAGGGGAATTAACCCGAGCAAACCAGTAATCGAGACATCCGGAAGATACAACAGGGTATGGATGCTCGAAGGATCCAAGCCAGAAGAGGTTCGAAAGTGGTATGACTTTGGAGCATTAGCATCGGTTCATACTACATCACCAGGGTTTCCGGAAATCGAAAAAATTCCGGGATGGATAAGTAGCGCAGTGCACGAATCATGGCAGAACAACCCGCACCTGCAGAGAGGAGATATTCTGGAGCTTAAGTTCATTTCAGCAGCACCAGAAATAGTCGGGAAAGGATCTTATCCGGTCTTTCATTTTATTAAATTACAAAGACCTGATATGATTGCCTTCAACAGAGTAAAGTCTATGGATGAGAAGGCACCATTGGTATCTTCAATCAGCGAAGACGAAATCTCCACCCGACGAGCATGGGGATTCTGGGTCTGCCTCACCGAGATGGAAAAGGTTAAATATCCGTTTAAAATATTCTCAAACAATTTAAATGGATCGTTCCTGGTTAATTCTTTAACAGGGAAAAGCACAGAGTTTGCGGAAACCTCTTTCGAAAAGAAGAGGTTACTCATCTGGGAAAACAAGTTGCCAGCAACCGAGTCTACCAGAAAGAAGGCATGCAATATGATGAATGTTGGCCAATGGGATAACCACATATGCCCATATTGTGCAGAACAAGAAAAACCCCTATTCGGTACAAAGATCCGGGTAACCCAGAAAAAATCCGGACCCGAACAGGACAAGGGAAAGAAACGTCCAAAAAACTTTCACAAGCCAAAGTAAGATTAACTGGATGTAAAAGAAAAAGAGGTTTCGGCAACACCCATAACTAAAAGCCGACAAAGAAGGGTAGAGTAGTTGGCAGTAAGTGGCCGACAAGAGAAGGTATAGAAGTTGACAAAGAAGCCACCTAATGCAATAATTTCAAAAGGACAATAATGTAGCCGGTGGAAGTTAAGGCCAAGTGATGAACGCAGTGACGTCACAAGGATTTAGAGGAAGATTGAAATCCGGAATTGAAGTCGGCGGGCGCCTATAAATAAAGGAGTTTGAAGCAGATGGAAGGCATCGAAAAATCCTCCCAACTCTTCAAAACATTTGTAATTTTTCTCTTTCTGAAAATTTCCTTTGTGTTTGTAATAGTATGGAGTGCATCCCCCAGAGTCTTGCTTCCTCCATGAGGAGCTAAGTGTCTGTCTTCTTCATTAGGGGAAATTATGTTTGAATAATATTTTTAATATTTCTTCAATAAAATCCAGGCTTCCAAATATTCCAAATACTCCGATATATAGTTAAAAACCTTTACCCCTAATCTTGATACATCCTAAGGTAGGAAACGAAATAGGATTGTGTTGTTTGCTGCTGAAGGAGAGAAGAATCGGTGAACCATCGGTCGCGGCTGCGTGGTTGGAAGAAGTCCGTAAAATCCCGGAGCTTGAAAAACTCGGCAGCAAGGCGGTCAAATCCAAGGTATGGAGTTTAGTACTTAATTTTATTATCGGAAGCATGATGGGCTGTTATTGGACTAAAGGTAATGAAGAAACTAAAATTTGGGGTCAAAGTGTAATAAAACAAAAGTTGGTAGGGTTAATTGAAGTTTGAAAAAGTCAAAATAGTCTAAATGGCCTTAATTTGGTCAAAGATGGTTTCTAATGGCCTAAAATTGGAAATTGATTTAATCATGGCCCAAATGTGGGAATGGTGCCTTGTAATGACCTAAAAAATTCATTACATCTACATATTATATTATAGGTAGCAATGCACCAATATTATTATATTACATTATTACTGCTCACATTTCCTTCAGTTCGCTTTTGTTCCAATGATTTATTTATTTATTTAAAGATGTCAATTTTTTTTCCTGCATAAATACTCTCCATCTGGTTTCGGGCAGCATAAATATTTCCTGAAAAACCAACCTTTTTTGTAAAGCAACCACCACACCTATGCCTGTCATGCCGTCACTGGACCCACCCGTGCCTGAGTTATGTGATGGAAAAATAGAAGATAACGAAAGAGTTGGGTCCTGTGTTTTGACAGAAGTTCAACACCGATTCTTCAACCACCATGGCAGCAGGCAACATGTGCAAAATGGATGAAGTTTGAGAGAGTGCCAGCCATATCCAGCTCCAACAGCTATTTCCTTATCTGGGAAGATTGTATCTAACATTCCTATGTAGGGATTCTTCCCCAGATCAGAAAAGGGAAACTTGCAGACAACTGCCTGTGTCTAACAGCTCTTTCCCAAATAGGAAAGGAATTCAAATCTATGGACTGAACTCTCCCAACAGCTCTTTCCCAAAATGATATGGAATACAAATCTGTCTGTTGGGAGCTACTGGTTTAAAAGAGATTTTCAGAGGCTTGGGCAAACACTTCTCACCATTATCATTCTTGAAACACTCTTAAACTCCTTCAAGCTTTCAGAACAACTTATAGAGAAGCCACTTCAATCTACAGCCCTGTGTACACAGAATCCATCTGTTGCTGTAGGATTGAACCAGCCTTGAGCACTTCTGTTTCTGATTGTTCTCTCATTTCCTTTAGTGAATGTGAGATACGTTTAAGGAGAGTGCTCAAGGTGAAACAGGAAGAAGACTTCAACATCTTTATCATCTCAACAAAGGAGGAGTGCTTCACAGGCTTTTTCAGGAGAAGCTCAAAGTGGGTTAGCTTTGGGGAGTTGAAATAGGTGGGAAACCTATACCAGAGCTGGAGAGAGCACCTGGTCACTACAACTATCTGCCTGAAGTCTGGAGTGAAGGCATTTAACTTATTTCATCTACTGTGTGTGGTTGTAAACCATTTGTTGAAACACATAATGAAATATCCTCCTGGATTGGTATCCCCCAGACGTAGGCCGAAGGCCGAACTGGGTCAACAACTCTTGTTGTTGATTGTTTACTTTATGCTCTTATTTATTCCGCGGTGCTTAAGTTACACATTGGTATCTTAATCTGTTTGTTCATTGTCTGTGTTCAAACACTTACTGTGAACCACTGCATAAAGTTTCTATCTTGCTGGATCCATGGACCTAACAGAAAGTGGTGTGCAAGGGGAGATAAAATTTCTTTAAAAAAAACAACCTGTAAATGGAAAGTGAACATTAAAAAGAAAATAGAGGGAATGAATCGCCCAAATTCCATTAATCAATTGGCATTCAAGATATATACAAAACAATTTTCAATCTTTTATTCATAATTCCTCTGTTCTATTTATTTGCTACGGAACCACCAGCACGCAGTCCAATACACATTTTAAACTGTTAATAACTCAATTTCGGTACAAGCAAAAATTCTGAAAGTTCTATATTTTAAAACTACGCGACGAGACGAATCTAACAAGATCTCACTTGGCTATATTTTAACTTGTATAACTATGATAAAACTTTAAGTAAAAATGTATGGGTGAATAGTGCCTAAAACCCCACTCGGGCAAATATAAAAAAACGGAGGAAGTACTAATTGTTCCTGTTGGTGGTTAAAATAACAAAATTGAAAACACACACGATGTACATATATAAAACAAGGAGCAAGGTGTACTTACATTGAGGTTGGGGAGCCACAACATTAAAAATGATACAGACAAGAAGAATGTGGTGCAACTTAATGGAGACCATTTCCTTGTCTCAAATGATAATAGTATGATATTAGAGTTTGTAACTTGTGTTCGTTCTATGATGTGATTTGGTGATTGGGGACCATGAGGACAATTATTTATAATACACAAATTAAGACCTGATTTGGGTGCAAATTTATTATATGCGTCGATAAACTCATTCTATGTTGTTACTATGCTAAATGAATATGCTGTATAAATTTTTCAGCAAAATTAAGAAAATACAGTAATTAATTAATACAATGTTTTACCACAAATACGATGAATTCAACACAAACACGATGAATTCAACTTGTTGGGAACCAGTTTTGAGCAAATGTGTTCACAACCAATGTCTGAACTACCTTGTTGGACCAACCTCGTCAACAGCAGACAAACTAAGTAAAGGAATAAGAGCTGGCGAATATACTCATGAAGATTCTCCAACGGCTAGCTAATCTTCTGCCCGGATCCCGCACACGAAGTAAGGAAATAAGGATCCTCTAATCCGGGCAACTCCATTCCAAGGATCAGCGTAATTATGGTAAGAATATCTTACCTTGGAATGGAGATGCTGTGGTTCTCTTCAAAAAGGACGGCCAAGGGATGAATGGAACACGGCTCACATTATTCATCTTCTCCCTTGTGCGATCGAGTATATTGTGTTAAGAGAATCACATTCCTTCCGAGTTCTTGAATTCATCATCTTGAAGAAAAACATACGATCAACACTTCCTCGGGTGGATTGATCGAAAGTGCTACTGTGAACTTGATTGAGGATGACGGATTCAATCAAGGCTTTCGAGGAGTCGTCAAACTCAAGAGCTTAATTGAAAGATTCAAGTAGGAGAGTCGCCAACAGGTTTCGACCAAGGGCAAACTTGAAGGAGGAGCCTTCAAGGGATTGAAGCAAGGTCGGGAAGATCTTAACCAAGACAGGGGGAGTGTCTTGGTTTGACAATTCAGTCCGCTTGGTGATTGGAGTTGGGCGAAACAAATCACTATTGTTTAGATCGAGGATCAAGTCAAAACAATTAGTGAATCTCCTGGATTGGTATCCCCCAGATGTAGGCTTGTGCCGAACTGGGTCAACAAACCTTGAGTTCTTTATTCTTACAGTTTATTTACTTTTCGCTGCTTAATATCTTAAACTGTTTAACGTGTCCACGAAAGGTGTTTGAACTAGTTTTCAGGACTACTTAATTGGTTACCCACACAAACGGACCTAACAATTGGTATCAGAGCCACACGCTTTGGAAAGCGAGATCCAGACGAAGAAGCATGGAAAACCAAGGCGGATCAGTAACCAGACCTCCATTGCTCGATGGATCCAACTATGCTTATTGGAAAGATCAAATGGAGGCTTTTCTTATCGCTCTAGATGAAGGGGCTTGGGATGCAGTAGAAAACCAATACCATCCTCCAGTAGAAGAAGAAGACGGTGTAAAAACCATCAAACCAAGGAGTGAATGGACTGCTGCCGAGAAGCTTGCCGCTTCAAAGAACTCCAAAGCCCTGAATGCCATTCACAATGCTCTCACAAAGGATCAATACAGACTCATCGCTGGATGTAAGGTCGCATACGATGTCTGGACTACTTTAGCCAATACCTACGAGGGTATGGCTCCGGTAAAGAAATCTAGGATCATTACTCTCGATGCTCAATTTCATAAGATTTCTATGGATGATAATGAATCAGTCGGCCAATATATTGGTCGTATTCGTGATCTAACCAACCAAGCCCTTCAGCTTGGCAATGTGTATTCTCAGCAGGATATTGTAGGAAAAATCATTGGGACGCTTCCGGAAAGGTTCAATGCAAAAGTAGCCGCACTTGAACTATACAAAGACTCTGATAAATTGCAGGTCGATGAACTAATGGGAATCCTACAATCGTGGGAAATGGATCACTGCCCCAGGGGCAAAAGTAAACCAGTGGCATTCAAATCTGTGACCAAGGATGTGGATGACTCCTCCATGGAAGATCATGATGACTATAGTGACGAAGAAGAATTGGCCACGCTGTCCAAAAGACTCAATCAGATCATCAAGAACCGTAGATCTAGATTCAACTCTTCCATGAAGAAGGATGCCGGGACATCAAACTCAAAGTCCACTCAGAAAGGCTCGAAGTCATTCGACAGAAATAAATCCAAATCTTCAAAGATTCAAGATGATAAGGAGATCATCTGCTTTGAATGTGGGGGAAGAGGACATATGAAGAAGGACTGTGCCAATCTCAGACCAAAGGAGTCAAGCAAATCTTGCCAAGTAACGTTCAATGACTCTGAAGATGAGAAGGAGTCCAATGAACATGGTGCAGACTATGGAGTAGCCTTCATCGGTACATGGGATTCCGACAGTGATGATGAACTCGAGGCAGGTATTGGTACCAACTCAGTCAATATGGTTTCCTCTAACATGGTTCGTTCTTTTGCTAGGGATCAGGATGAAAGCATCAGTAAACTTAATGATCTCTATGAAGAAACGTTCGAGAAACTGGAAATGTCTATCGCTGAATCAGTAGGATTACATGTTGAGAATGGAAGCCTAAGGGAACAACTCCAGAGTCTCACAAGCAGAAATCAGGAACTTGAAAAGGTGTCCACAGAACTGTCTGAACAGGTGAACGAAATCCGTGAGAAAAATGCGGAACTCCAGAAAGACAACAAGGAACTGGAGGTTGAAAAAGTTGACTATAAACTGTGGTACTACAGTATGCTTGGAAAGAAAGATGCTCTTCACACCGAACTTACCGAATTTCAAGACAAACTTGCCAAGGCAGAAAGCACTCTGGCGGCACTAAACAAAGGAAAAGCTAAGTTAGATGATGTAATTGCTATGGGAAGGCCGAGCAGTAACAAACAAGGCTTGGGATATCAAGCCTCAACCTCAAGAGGAGAAAAGAAAAGCAAGTTTGTGTCCGGAGGAATGCTAAGTGAACACCGAACTATCAAGAAATCATTCCATCATGAAGGAAGGAACAAATGGACAAGAAGACCACCTCCTCCAATCCCACTCAGATGCGACTACTGCAAGCTTGAAGGCCACAAAACCAAGAACTGTGGAATCTTGGTAAGAGACCTACAAGCAGGAAAACCCAACACCTGGCCAAATGACAAAATCAAGATGAAGCTGATCTCCATCAAGTGCGAATAGGTTCCTAAAATTCGGAACAGATGTCATGTTGCCTTTCTCTCACAAAAGAAGAATGCTGCGGACAAAGTATGGTACTTCGATAGTGGCTGTTCCAAAACATGACGGGTGAAAGGAGTCTGCTCAAACACTACAAAGAAATTGATGGAGGATTCGTTGTATTTGGAGATGGGAAATAGGGTGCCCTAGTTGGACAAGGCACCATTGAGAACAATGGCTCAAGGGAATTGTCTCCAGTTTTCCTAGTTGATGGACTCCAAGCAAACTTGATTAGCATCAGTCAGCTGTGTGATGAGGACCTCGTGGTGCAGTTCACCAAGAAAGATTGTCAAGTGCTCAACCAAGATCAAGAATGCATCATGAGAGGTTTGTGCTCTAAAAATAATTGCTATCATCTTGTTCAAACTTGCAATTTTGGTGCAGCTGCAGGAAAAGATCACATCACACTATGGCATGAAAAACTTGGATATCTCAATTTCAAAAATCTTATCAGACTCAGCAGAACCGGGGCAGTCAAAGGTCTTCCTCAATTCAAAAAATCAAATGCAGAATTATGCAACGAATGTGCCAAAAACAAACAGCATAGGAGTTCACACAAGTTGTCTGAACACCCTGGATCGACCAAATGTCTTGACCTACTGCACATGGATCTTATTGGTCCAACTGATGACCGAAAGGGACATCAAGGTGAAACGAATTCGAAGTGATCATGGACGAGAGTTCGAAAATCAGTTCTTTGAGGAATACTGCACAATACATGGAATTAAGCATGAATATTCGGCACCAAAAACGCCACAACAAAATGGAGAGTCGAAAGAAGAAATCGAACCCTACAAGAGATGTCTAGGGTGATGCTCAATTCAAAGAAAGTGGCTGAATTCCTTTGGGCCGAAGCCATTAACACCGCTTGCTACACCATAAACCGAGTCTACTTAAGGCCAAACTCTATTATGACTCCATATGAGATTTGGAACGGTAAAAAGACCTCAATTACTTATTTCCATATTTTTGGTAGCAAGTGTTTTGTTCTAAATGAGAGGGAACATGTTGGGAAGTTTCAAGAAAAAAGTAATGAAGGAATATTTGTGGGATACTCTACCACAAGTCGTGCATACAGAGTATATCTTCCTAAATCAAGGAAAGTGCTGGAGTCCACAAATGTGACCATAGAAGATGTGCCCAGCAAGGAGGATGTTCCACCTTACGATGATGAAACTCCCAGCAGTCAGGATGATCAAAATAGTGCAGCTCAAACCACTTCTGATGACATGTCCACCAAACGAGTCCAAACGCCCAACATAGACGCCTTGTTACGAGAAGCAGAGCCTCAAAAGGATCTAAATGGACGCATTCACAAGCACCATGACCCTGAAGACATTATTGGTGATGTAAATAAAAGGAGAAAGACTCGAGGGAAAAAGATCGACTTTAAAGAACTAGCTGGCTTGCACTGCTATACTTCAAAGATCGAACCCTCCATAGTTGAAGAAGCTCTTCAAGATGAACACTGGATAAATGCCATGCAGGATGAACTACTCCAGTTTGAAAGAAATGAAGTCTGGTCCTTGGTTGAAAGACTTCAAGACAAGAACATAATTGGAACCAAGTGGATCTTCCGCAACAAAAGTGATGAAAAATGGAATATTACAAGGAACAAAGCCCGGTTAGTTGCTCAGGGCTACACCCAGGTCGAAGGCGTGGATTTCAGTGAAACATTTGCTCCCGTAGCAAGACTTGAAGCAGTCCGACTCATACTGTCCATCGCATGCTCGCTAGGATTCAAGCTCTATCAAATGGATGTCAAAAGTGTCTTCCTAAATGGATGGCTAAATGAGGAAGTATACGTAGAACAACCTAGAGGGTTTGAAGATCCCCATCATCCTCAACATGTCTACAAGCTCAACAAGGCACTCTATGGATTGAAACAAGCTCCTAGGGCTTGGTACGAAAGGCTTTCCAAGTACCTGCTGGAACACAGGTTTGAAAGAGGAAGCCTGGATAAGACCCTATTCATCAAAAGAGAAAACAAAGGAATCCTCATTGCTCAAGTCTACGTTGATGACATTGTCTTTGGTTCAACTCATCATGTGCTCAAAGACCAATTCATCGAAATCATGGGTAAGGAGTTCGAAATGAGCATGGTAGGAGAACTAACATATTTTCTTGGCCTGCAGGTTGCTCAGAAGAAAGACGGGATATTTCTAAGTCAAACCAAGTATGCCCGAAATATTGTTAAGAAGTTTGGCATGGAGTCCAGCAAACCCGTCCGAACGCCTATAGGGACTAATGACAAACTGAACAAAGACCCCAGTGGACAAAGTGTGGACCAAAAACTCTATCGAAGCATCATTGGAAGCCTGCTATATCTAGCTGCAAGTCGACCAGACATAAGCTATGCAGTAGGAGTGTGTACTCGTTATCAAGCCGATCCTAAGGAATCATACCTAAAAGCAACCAAACGAGTGATCAAATATGTTTCAGGGACAAGTGATCTTGGTATATGGTATTCTAAAGAATCTAATCTTTCACTACTTGGTTATAGTGATGCAGATTGGGCAGGTGATGTGGACGATCGAAAAAGCACAACCGGAGGATGCTTTTACATTGGAACTAACTTAGTTAGTTGGTATAGCAAGAAGCAAAGTTACATCACCCTCTCAACTGCCGAAGCTGAATACATTGCAGCTGGAAGTTGTTGTGCACAATTGCTATGGATGAAGCAAATGATGCTAGACTATGGGATTGATCAAGAAGTCCTCACTATACTATGTGACAACATGAGTGCGATCAACACCTCAAAGAATCCAGTCCAACATGGGAGAACCAAACACATTGACCTTAGACACCACTTCATAAGGGATCTTGTTGAAGAAGGAATAGTGTCCATACAACATGTCGGAACTACTGAGCAACATGCGGATATTTTCATTAAGGCTCTTGATCGCGAGAGATTTGAAAATTTGAGAAGGGATCTTGGCCTATGCACGATCACATAAAAATCCTGAAAATTGTGGAATAAGTTTTTATTTTTGCAATTTCCATATTTTTTATAATTTTATATTTTATTACCTTAATTATGTTATTCTAACTATCTTGTTAAGTATATTTCGCATGATCTCTTTACTAAGGAAGTTATTCTTCACAATTTCAAAATTCAAAATTGATGTGACAGCCCGAACTGTCAAGAGCTGAGGCGGGAACGGTTATTTACATATCTCCATTCAAAAACGTGATGATTGCGGTTATGGGAAGTTATGATCTTCTTACCATATTTTAAATTAAGGGAAGTTGTTTACTACCTCCATAAGATTTGATAGTGATCAGATTTCCTTTTGCATTCACCCTCTCTCGACCTCAAATACTCTCTCTAGTTTTCTCTCCAAAACACACATTCCTCTTCACTTGTTCTTGCCAAAAGCCTTTCTTTTTCAGAAACCATGGTGAAGACGAGAGGAAGCCAAGGCTCCAAATCACAAGACCCGACTCCTGCCTCAACTGCTGGAAGCAAAAAGGTGATCTCTCCTGAGGAATCCAGCGCCAAGGGGCGAGCCAAGGATGTCCAGAAGGCAATCATGGAGCAAACTATCTCGGAAACTCCATCCTTGGTTGCTGTTCCATTCCCTTCTTCTTCTCCATCCACTGCCGGAGAAAGGGGAGCCACTGGTGGCGTTCAAGACCCGCTCGACATTCGAGCCGAAGTAGCCGGAGCCAAAGCCTTGAAACAAAAAGAAGCAGAGGTACAGAAAGCAAAGGGAAAAGCGGTTTCCACTTCAAAGACCCGTGAGAAGGCAGTTGCAAGGAAGAACGCCTCGATCAGTGAACGAGTTGAGGCTGACCTAGCCATGGCACTTGGACCCATTGATGCAATCTTAGCTGACCTCCCCAACTTGGGCGCTGACAATGCGACAGAGACAGGAGTGTCCACCAAATCCGCTGAACCTGCACCAAAAGTTGCACCAAAGGTGTCCACTGAAAAGCCAAAGAAGAAAACTCCTGCAAAGAAGGTTGTAACAGTTCCAAGTGTTCCGACCAACCCAGCACCAGTCACCACCGTTGAAGCAACCCCAGAAGAACCCCTGCAGATCACTACCACAGTGACCCAAGCTGGTTCACCCAAGGTGTCCGAACCGGTCACTGAACCACTTGACGAGGAAGAACTGGACTCAGACTATGTTCAAGAGGATGCTGATGAAAGTTCTGGAGACGAGTCAATGATTGATATCAGCGATGACGAAAGAGATTATGCTGTGAACGAAATCACCGAAGAAATTGCTTGGACTGCCAGTCAGAAACGGAAACATGCACTGAGGAAGGAAGTTGAGCAAGTCGCGGCTACCAATGAACCTGTTCGCACTGAAGTTGTTCACACTAAGGATGAGCATGAGGAGGAAGAAGAAGATGAGGAATCCTCAAGCTATAAGGATAATGCAAAGAATGAGTCCGGAGGAGACTCTGAGCACCCTCAAGTCGATGCCCAGGAACCACTTGAGGGGGAGAATCCCACTGACAACCAGTCCGAGGAGTTGGGATCTCAAGACACTCAAAGCGAGGAGGAAGAGTCCGATGAAGAAAGTTCCGAAGAGGAAGAATCTGAAGAAAGAGTCGAGGTAAATGTTGAACCAGTCACTGTGCAAGAAGCAGTAACCCAGCCAGAAACCCGAGAGCCTACTCCACCAAGGCGTTCACCCAAGGAGTCCGAACCCAAGAAGCGGACTCGTTCTGAACCTGAAGGGTCTTTCAAGGCCACTGGATCCAAGAAGAGAAAAATCATCTTATCCTCGTCTGAAGAACATGAACCTGAGATCATTGATGCTGGAAACGCCATATCCACGGCCTTCTACTATGTAGTGTCCGAGCAATACTTCTCAACTGTTCTGGAAAGGATGAAGGTGCACCCTGAGATCAGATTTGCAGCTGTGCGGTATGAGGAAATGGGATGGCACAAATACTTGGAGGACAGATCTCTTTTATTCTGGGGAACGGAGATCAAGAAATATAAGGGACAGCTAGTCAGGCATGTCTATGCCAACCTGAGCTCTGAAGTCCTCAACTCCAAAAGCCCCTGGTTCGAACTCAGTTATGCGCATGGCCAACTGTTTGAACTCAAAGCCAGAGCACTGAACCGTTTCCTCCAGGTACCCCGAACTTCTCTGAAATCTGTTTATTCTCGAAGTGCCAAGTTCCCTATGAATACTATTGCTGAAACACTCACTGGAGTTGAAGGGAAAAAGTTTCAAGGTAAGGGGTTAAGTGCTGGTGTCCTAACCCAAAAGTTTTCACTGCTTTACAAATTATGTGCACACAACATCATGCCCACTGCTAACCATTCTGTCGTGTCAAAAAGCATGTGTAAATTATTGTTTGCCATAGACCAGAAGTATGAGATCAACTATGGAGCCCTTGTGCTCGAACAAATGTTGGCGTTCGCGGGCACAATCAAAAGGAAGTACAACACCACTCTTCCCTTCCCTGGCCTCATATCTGAGTACCTGAAGCATCTCCACATTCTTGGGAGCAAGCATGATCGCCCTGAGGACATTGCCGACTTCAAACTTTCCTCAAATCTTGCAAAGAAGAAGCCAGACTTGGCTGGTCCAGGAGGGAAGATCCCTGCAAAAGATGCTTTCTCCATGCTCCGAGATGAACTAACTGACCACATCAACCACCTCAAAGTGCTGGAAGCTCAAGTGCACAGTCGTGTCCAAGCTGCTGAAAAGCTGTTCAGACAGCTTCCTGATGTTTGGTCTGATGATGAACAGGATTTGGATACCAATCCAGCAGAGGAGTCCAGTGACTCGGCTGAGGATTCCTCTGAGGAATCTGAGTGACATGCCCTTTTTGGGCAAAATGTGCGCCAGATGGGGAGTTAAGTTGATGTAGCCGTTGATCGGTTCCTCTGGTATGCACTACAATCGACATGGTGCAGCCTGGTGGAAGAAAGTCTCTGCTGATGAAGGGTAACTTTTTTGTCTGGACTATTTTCGTGAACTAGTTATAACTGTTTTTGTTGGACAATTGCACAATGGCCTGTAATAATTAAATTGTGATCTTACATGCTTTATTTTATGATTATTGCCATGTGCTTACTTTTGATGTAAATGCTCCTAGAATATTTGATAGGCAATCTTGTACGGAGCATTAGTATAGTTTGTCTTGTGTTTGGGAATCATTGTAATTGGTGGTTGGGTCTCAATGGGAAGTATTTCTACATCATTGTTCTTGTGTCAATTGTTTAGACATCGGTTGAATCAACTCTTATACTGGCCCACATTCTGCCAAAAAGGGGGAGATTGTTGGGAACCAATTTTGAGCAAATGTGTTCACAACCGATGTCTGAACTACCTTGTTGGACCAACCTCGTCAACAGCAGACAAACTAAGTAAAGGAAGAAGAGCTGGCGAATATACTCATGAAGATTCTCCAACGGCTAGCTAATCTTCTGCCCGGATCCCGCACACGAAGTAAGGAAATAAGGATCCTCTAATCCGGGCAACTCCATTCCAAGGATCCGTGTAATTATGGTAAGAATATCTTACCTTGGAATGGAGATGCTGTGGCTCTCTTCAAAAAGGACGGTCAAGGGATGAATGGAACACGGCTCACATTATTCATCTTCTCCCTTGTGCGATCGAGTATATTGTGTTAAGAGAATCACATTCCTTCAGAGTTCTTGAATTCATCATCTTGAAGGAAAACATACGATCAACACTTCCTCGGGTGGATTGATCGAAAGTGCTACTGTGAACTTGATTGAGGACGACGGATTCAATCAAGGCTTTCGAGGAGTCGTCAAACTCAAGAGCTTAATTGAAAGATTCAAGTAGGAGAGTCGCCAACAGGTTTCGACCAAGGGCAAACTTGAAGGAGGAGCCTTCAAGGGATTGAAGCAAGGTCGGGAAGATCTTCACCAAGACAGGGGGAGTGTCTTGGTTTGACAATTCAGTCCGCTTGGTGATTGGAGTTGGGCGAAACAAATCACTATTGTTTAGATCGAGGATCAAGTCAAAACAATTAGTGAATCTCCTGGATTGGTATCCCCCAGATGTAGGCTTGTGCCGAATTGGGTCAACAAACCTTGAGTTCTTTATTCTTATAGTTTATTTACTTTCCGCTGCTTAATATCTTAAACTGTTTAACGTGTCCACGAAAGGTGTTTGAACTAGTTTTCAGGACTACTTAATTGGTTACTCACACAAACGGACCTAACACAACTCATTCAATATATAATGAAAAGTGATCAGTCAACACAATAATAACTAGTTCGCCCAAATTGAATTGAATCGAATCAAGGAATTATGAAAGTAAATAATTAATTTTTGCTGTGAACTCTTTTGCCAAAATGTAATTTTGGTTAGTGCATTATTAAAAGCATCTTATAAAAGTGATTAATATTTCCTCTTTCTAATGAAGCGTGAATCCTATATTTAATTCGATTGATACAGTATCAAATATCACATTGCAAGTTAGTAATTATATTCTTCTAATATAATGCAAATAAACTAAAAGAATGTGTATAGGAAGGAAAAAATGCAAAAATAGTGCGCCATAACTTTGCCATTTTTTTTTTAAAATTTTGGTGTCTTAGGCTCTTAGCTTAATTTTTTTATTTGGTGCCACAAGTTTACTAATTATATCTAATTTGGTCCCTCGAGGCTTTAACTAAATTAAGGCATATAATATTTTATGCTACCTCCGTTTTCCAAAGTTTGCTCCAAACCAATTTGTGTTACTATTCATTGGATTGGTTTGATTTCAATTTTTATTATAGTTATACAAGTTAAAATATAGCCAAGTGGGATCTTGTTAGATTCGTCTCGCCGTATAGTTTTTAACTATCGAACTTTTAGAATTTTTACTTGTACCGAACTTGAGTTATTAATGATTTAAAATGTGGATTGGACTGCGCGTTGGGTGAGTCCGTAGCAAATAAAAGAAAACAGAGGAAGTATTATTTATATAATATTATTTTATATAAAAGTCAATGTTTGGCCATCTAGTCACCGCCCTAGGTGGATGCCATATGGGGAATTCAGTTAATTTTGATCAATAATGACCCACCACATCAGCATCATGAGTCATTAAGGCATTGAGGGACCATTTAGAGACAATTAGCAAAGTTATGACACAAAATTAGAAAACTCAATAATTAAGGCATCAAATTAAAATTAACAAAGTTATGGTATCATTTTGATATTTTTTCTTTTTCTCATTGTTGGATTATTCGATAATAATTGATTTCGGACACACTTTTGCAAGGTGAAATACAATTTTAAGGAAACTAATTCCTCACAATCCTAACAATATATTCGAGTTATTTCCTAAACATTTTCGTTTACACAAATTGTTCTACAGATTCTTGCAATGTATGCATCTAAACAATAGGCACCCAAATGTAGTGATGATGGATATACAGAGAATATACTTTTAACAAGAACGTCAACGGCAATGGAGGCAAGGGCAGAAACTATCGCGGAGATGGAGGCGGGACTAGGAAGCATCGATGGCGCTCGTGGGGCTATAGTGCAGAAGGTAAAATGGCAAAAATGAGAGAATGCACGAATGGAGTTTTAGAGTGGCAGGATTCACGATTTGTTATGCCCTTTCTATTTAGTTACCAAAAAGATTCAATATACACACTGAAGGTCCCTTGTAGCCTGTTGTCAGATAGAAATGCAAACAACCAAAAAGTAAAGTGCGTAAAGTAAAGAACACAGTAGTTGTTGACCCAGTTCGGACCTCCTGTCCTACATCTGGGGGATTCCAATCCAGGCTTAGACTCCACTAAATCAAGACTCAAGAACCTTACAAACTATTCTAACAATCTCTGCACCTAGCTCGGTCTAGTAGTTAGAGCTCCCCCTCAACTACAGATCTCCCTCATAATACAAACAATCAAGAACAGTCTAAGAACTCGAATCCCTGTCTAACCTGCAATATGAAATCCTATCTATCTTTCACTCATTCAAGATACTATCTTGAATTTACAGAATTCTCTCAATCAATCTCTCAAGATACAATCTATCTATTCAACTTGAACTAATTGAGATAAGAACAGAATGATCACTCTATTTCTCTCCAAGAACTCCTTGATCAATCTCAGTAAAGTATATCAAAGATGTGTATGTGATGTAAAAGTTGCAAAGCGTATATTCTGTGTAGAACTACTTTAGCCGGGCAAGCTGCAAGGTATTTATAAAGTGTCACAGGGCAGTTGCAGTAGCAGCGGCAGTTGAGTTCCACAGAGAGTAATTTCTTGTTGTTAGCAGGCAGTGCAAACATCAACCAGCATGAAAAGTAAACAAGTGTGCCAACAATCTCCCCCTCTTTTCATGAAGAGGCTGATACAGTCACACAAGTGTCTAAAATACAAACCAAATCAGCAAAGCAGGCTAAGGAACAACAGGAAATTATAAGAAAACAAAGAGATGATTAGAGCAGTTTAAATGCATACAAGCATACAACCAAAAATAGCATCAGAGTTAATACCCATCCATCATTAGTCCAGTTCCATCCAAAACATTATCCGAAACCAAAAATAAGATTGTTCAGAGACCCACCAAAAATACCAAAAGTAAGAGTTCAGAATTTTAGAGTTGTTACCACCAACAACCAACCAGTTCATAGACACTTACTCCCCCTGAGTGATCAGTCGTCTTCATGAGAAGAGTAATCAGAAGGGAAGTTTGCCTGTCTTTCCTCAAAAGAGTTAGGCAACAGTTGAATGATCCTCTGGTTCTGTCGCTTAAAATCAATAGCCTCGTGGCTCCACTCAGTCAATTTTTCATTCTGAGCAAGGAGGATAGAGCGGATCTGTTGCACAAGAGCTTGTCCAGTCAGCGGTGGTCCTACCTTGAAATCTTTGTAAAAATCACGAATGGTGGTCACAGGAGTATGACTCTTAGTCTTGACCAGTTCCTCAGGGGCAACCTTAATGCTATGGGAGGCCAGAAATAGTGTGATCAGGGATGGATATGGCAACAGTGCCTTATCATCAATGTTCCCTCGAGCGTAGGTCACCATCCTTTTCAACACTACAAAGCCGTAGTTCATTAGTTCAAGATAATTATCTATGCAGAAAATAAGTTTACGCATATGTACACTGATCTAAGAGGCATTAGAGGTAGGCAGAATATTAGCAGCACACAGGTGGAACAGGCAGTGATACTTGAGAGTCAAGTCAGACGAGCTCAGTTTGTTGCGACCAAAGGCAGTACTCTTTTGGTTTGAGATGGCAAAAGCAACTTCAGAAATACGGTCAGGCATTTATTCAATCGGATCACCAAGAGGGTCGTTGGAAGGTAGCTGTAACATCCCAACAATAGAGGCAGACGTCAGATCTAGGAATCGACCACGGATATAGATCTTACCAAACCATGGAGAGTCGGCATCAAGGATCTCGGGCTAGAGGTTCGCATAGAACTCTCTCACAAGAGTGTGAGAATAGAACTTTAGCTTTGTGGCCCAGTGGAGCAAATGGTGGCGCTCCAAATATCTTGCGAACCTGATCTCCTTATAGATGGTGTGGTCGAAAATCTCCTATGGAATGAAGTCCCGATTTACAAGATTTTTTCTCGCAAAAGTTTTCATCTCCTTGGTGAAATCGGTTTCACTGTAGGCATCCTTGGCTTTAAGTTTTGGCACGCCTTCCTTCTTCTGTCGTTTGCGGGATGTTTCTCCAACAGACTGCTTCCGCTTGTTTGAGATGCTGGAGTCGGAGGACTTGCCTTTCCTGGTTGATCGGGCTCTGCGATTAGGAGGAGTTTTCTGAGGCTCCTCTGCAGTTTTCTCCGAATCATCTGGATCATCAATGGGAGTGTAGTCCACAGGAATGTCTCTCCTGAAGTCATCATCATCACCGAAGGGATCAATGGGGAAAGTTTCCTTCACAGTTGATGGAAGGGCTGGAATAGGTGGTGGAGGAAGTTCTGGTGGAAGTTCAGCCGAAATAGGGTTGGTTTCTGTGACATTTTCAATTTGGAAGAGAATGATTGCAGTTTGAGGATCAAGGGAACGATCTTCCATTTCAACGGAGGGATCCACTTCGGCATTAACAATGGAAGTGTTAGGGTTTTCAGTGTTTGGAGTAGGGGAAGGTGAGGGAGCCATTTCTGAAGACGAAGAGAGAATGGTTAGAAATGGAGAGTATGAACAAAGGAGTTGCAGAAACCCTTATTTAACAATGGTTGCCGGAAGACGAAGAGGCGTCTGTTGGAGACTGTGAGACGTGATGGTACGCAATGTGAAGCGTAATCATGGCACATCACAGACGTCAATTCGAATCAGGGGAATGAATCTCTATCCAAACGTTTTTGGAGGCAAACGGTGTAAATGGGCTTAAAACATAGAAAAAACAATAAAACGTTAGTAGCATCGGCCCATTTTTTTTTAAAAAAACAACTTAAAACAATAGTCCAGTTTTAGAAAGAATAACACAAGCCCAAAATTGACCTGAGTTTATCAAACCTTTCACCGTCAAGTGCCTTTGTTAAGATGTCGGCCCGCTGTTCCAACGTCCCAATATGTTGTATGTCACATATATTTTCTTCAACCAAATCTCTGATAAAATAATATCTGATGTCTATATGCTTACTTCTGCTGTGCAAAATTGGATTCTTGGATATGTTTATGGCGCTGGTGTTATCACAGAGAACTACAAATCTTTCTTAAGTAATTCCATAATCTGCTAACATTTGTTTCATCCACATGAGTTGGGAACAACATGTTGCTGTTATATACTCAGCTTCTGCATTGGAGAGGGCTACAATGTTCTCTTTTCGGGAATACCAGCTAACCAAGTTGTTTCCCAAATAAAAGCACCCTCCAGTCGTTGATCTTCTGTCATCGCAACTTCCTGCCCAGTCTGAGTTTGTGTACCCAATGAGCTCAAGTGTTGATCTCTTAGAGTACCATATTCCTAGACCAATTTCACCTTTTATATACCGCATAATTCTTTTGGCAGCTTTGAGGTGTGATTCTTTGGGTTGAGCTTGAAACCGAGCATATAGCCCTGTACAAAAGGATATGTCAGGTCTTGTAGCAGTTAGGTAAAGAAGACTACCTATAATGCTTCTGTAGTGTTTCTGATCCACATCCTTTCCACATTCATCCTTGGAGAGTTTTGCTTGTTGTCCTTGTGGTGTACGAGCAACCTTGCTATCTTCCATTTTGATTTTTTTCAGCATGTTCATCGCATACTTCTCATGTGAGAGAAAAATCCCATCTTTTTGTTGCTTGATCTGAAGTCCTAAGAAGTAATGGAGTTCCCCAAGCTTATTCATTTTAAATTTTGATTTCATAGCTTTACAAATTCTTCTCTAAACTGATCTGAGCTTGAACCAAAAATTATGTCATCGACATAGACCTGTGCTACCATGAAGTCATTGTTGGTATGCTTTACAAACAACGTCTTGTCAGCATTTCCTATTTTATATCCATTGTTGACAAGAAATTGCGACAGCCTCTCATACCAAGCTCGACGAGCTTGCTTGAGTCCATATAGAGCTCCCTTAACTCTGTAGACATAATCTGGATGTATATGATCTTCGAAACCATGAGGCTGAGCTACATAAATTTCTTCCTTTATACGGCCATTTAAGAAGGCGGTCTTAATATCAATTTGGTACAGCTTAAAGTTCAAACAGCGTGCTATAGAAATTAGTATCTGAACAGCTTCCGTTCTGGCTACAGGAGCAAAAGTCTCTCCATAGTCTAGGCCTTCAATCTGAGTGTAGCCTTAAGCTACAAGTCTTGCTTTATTCCTTATCACATTACCTTGTTCATCAGTTTTATTTCTGTACACCCATTTTGTACCTATAACATTGATGTTGTTTGGAGGTGGCACTAGCTCCCAAACTGAGTTTCTCTCAAACTGAAGAAGCTCATCTTGCATTGCAGTGATCCAATATTCATCTTTTAATGCTTCTGCTGCATCCTTTGGTTCCACCTTGAAAATAAAGCAATTTAGACCAGCTATATGTCTGAAGTCAATCTTTTTGTTCCTGGTTTACCTGTGGGCATCAATGTCTCCAATAATGTCAGTGTCTGAGTAATGCTTTAATGTCCTGGACCCTTTCTTTTTACTAGCATCAGGATTGTTGTCTTGTTGTTGTTCTACTTCCTCAACAACACTGTCTTCAGTTTCTGTAGGAGTTTCATCTTCTGTTTCTAGAACTGAAGAATCCTTTCCAGCAGATCTGGAATCTGGTCTGGGGATAATAGGTAGCTCATCATCTTCATTTATAACTCTTCTGACTCCTGAGTCATCAAAAACTATATTTGTGGATTCTATGACTTTTCTACTCTCTGTCAGGTAGACTCTATAAGCTATGGAATTGTTAGAGTATCCTAAAAACAGTCCTTCTTCTGATCTGGCGTCAAATTTCTTAATTTGTTCCCTATCCCTGTAAACATGACAAGAACAACCAAATGTATGAAAATATTTGACAGTAGGAAGTTTGTCATACCGGATTTGATATAGAGTGTAGTTGGTTTGAGGTCTCAGCAACACTCAGTTTGCAACATGACAGGCAGTATTCACAGCTTCTGCCCAGAATGACTTTGATAGTGTACTATCATGCAACATTGATCTGGCTAATTCTTGTAAAGTCCTGTTCTTCCTTTCAGCCAGCCCATTTTGTTGAGGCGTTTTAGGTGCTGAAAATTCTTGTGCAATACCATGTGCTTTACAAAAATCAGTGAATGACTGGTTTTCAAACTCTCTTCCATGATCCGTCCTTATCCTAATGATTTTAGACTGTTTCTGGTTCATAAGCTTCAGGCTTGTAGATTCGAAGTGCTCAAATGCTTCATCTTTTGTCCTGAGAAAACATACCCACGTAAATCTACAAAAATCATCAACAATTACTAAAATATACCTTTTCCCATTTAAACTTTCAACTTCTGTTGGTCCCATCAAATCCATGTGAAGGAGTTCCAAGCATTTTTCAGTGTTGATTCCTTCAATCTTTTTGTGCTGAGATTTGGTCTGCTTCCCTTTTGAACAACCTTCACAGGTTAGGTTAGAGATATTCAGAAGTTTTGGCAGTCCATGGACAACACCTGAGATGCTCAGTTTGTATAATGATTGATAGTTCAAGTGAGCCATCCTCTTGTGCCAAAGGGTAGTGAGGTCCTGTTTGGTGACAAGAGCTTTGTCTGATTCTTCCTTTAATATGTAACAATTGTTTTTGGACCTTTCTCCAATCAGAAAGCACTTTTTATCCCTGAGAACTTGGCAAGAACGTTTGTCAAACTGAATTAAAAAGTCATCATCACAAAGTTAACTAATAGAGATTAAGTTTGTTGTCAAGCCATCTACAAAATATATTCTATAGAGATTAAGTTCCTGTCATATGTCTAGAGCATCCAGAGTCAAAGTACCGCTGGGTGTCTCTAAGATGTTCCTGTAAAGATAAAACAACAAGAACAACTGATGGATTATTAAAATGCTTAGGAACCCATGCCTTACGTATTTGTATTTTCTTGTGTAATTCCATGGTTGGCCAGACTATAGGTCGTCCATTTATGAGATCTCGAACAATTCTTAAGCAAGTGTCTGCTTGATGTCCTATTAGACCACAGTAAATACAATCTCTGGAATCTTGAGGATCAAGGTTGTCTTGAAATGGTACCCCTCTTTGATTTGCAGCTTTACTAGACTCTGGAGCAAGATATCCTCCACTAACAAACCTTCGAGTGTTTGACTTAATCCTGTTCTGCTTTCCTTTTTTCTTGTAACCTATACCAGTAAAATCACCAAGTCTTTTACAATTAGACAAAACAGAATCAAGCTTACCTTTACCTTTTACCATGCTCTCAAGATCATTATTTTTGCATTTGAGGTTATCAAAGTCTGACTTCAATGATTGTTTTTATTCAGAGAGTTTGGAAATATTGGCTTCTAATTTAGCAATATGATCCTTTAACTGCTTTGAATTCTTAAGAGCTTTGTTTTTCTCCAACTCCTCTTTATCAAAAGCTATCCCTAGCTCTGCTACTTGCTTTAACAGCTTCTTGTTTTCATTCACAGCAGCATCATATTCTTCCTTTAGCTCATCATATGCATCAGCCAACTTAGTATAGATTTCTTTTAAGTCACCTGCATCAAATGAGTCATCTTCATCAGTAGAATAATCTATTGAACTTACATTACCTTTAGAGGGACTACTGTCACGAATCATGAAAGCTACAACATCCTCTGAATCACTTTGTTGTTCTTCTGTAATTTCAACATCGGGTTCTCCATCACTCAAAGTGGCTTGCAGGGCTTTTCTTTCTCTCCTTTTAGCAGTAGGACATTCTGCTTGGATGTGTCCCTTTCCTTCACATCCATAGCAAATGATAGAAGTGAATTTATCTATTTTCTCAGGCTCTCTAGATTTCCTGAATTTGTTGCCCTTACTGTCATGTTTCTTTGAGCCTTTGGATTGTCGTTTATCTGTTGTTGGAGCATTACTAGAATTACCCTTTTGACTCTTTCCTTTCTGAAACTGTCTGGTCCTCTTTTCTTGAAGTATTTTAGCTATCATTTTCGTAATCAGAGACATTTCCTCCTCCAAATCATCATCGCACTCCTCAATCATTTCAGTTCTCAGTGCAATATTCTTTGACTTGCTCTTGCTTCTTGAATCAAGATGATTCATCTCATAATTCTGTAGATTTCTAACAAGTTCTTCCAAGGTCATTGTGTTGATCTTTGCACTTTCCTCTAGGACAGAAATCTTTCCAGAATACTTGGGAGAAACTGTTCTCAGCATTTTCCTAACCAGTTTCTGCTCGTCAAAACTCATACCAAGTTCAAGACATTGATTAACAACATCTTGAAATCTTTCAAAGTATTGTGAGATGTTTTCGTCATCAGTCATCTCCAATCTGTCATAAAGAGATTATACTCTGTGTAGATGAGTCATTTTGACATCTCCTGACCCTTCGAATCGCACTTCGAGAAATCTCCACATAGCATGAGCCGATTTATAGTTTTTGATCATACGATGTTGTGCTTCTTCCACGGCGCCACTGATAGCATTCATAGCAGTAAAGTTTCCTTGCTTAGCAGTACGTTCGATTGCAGTTAATTCATCTCTTCTTGCGAGTCGAGGCGGAGGCTGTTTAGCACCTTCTGTTGCTGGTTTGTCTGTTCTCATGGGTGGTTCCAATGCTGTTTCAACAGCATCCCATACTTCATCTCCTAGTGCCATCAGGTAAAATTGCATTCTGCATTTCCAATAACTATAGTTGGTCCCGTCAAAGATCGGAGGCCGCAAATGTGAAATCTCTCTGCTCATTGTGAATCTTTTTCTTCAGCTAATCTTCTTTAGAAGAATCGCTCTGACACCAATTTGAAGGTCCCTTGTAGCCATTTGTCAGAGAGAAATGCAAACAACCAAAAAGTAAAGTGCGTAAAGTAAAGAACACAGTGGTTGTTGACCCAGTTCGGACCTCCTGTCCTACATCTGGGGGATTTCAATCCAGGCTTAGACTCCACTAAATTAAGACTCAAGAACCTTACAAACTATTCTAACAATCTCTGTACCTAGCTCGGTCTAGTAGTTAGAGCTCCCCCTCAACTACAGATCTCCCTCAGAATACAAACAATCAGGAACAGTCTAAGAACTCGAATCCCTGTCTAACCTGCAATATGAAATCCTATCTATCTTTCACTCATTCAAGATACTATCTTGAATTTACAGAATTCTCTCAATTAATCTCTCAAGATACAATCTATCTATTCAACTTGAACTAATTGAGATAAGAACAGAATGATCACTCAATAATTCTCTCCAAAAACTCCTTGATCAATCTCAGTAAAGTATATCAGAGATGTGTATGTGATGTAAAAGTTGCAAAGCGTATATTCTGTGTAGAACTACTTTAGCCGGGCAAGCTGCAAGGTATTTATAAAGTGTCACTGGGCAGTTGCAGTAGCAACGGCAGTTGAGTTCCACAGAGAGTAATTTCTTGTTGTTAGCAGGTAGTCCAAACATCAACCTGCATGAAAAGCAAACAAGTGTGCCAACACACACTACACTCTGTAATCTGCTTATATGAACAAGAAAAATGGGATAAATATGGAAGTACTATATATTGTAATGCCACGTTACCAGCTGTTCTAGACAATAAGATGTATAGTCTTGAAGCAACCCCATATTTACCACAGATTTTGGCGCAGTAGGTAGCCCAGGATTCCATCTCGTTCATCAAAATAACAAAAGAGCATTGTTGCTCGATTTTGAATTGGTTCAGGTCGAGCAAGCGAGTGAAAGCCAGTTGATTGCAATGCAAAACGAGACAATTAGAACAACCTAGTCCAAAATCTCTTGAAAATTGGCACATCTCCCTTTGTTTGCCTGCTAGTTTTAACTGCCGCTGCCTCTGCCTCTGTTGATTCATCCACATTTCGAACACGGGGATTCTTGTCCACTCTCATTCGGATTATCCAACACGTCCCATCCACCAAAATTGGGATTGCTCGCCCTGCTTTTGGTTGAAGCATTATTTGGATCCATACATGACTTGTAATTCCGGGCCACCTTCCCTCTTTCAGATCGCATTTGATTTTCTTTTCTAACCTTTAATTTGCACGATCAACAAATACCCTAAATGGCTTCTTTTTTTCTCCTAGGCTTCCGTCTTGGGTTTTCATTTGCCCTTCCAAATGATGTGTCAGTAGCTAGAGAAAATGCTGAATGAGCAAGGGGTACAACTAGAGCCATGACGATAGTATTAGGCCCTGTTCCCATCAACAGAGAGATAACCACTGCCGGACCGGAATCATCCACCCAAAGGCTTGAAATACCTGCAGGGGATAGAATTCCCTTGTATCGCAAAATTCATGATAGGTACAACATGTCCTACATTTGACAAAGAGAGCTTCCAAACACAACTAGTGAAGCAGTTTAATTTGAGCATAGTGATGAGTGTAGCCTACAATGTCTATTTTATAAATATACGGTCTTATTTGGGACTCAATACATAACATATATTATGCTAATTAAATAAGTATAGGTGTTTTATATAAAAATAATAAATGCTGCATTTGGTACAAAATAATGTTTGAAATTTAATACGAATTATTTTTAATTATTATCATTAAACTCTGAACTCTAATCATCAAAACAACAAAAGAGCATTGTTGCTCGATTTTGAATTGGTTCAGGTCGAGCAAGCGAGTGAAAGCCAGTTGATTGCAATGCAAAACGAGACAATTAGAACAACCTAGTCCAAAATCTCTTGAAAATTGGCACATCTCCCTTTGTTTGCCTGCTAGTTTTAACTGCCTCTGCCTCTGCAGACGACCTACCTTTATTCATCAATCTCGCTCCAGTTTGTTTTGTTATGGCAAGCATTGACTCAACGGTCTGGCCTATGATGATGAGATCAAGAAGAGAGCATGTTCCATCAAGTGATTTTAGGCAAACTCATTCTATAGTTCTTTAAAAGCCGTTTGCCTATTAAATAAGGCAGGTCTTCCTATGGATCGATTGATTGCCTTACCTCTTTCTTTCGACTTAAGCCAAGACGGCTAGCCAGCCTACCTTTACTCCGTCCTTCCAAGAAGGCCTCTTTAACATCTCTTTCGGCTCGCATTATATATCAATTTCGAACACGGGGATTCTTGCCCACTCTCACCGGATTATCCAACTCGTCCAATCCACCAAAATTGTGATTGCTCGCCCTGCTATTAGTTGAAGCATTATTTGGATCCACCCATGACTTGTAATTCCTGGCCTCCTTCCCTCTTTCAGTTTGCATTTGCTTTTCTTTTCCAACCTTTGCACGATCAGCACCTCCTCTAAATGGCTTCTTTTTTCTCCTAGGCTTTTGTCTTGGGTTTTCATTTGCCCTACCAACTAAGTGTTAGTAGCTAGAGAAAATGCCGACTCAACAATGTTGGACTGCGAGTCAACTTAACTTCCGCATTAGTATGATATTATCCGCTTTGGGCAGAGCCCTCATGATTTTGTTTTTGGGCATCTCCCAAAAGGCCTCATACTAATAGAATTAGGTGGACACATATATGCAAGTCAAATTTCTCTTGCACGATGTGGGACTTGGATTTGTACTCCAACATGCAAGGCGTACAGCTATAGCCATGAGCATGATGATAGGATTAGGCCCTGTTACCATCGGAAGTGAGATAACAACAAGCGGAATCATCCACCCAAACTCACAAAGGGATTGAATTCCCTTGTATCACAAAATTCATGATTGGTACAACATGTCCTACATTTGGCAAAGAGAGCTTCCAAACACAACTAGTGAAGCAGTTTAATTTGAGCATAGTGATGAGTGTAGCCTACAATGTCTATTTTATAAGTATATGGTCTTATTTGGGACTCAATACATAGCATATACTATGCTAATTAAATAAGTATAGGTGTTTTATATAAAAATAATAAATGCTGCATTTGGTACAAAATGATAATGCTTGAAATTTAATACTAATTATTTTAAATACTAAATATTTTTAATTATTATCATTAAACTCTGAACTCTACTCATTCCTAACATTTAACCTTTCAAACTTCAATATTTGTTCCAACTTTAAATTCTAATACCAAACAACAAAATTCAAACCTATCTAATTAGTTTAGATTTATATTATTTTTTTACCATTAACTTTCAACTCCCAAATTTAAACTCACAACTCTAAATTTTAAACTATAATTATTTTCTAGATAAGTGATTACCTTATTTGATTTCATTATAAATATATAGAAGTACATATTATTCAGGTGACACATGGAAATTTCATTTTTTTTTTGGTACCTATATACATTACATTTGATTTTATTAACCTTTTTTTTTTAAAAAAAAAAAGGAGGCGCATGGCCATTTCATTAGTTTTAACTTAAAGGTTTCGGTGAAATTTTTAAAACTAAAACAAATAATGAAATGGGATATCTTCTAATTTCCATTCCTTTAGCACACCAAACGTGATCGTATTTATTCATTCTCAACTATACACAAAACATTGAATGGTACAACAGGGATCGAAGGGATGATCCAACAGGGACTCGAAAATGCCAAGGGGCACGGCCATAAAGGGATTGGTGGAAGAGAAGGGTGGCGAGATGAGCGGTCCTATGCAGAGGTAATCAAAGGGAGCAAGAACACGAAAACTGGCAGAATGGTACATCAAGATATGGAAAGGGTAAGGCTAGACGTTGTAAAAGATGACATTGAATGGTTGCAGCGATCGGTGATTGTAGCATTCGATAAGATCGAAGGATTAGTGGAGTTTCAAGAGTGGCTATACCAAGAGTATGACAAATGCGAGAACGTTATTTATGGAGGAGGTCTCACGATAATGGTGGTGTTTGAATGTCCGGATCAAAAGGAAAACTTCCTGGCCGATCGGAGGGATAGATCATGGGTAGCATGGAAGAGGAGATGGTCCCATGGTGGCGTGGTGATTAAGCCGTTGGTATGGACGTACATATTCGGCCTTCCGATTGTTGCATGGTGTGAGGAAAATTTTCATAGGGTGATAAAAAGCTGGGGCAGAATAATAAGCATTGATCAAGAGACAAGACAAAAGAAGAGAATGGATAGAGCCCGGGTCTTGGTAGCTCTGAATGACGTTTACCCAATCCCGACGGAGACAATGGTAATAGTTGGGGATCAAGAATCAAAAGTTAGGATTGTTGCTAATTTTTGTGAAATGGTGGTGGTGGAAGATAACCCCAGGGCGGAAGGGGGTGGCCGGAAACCGCAGGTAGAGGCTCCGGCAGGAAAAAGCACGGCGCCTTCGCTAGTGAATGAGAAGTCCGGGACCTGTGGGCATTGGGAACCGGAAGATACCAGAGGGGAGGTGCTTCGGGGAGTGGAACAGCTTGAGCATGGGGAGGACCAACGTATGGTAATTATGGACGACGGCGGGGACGCTCTCCAAGAAAAAACACAGCATGCAGGTTTTAATTTGCATGGGGAGGTATCTGTCGATAGTGGGCCTAAGTTCCTTGGGCCGGAAAGTGGGGGGGCAGGTACGGGCTGGGCTGAGCAGGAAGGGTGTTTTAAAGGATTGGGCCAAGGCATGAATGATGGCCCAGTTGTTAGTCTGGGTAAGGCTGATGGAGAGGAGGATGTCATAAATAATAGGCGGGCCTTAAGTTTGACAGAGGATGTGGGCGATAAAAACAAAGACTCGACTGAGAGCCCTAGGATGGAGGGGAACAACAGGGAGGGTGAGGGTTTCTGTGAGAAAGGGGAGGCCATGGCTGCTCCTATGGAGGAGTGTGAGGGAGTGATGGCTTGGGGATCTGAGGGGGATGAGGGTGCCGAAGGGGAGTTTGAGGCTGAGAGGGAGACATTAAGTGGCTCGGGGGATTTGGCGTCTCAGGAAAAGGAGCAGGGTGAAAGGGAGGTGGGTCGGGGTGTGGAATTGGATGAGTTAAGAATTGCAGAGAAAACTTTGGCAATGATACTCGAAAGGAAAAATAAGAAGATTCGGAGGGGGCGAAGGAAAGGACGGAGGACCGGATACGCAGCTACACAGAGTAAAGGAAGATCGGTGGGGCGGTGTGATAAAGAGGATTGCTTCGCTAAGCTGCAATTTACTACTGTGAGACGGCATGATGGGGTCAGGTTGATTGATTATGCGGAAGCGGAGGAAATTCTAGACGTGGCTGCAAAATTAGGACTGAACTGGGCTAAGGGGAGGGCGGAGGTTATCGCTGCAGTTATGGCTGAATTGGAGAGGCAGTAGGGGGTGTGGAGGGAGGGGTTTGGTTGGGTGGAAGAGTGGAGCAATGAGGATAATATCTTGCAATGTGAGGGGTATGAATGGGGGAGTGCGGAGGCGAGCGTTGATGAGAATGTGTAGGAAGATGAAGCCGGCTGCATTATGTATTCAAGAGTCGAAGATGAGCGTGGTTAGGGATCGTCTGATCTACCGGATTTGGGGATCTAAGGGATGCAATTTCTGTTTCCAACCTTCAATTGGAAACTCGGGGGGGCTGGTAATTATTTGGGAAGGGGGCCGTGGGCAGTTTAACTTGGTTGAGGGTCATCATAACTACTTATGGATTAAAGGCTCTATGAGGGGAGTGGAGGGAATGGTAAATATTATATCTGTGCATGCTCCGAACGACAGAAGGGGCAGAGGGGAGTTGTGGGAGCGTCTGGTATCAAAGTGTGAGGTTGATAATGGTGAGTTGTGGTGTGTGGTCGGAGACTTTAACGCAGTCAGGGCTGAAGATGAGAGGTTCGGTGACAGTGAGGATAGTGGTTCAATTAGGGATTTTAAGGATTTTATTGATAGAATGGGTTTGGTAGATATTCCTTTGGAGGGAGGGGAGTTTACTTGGTTTGGGAGGGGAGGGAGGGCCGGAAGTAGGTTAGACAGGTTTCTAGTGTCGCCGGGGTGGTTTTGTCTAAGGGGAGGGTTGTCTCAGAAGAGGGGGGATAACATTTCGTCTGATCACTATCCAGTAGTTCTTGAGATTAAAGAAGAGTCTTGGGGCCCTAAACCCTTCAGGTTTTACAACTACTGGTTGGAAGAAAAGGGCTTCTCGGAGTTGGTTAGTGGGGTGTGGGAGGGTAGGGAGCCAGGGGCAGGGGGCGGGCTGGTGGAGAGATTGAAGCTACTTAAGAATAGTATTAGGAGGTGGGAGGGTTTTGGGGCGGACAGTTTGGATAAGAAGATTCAAAAGATCACAGAGGAAATTAAGGATCTGGAAAACATTTTTCAGGAGGATAGGGCGGATCATGAGGGTAGGAATAGATGGGGTTACAAGAAACAGGAACTAAAGATGGTTCTTCTGGCAGAGGAAAGACGCTGGGCACAAAAGGCTCGATTGAAATGGATTAAAGACGGAGACCTGAACACGAAGTTCTTCCATACAGTAGCGGCCATTAATAGACGGAGGAATTTCATTGGCTCGATCAATGTGGATGGCAGGTTGGTTGATGACCCCAGAAGTATTAAGATGGAGGCTGTTAAGTACTTCCAGGATCTATTCTCAAAAAAAGAAGAGGAGCTGTTCGGTATTGAGGACATAGGGCCGGTTAGATTAAAGGAAGAAGATGTGCTTTTTTTAGAGCAGAGCTTTACGGAGGAAGAGATCAAGATGGCAGTATGGAGCTGTGATGGTAATAAGGCGCCGGGACCGGATGGTTATAATTTGGAATTCTTTAAAAGACACTGGGGAGTACTAAAAGAGGATGTACTGGATATCTTTAAGGATATGGAGGCAGATGGCAGGCTGCCTACGGGCATTAGTGGCTCCTTTATTGTCCTTATCCCGAAGGTGAGTGCGCCGAAGGTTTTCGGGGACTATAGACCTATATCACTTGTGGGGTGCATCCAGAAAATAGTGACAAAGGTACTCGCAAGGCGATTAAAAGAGGTTGTTGAGAGAGTGGTGGGAGCGTCACAAATGGCCTTTGTTAAAGGTAGGCAAATTCTAGATGGGATACTCATTGCAGATGAAGTGATACATTCCACTCGGGCATCTGGGAGACCGGGTTTTGTGGTGAAAATCGACTTCGCAAAAGCCTATGACAACATCTCATGGAATTCTATGTTCCGTATTTTGGAGGCGCTGGGATTTGGGGACAAATGGATTGGGTGGATGAAGGAGTGTGTAACGAAAGCTACGACGGCGGTACTTATAAATGGAGCCCCGATAAAATTTTTCGAATTACAAAAGGGGCTGAGACAGGGAGATCCGATATCTCCGTACCTTTTTAGACTGGTTGCGGAGTTGCTGAACAGGATGGTGGGGAAGGCGGCAACATTGGGAATTTTTTCAGGACTTCAGACTGGGGACGCTGGCTTAAGGATCTCCCATCTACAATATGCGGACGACACTTTGGTGTTTTGTGAAGGAAGCCTGGATCAGATCGTGATATTAAAGAGGATAATGACGTGCTTAACATTAGCCACAGGATTGAGGATCAATTACCGGAAGAGTTGCGTACTTGGTATAAATACTGATGAGCACTTAACTGGGGAGGCAGCGGCTCTACTTGGTTGCCAGGTAGGGGTATGGCCTATGAATTATCTAGGTGTTCCAATCGGGGGCAGGAAAAATAGCAAAGGAATATGGCGTCCGATAGTGGAAAAGGTGGAAAACAGGCTTGCTGGGTGGAAGGGACGGATGCTATCCCAAGCGGGAAGGCTTTGTCTTATCAAAACAGTGCTAAGTAGCTTGCCTATTTACTTTATGTCCCTGTTCAAAGTGCCTAAGGGAGTGGCGGAGCAGATTGAAAAATTGAAAAGGAGATTTTTCTGGAACGAGTGGGATGGAGCTAGGAAATTACACTCGATTAGTTGGGACAGAGTTTGTTCTCATATGGATAATGGTGGCCTACAGGTATGGGATGTAAGGAAACTGAATGATGCACTATTGCTAAAATGGAAATGGAGGTTCGGTTGCGAACAGGCTCTGTGGCGTGACGTTATACAGGCAAAATATTATGGGGGTAGAGGACAACTGATTCCATCACCGATAACAGGAAGTGCTATGTGGAGTGGGATCTGTAAAGCATGGGATAGTCCATGGATGGCTGGTGCAGGAGGCAGTTTCATCATACAAGCTGGGAATGGTGAGGCCACTAGATTCTGGTGGGATAACTGGGTAGATGGAGGAAGGCCTCTTAAAGAGCTATTCCCGAGACTATACACTCTCGCGGTCAACAAGCTTGGAATGATATCAGACCTTGGGTCTTGGGAGGGGATAAATTGGGTGTGGAAGATTCAACTCAGAAGATCTCTTTTCGATTGGGAGGTAGGAGTATGGGAGGACATGATGAGGATAGTAAATGTGGCACCGTTGTGCAGGCAGATGGAAGATAGAGTTAGGTGGAGTAGAGTGGGGAATGGTGTCTACTCGACTAAGGAATGCCTGCGATTGAACTCAGGCCGAGGGGAGAACAAGTCTGGGGAATTCTGGAAGAGCTTGTGGATGATTAAATGTCCCATGAAGGTGAAAATCGTGGCATGGAAGATGGCGCTGAATGTGTTACCTGTTCGTGGATTCTTAGTATCCAGGAATATTCCCCAGGTAAACAATAGTGACTGTCCTCTGTGCATCTCTGAAATAGAAACCATAGACCATTTATACTGCAAGTGCAAAATGGTTTGTCAAATGTGGTACAAGGTGGTGGCATGGTTTGAGGTGGCTTGGGCTATTCCTGGAAGTGGGAGATCCTTGATGGAGTGGTGGATCGGTTATGATCCGAAAAAGGGCCGAGGGGTGGCTTGGTATCTTGCAGGAATGGCACTCATTTGGACTGTGTGGAAATGGAGAAATAAGGTCGTTTTCCAGGGGGTGAATTTCAATACTGAGATAGCGTTGGAAGAAGTTAAATGGAGAGTCGGATATTGGTGGAAGGCGGGGGTGGAGAATAGAGATATGGAGTTGATGCGGATGGAAGAAAATTTCCCTGCGAATATGACCATTGTGGCGAAAAGGGGCCCTAAGGAACCTAGATTCGGTCTCGTCTGGGAATGCCCGGAACTAGGATGGTGGAAAATAAACACGGACGGATCGTCTTTTGGAAATCCCGGCCCGGCGGGAATTGGGGGAGTGATAAGGAATGACAAGGGAGAAATCATATATTTATTGTCAGAACATATCGGCTTCACGGATTCTTCGGAGGCGGAGCTCACAGCTGTCCATCGTGTTTGCGATGCAATCATCCGGGACCAAGGCTTTCCACTACAACAAATAATTTTCGAATGCGATTCGGCAAATGTGGTCCGGTGGTTGCATGATCCTAAACAGGTTCCATGGCGTTTACATAGGCTGATGAAGCCTATTATGGCAGTATTCAGGTCGTCCGGAGGCGTTAAAGCGAGACATATTTTAAGAGAACGAAACTGCCTCGCGGATTTTTGGGCAAAGAGGGGCGCAGCCGGTAGCAGCAGCTTTGAGGTGTGGTTATAGTTTAGAACAGCTTTGGTTTTCTTTGTTTTTGTTTCATGTAAACGTCTGCTGTTCTGTGGTGTATTTCGAATTTTAGCAGTTTTCTATTTCTAATATCTGATGAGGTAGATGTGGCTTGTCGAGATGCCTGGGCAAGGCATGTTTTGAGGATGGTGTATGATCGAGGATGTACTGGTGGCATTCTTATGCTACTCTGATTTAATAAAAAAGCTTTTCCCCCTAAAAAAAAAAAAAAACAAACTATACACAAAACAAAAAGGGCAAGCCAACGAAAGCAACCCATGGCACGTAAGAAAACCTTATCCGTTTATTTTTTGTTATTTTCTTTAAAATCTAGGGAAACATTAACCATATAGTCTTATATATATATATATATATATATATTTTCTAATTCTATCTTTTTTTTTTGTTCCTAATTCTATCTTAATTTTTTTTGTCCCATCCTCTTACTTTTTTTTTATTTATTTTTATAAATTTTAACCCAATTAGTCGCATAATTAGGTACCTAGCATAATAAGATATTTTGGGGGCCAACACAAAAACCACACAGTAAATTATTTTTACCAACTAGAAGTAACACATGGACAATTCATTTCATAGCCCAACGCCCCAACCTATGCCCCCAAACTCGCTCGAAAAATAACCCTAGGTGGGTGGGTATGTTTGGAAAATAATAAAAGTTCAGTTTGTAGTTTGGAGTTTAGAGTCTGTAGTTTGAAATTAATAGTGAAAAATAGTTTTAAACTTAGATAATGGTGTTTGGTAATGCAATTTTCAATTATAGTTTAGAGTTTGGAATTTGGAAAGATTAAAAGTTGGGGAGATGGGCATTTAGAGTTTAGAGATTAGAGATTAAAATTTGGCGGTTACTGTAATTAGTGTTTACTATATACTCCCTCTGTTTCTTTTATAACTTCTTCATTTCTGCACAGCATGCAATCCAATGCACATTGTCAATCGTTAATATCTCAAATTATATAAAAGTAAAAATTATATAATTTTGATATTCTAAAACTACATGATTAGATAAATCTAACAATCTCACTTGACTATATTTTATCTTATATAACCATGCTAAAAAGTTGAATCAACGTTACTTAATAAATAGTATCTACTATGCAAATGATAAACATAAATAAAAACGAAGAGAGTATTGGATTTTAGACTATTTTTAGTATGTATTTTAAAAGTTTAAACGCTAATCGCTAGCGTTTGTTCCAAACACAATGGATACCAATCTTCGTTAAATTCAAATCTGTGTAAATTTTGTGTGGCCCCACAAATATTTAATTAGGTCAAATGTCCTCTTATGGAATTAGAGGATATTTGAACCTAACAGTTTGTTTTGTTTTTTTTTTTTTTAATTATTATTAAAAAAAAAACTTGATACTAATATGTCGGTAAAAGTTGTGTGCGAACCCAAGTCATCCAAATACAAATGGGGATAAGTGAGGGATAGGGGCCAGGTGATCATAAGGTTGAAATGGCCGTCGAATTAAGGGAAAAAAAAAATTCATTTAGTCCCATAAAATGTTTCAATTTCCAGAACCATCACACAAATATCGAATTAGACGAATTCATCCCATAACTACCCTAATCATCGACATACCCGTCCATGAATCGGTTTTTCGCTAATTATTGCCGAACTCGTCCCATGACTTCCCTAATGGAGGGATGAGTTCAATGATGATTATTGTAGTTATAGAACGGGTTCGGCGATGATTAGCGAAAAACTGGGTTCATAGACGGGTTCGGCTATGATTAGGATAGTTATATGATGCATTCGTCTAATTCAATATTTGTAGGACTGTTTTGGAAAATTTTTTTAATTACGGGATGATATGATTTTTTTTTTTTCGTCGAATTAAGTACTTGCAGTTTGCCAAAATAAAAAGAACTACTTGCAATGTAGTTTGAAAAACTCGACCACTTTTTGCTTTTGATAGAAAGAGAAAAAGTATAGTAAAATGAAATTCAATCTACTTGTGGCTATATAACTAAATATTCTACTTCTAATTAGGCTATTAGAATGGAACTATGAGAGAGAGCAAAGGAGACAGGCCATTTGTTTGTTTGTTTGTTCTTTATTTTTTTTAAAGAAAAAATCTATTACAATATGATATTCGCAAACGTACGATTTAATAATTGAATTAATGTTCGATTCTGGGATGTTCAGTATATTTCTAATTCGACATTAATATTGCCTTGATCTATCCACATCATCAAAAACAGACGATAAAAATACTTACAAGAGACCAAAATGAAAGTCATTATTACAAGGATTTTACTTAATGGAAAATTATGAACAGAACATGGGTATAGTTTGCGAAAAAAGTTGGGCAACTAAAGACTAATTTTAAGAGAAGGTGCTTCATATCTCAATAATGACATCATACTTAATTGTTAGGTTATAGATCTAAAAAAATCGTTTTGGCTCAGGTTCACTTGTTGTTCAGACAATAGATAGAGGATTTTACTTTGTTATCACCCATTGGTGATGTTTGATTGTAAGTATATTATGAAATATATATGGTTTATTTTAGCATATTTCACATGTACCATTACTCTGATACTATGTTAAATTCCGGAACAAAAGATTCTAGACTATAATCAATTAGTAATACATAGAGTTCACTCTATCCTTGTTTAGAGAATCCAACGATGTTTCTTCGATGAGGACATGTCAACATTTCTGCCCAATAAATAGACTTCATGGAACCGAACATACAAAAAAATCTTTATGGAAAACAAAAAACCAAATTTAATCCGTAATTAGTAATGACAAAAAGTCTAAAGAGGAATTTTCCCTGCTAGACTAGAAGAGGAAAATTTCAACTTAATCCGTAATTAGTAATGACTCGGTGGAGGGGATGAGTGGGTGTCCCACAGCCACAATATACAAAATATACAAAATATAGAGTTGAGTTTAAGTAGTAGCTTATCCACAAATTAAAAGACTTGTGAAATATCTTTAGATAAAGAGATAATGATACGGTGGGGTTCTCCTGCACAAAAACCGTGGATGCTATACTGGTTTTCGTACCATCTACCTTTTAAAGTAATCAAATTTAGCTACAAGCAGATTTTGATATGGATTGGACTTTTAGATTCTATTTCTATTATTTTTTACAAGTAGCTCTATTTTTTTTAAAAAAATATATAGTTAAAAAATAATTATTGAATTCAAAAATTCTCAAAAGCTACCTGTTGGGAACCAGTTTTGAGCAAATGTGTTCACAATCGATGTCTGAACTAGTCAGTCCCTCGTCCAACTGCGATCTTATCCGACAAACTATTCGAGGAAAGTATTGCTGGCGAATCTGCATGATGATATTCACAACGGCTAGCTTCACCCTTGCCGGGATCAAGTTCAAAGAATTATGGATACAATATCTATCATTAGGGGTGGGCACGGTTCGGTTACCCGGAGTTTTTCAGGTATATGTATTTGTATTTGAACCGGGCAAATACTTAGATGAAGTATTTGTATTTGTAACCGGACTCCTCGGTTAACCGGGGGTTCGGTTTCAATTCGATTCAGCGGTTAAGCGATTCGATTCGAATATTTTATCTAAGCATGTTAAACTTTATAATCAAATATTCAGATCTTAATTCTTAACCTTTGCAGGTTTATTTTTGAGGGTATTACAATACAATAATTAAAAAAAATCATATAACTCTCGAATTCGGTGGTTCCTTTTAGTGTTATCAAAAATATATTAATATATTTAAAACATCTTAGTGTAGTGTCTATTTCAATATTGAGTATTCTTAAGGGTAAAAAATCAATATAGGACATCTTTTTTTTTTTTAATTATCTTTACTTTCTAATATTTATTTTATTGTATATTTAAATAATTTAATAAATAATGAAATATATTATTAATATATAATTATATACCATCAAATATGTATAATATATACAATATATAATATGTATAATATATACAAGGGGAAAGTAATAAAAAGGGTCATTACAAGGAGTCTATTCCACTTTTAGGCCATTATAAGTCGAATTTCCAGAATTAGGCCATTACAAACACATGTTGAATGAAATTAAGCTATAAGGACCAATTTGAAAATTAATTAATTCCCAACAACTTTTCTTTTCTTTCATTAAAACCCCAAGAAAGTTTGACTTTATTTACTTTAGTCCTTTGTCAATATACTTAAGTTTTCACTATATAAATGACACCCAATGCGCTTGAAAATTGGTATCAGAGCCTAGGTTTTATTGAAGAACATATTAATTATATTATTTATAATATTTTATTTCTTAATGGAGAAGATTTAATTATTTAATGGAATCAATTAATTTGAAACCCACGAGTTATTTCCAAATTTTAGAAATAAAAAATAGAAAATTCCAAAGGAATTTCTTGAACTTGTTCATGGGACAAGATATTATCAAAATTAGTTTCTTTCCTAAAAATGAGAGGAACGGACTGGAAAGAAATTGATCCGGATAGCTCTAAGTTCTCACAGGACTTAAGGGAAATCCAAAAAACGATTCAAGATTATGGTAACCGGGTATTAATTATACATGGAAAAATAGATAACTTGAATCAGTCAACAGAGGAGATCTTGAAATTATTTCAAGATCTAAAGAAAGAGATTTTGAATCTGAAATTTGATATTTCGAATATCAAGAAAAGGCAGAAGGATATTCCTCGATCTTCCAAGATAACCAAGCCAATATTAGAGATGCATTCGGACCAGTACAAGCTTTACATCAAAAGGGTAAAGCAACTATGGTTCCGAAGCAGAAATCACAAGAAGAGCTTATGATCGATCTCCTGAAAACAGTCGAATGAGTGTTTTTAGGGCAGATCTATCAGATCTACAAGAATTAGCAGAATCATTTTCCCAATTTGGGATTATGGATCTCGTTAATGTAAAACCCAATGAAATTCTTCAATTGGGTTATGCGGAGGAATCAGGATCCAACGTGACCCACGATGGACCGCCCGATGTCCCAATGAGAGAAAGTACAGACTTCCACATGAACAGGTATCCTGAGGTGCATCTCAATGCAAGACGAAACCCAGGACGGAACCCGTGGGCCAAGACGATGTTACAACCATTAAATCCATATGGCATAACACTGAACCTCGACGTTATCAACTTCCGAAACATCGAAGACCTGATCGACGAATGGGTAGCTTCAATGATGATTGTAGCAACCACCCTGGATCTCGATAAAGAAAACTTTGTCCGATTAATAGAGCTAAGTCTCGAAGGATCGGCGAAGCTGGGCTGGAAAAACTCCACGGCTGCTTTAAAGGAGCAAATACTCAAAGGAGAATCCAAAAGCACAATCTGTGAAAGGTTTGTCCTCTTATTCAAAACCCATTTTGTAGGAGATGGTTATTTTGAAGAACAGAGAACAGAAAAAATCAAAGTCTATACCCAAGCACTGTTGGGTATGGAGTTAAGAAGTATTTGCGCAGTAGACGAATATATCTACTGGTTTCGTAAATACTATTTTCGGAGTGAAATGACAGCTGAAGTAGCATGTCCCATGTTCTTTGCAAAGATCTGCAGCCCATGGAGAGAAATGTTGATCCAATCGTACACAGTACCCCCTGGTACAGTGGACTCAATAGCTCGAAGAATGTCCTTCTTAAAGGATAAGCTCAGAGAATGGTGTCAACAGGCAGCAGCCCAAAAGAACATCAAGAGACTAAGAGGTAAAATAAAAAGAACTCCTCTTTGCTGTGAAAATAATGATTTTCCAACAATTATAGGAGAATCAGAAGAAAAGAGAAAAAAGAAGAAGAGTCGAGGCTCATACAGTAGGAGTTTCAGAAGACCTCCATTCCGAAGAATAAGAGCATGGTGTTCCAAGAGCAAGGCCAGATCATACAAAACTGGACAAAGAACGGGAACGACGAAGAGTTCATCCCAAGGTTCAACTAGCTCAGCAGCAAGGAGCACGGGGAGAACGACGTCCAAGAGAACATTCAGACGAGCCCATACTCGAGCCAACGAAAGTTTCAAGGACTGCAACTGTTGGAAGTGTGCAGCCAGAGGTCATATCTCACCCGATTGCCCTCAGAATCGTGAGGTACGAATGTACGAAGCCACGGAGGATATCGTGGAAGCAGTATACCATGGAAAGCTGGTACCAGTCTATCAATTTGAGGACATCCCCTCGGATGAAAGCATCTACGAGGAAGAATTAAGAAGTGACTCGGACTCATATTCAGATGGATCTTCAACCGAGTCTGACTGAAGAAGGCAGGATTCAGACCACTGAAAACCTGTCTGAATTCTTTTCAGGGATGACGATCTCGAATCGAACCATGGAAAGAATAATGCGACAAGATTCCAACCTCAGCCCACATGACGGATTCAGAATTGGCGGGATTGGATGAGTTCTTAACCAGATGGGACTCAACCAGAGAAGACATAACATCATCTACAAGGTAAGTGCAGGTGAGTTTGCAATTCCTATGGAACTTACTTGTAATGTTATGGATATGCAATTAATTCCTAAAGAAGAAATTCTTGAGGAATTAAGCAGAATGAAGGAGGAAATCACCATTACTATGAAATGGATCCACATAGGAGCCATTGAAGTAGTAATTAAGGCAACCTTTAAAGAATGCATTGATTCTGAGTTACATCTATCAGTCACTGATAGAAGAATCAATAACCTTAGAGATGGTCTTCTTGGAACTATGGTAGGAAATTTATATGCTGGGAAGTTAATGTTTGACATACATCCCAGAATTTCCTATAACTTAGCTGACCAAGATTTTAGTAGAGTTCTAACCCTTCATCAGGATTTTAAAAGAAAAGATCTGATGAAAGAATGGAACAGGCCATCTTCTATAACTTATAGAATCTCTTATGCACTTTCCAATAGTCATCATTCTGACTTATTTCTCAGGAAAGAATATATAGAAATTCCTAGATTTTTCAAGGAATTTGCTAAAGTCATGACTCCAAATCCTACCCAGATTCCAAGGTTATGAGGAGTAGACATACAAATAAGAGATCATCCAATTCTAGACAGATCAACGAGTGCTAGAATTGAGTACGCAAGCCGTATGTCTTTTTCGGAAGACAAAATTATGGCGTATAAAGGGAAGGAGTTCATCAAAGATCTAACTCCTCAATCCATTGGGGTAGATAATATAAAGATAAAATGCCCTGAAGGATGGAAAGAAATACGAGTAATATTCGACATCACTGAAAAGATTAACTGTTTTCCATGTGATGACTTATACTACTTGCAGCAGCCATCAATTGGAACCTATGAAGGAACAATTGAAATTGCAGGACACGAGATCAGAGTCTTAGGCACCGCCGGAAAAGACAATGGGGTTATGATTTTGGGATTAAGTTTTCTCGAAAATCATAAACCATGGGTAAGAAAGGATAATGGTATAGAATTTAATCTGAAGGGTCACACCATCAGAATTAAATGACAAGTCCATACTCCATTTATATCTCAGTAGGGATAATATATGAAGAATATAAGTCAGAATATTTCGCAGCTTATATTGATTCAGGATCAGGTATTTGCACGACAAAACCAGGAGTTTTCCCTAGCGAAGCTATGGAATCATTACCCATTATTGCAGGAAGAGATTTTTCCCAAAAAATCTTAGTACTAAATAAGGGTATTCGACAAACCAATATCATGATTGGAGGAGCATTTGGTACACCTTGGTATAAGGTCAAAACGCCTCCTATTTACTTTCATGACACATGAGCGGATATTTTGTTAGGGAATAATTTTATACAATCTTTTACAAAATATGTTCAAGATAACAAAAGAAATTTGTTAATATTTACCACAAGTTGTGGAAATGAGATACAGGTGTTGCGCAGGGAAAAGGCATTCAACATGTTAATGCCTATATTATTTCGCAGCAAACGTGGTGATAATGATGCCAAACTAACCCATCCAAAAGTGCAGGATAAAAGAAAGTTTGGTAAGGCTTTGTTGTCTTTTAGACAACAAGGATTTGATGAAGCTTCTATTGAGGAAATTATAAACCTCAAAGAAGCAATGCAGGAAATGAAGTCATTAAATATAACTTCATTAGACATTGATGGGGAAACTAAATTGTCCCTCGAAAATGTCAAAAGACTTATCCAGAGAAACTTTAACGAGGATCCTCTGGCATGGTGGGATAAAAACAAGATCGAAGCCATTCTACAGGTAAAAGAACAATATAAATATGAGTATGTTCGATACAAACCCATCTTAATGAATATGCTGGATAAGAAAGATATACAGCAAATTATCAAGGAGCATATTGATCTTAAACTCATCGAGCCTGGAGTCTCAGCTTATAGTAGCCCTGGATTCTTGGTAAGAAACCACGGTGAAATAAAGAGAGGTAAACCGAAGTTGGTAATAAACTATCAAGGTATTAACAAAATAATACAGTTTGATGGTTATTACATTCCGAGTAGAGAACACTTAATTGATTGCATCAAAGGTGCTAAAGTGTTTTCTAAATTTGATTGCAAATCTGGTTTCTATCAGATTAAGATGGAGAATGAGTCGAATAAATTCACAGCATTCTCCACCCCACAAGGGCAATATATTTGGAATGTTATGCCAATGGGGCTTTCTAATGCCCCTCAGATATTCCAAAGAAAGATGGATAATCTATTTAAGGATTATCTAGAGTTTATGTTCGTCTACATAGATGGCATTCTGATTGCATCTCGAAATATTAAAGAGCATATTAAACATCTTGAAATATTTTCTGATGCATGTCACAGGGAATGTCTAGTTCTCTCTGAGAAAAAGGCCACTATCGCTGCTAACAAAATTGAATTCTTAGGAGTTCAAATTGATGAAGCAGGAATAGAGTTACAGGAACACATTGTGGAGAAAATCCGCAATTTTCCTGATATATTAAAAGACAAGAAACAACTTCAGAGTTTCTTAGGAGTTGTAAATTTTGCGGGTATGTTTATTAAAGACCTTGCAAAATATAGAAAGGATTTTAGACCACTCCTGAAAGAGACTGAAAGCTCTAGAGGAAAATGGGAACAACTAGTTTCCAAAAAGGGAATTAACCCTAGCAAAACAGTAATCGAGACATCCGGGAGATACAACAGGGTATGGATGCTCGAAGGATCGAAACCAGAAGAGGTTCGAAAGTGGAATGACTTTGGAGCGTTAGCATCTGTTCATACTACATCACCAGGGTTTCCGGAAATCGAAAAACTTCCGGGATGGATAAGTAGTGCGGTGCACGAATCATGGCAGAACAACCCGCACTTGCGAAGAGGAGATATTCTGGAGTTTAAGTTCATTTCAGCGGCACCAGAGATAGTCGGAAAAGGTTCTTATCCGGTCTTTCAATTTATTAAATTACAGAGACCTGATATGATTGCCTTCAACAGAGTTAAGTCTATGGATGAGAAGGCACAATTGGTATCTTCAATCAGCGAAGATGAAATCTCCACCCGACGAGCATGGGGATTCTGGGTCTGTCTCACCGAGATAGAAAAGGTTAAATATCCGTTTAAAATATTCTCAAACAATTTAAATGGATCGTTCCTGGTTAATTCTTTAACATGGAAAAGCACAGAGTTTGCGGAAACCTCATTCGAAAAGAAGATGTTACTCATCCGGGAAAACAAGTTGCCAGAAATCGAGTCTACCAGAAAAAAGGCATGCAACATGATGCATGTTGGCCAATGGGATAACCACATATGTCCATATTGTGCAGAACAGGAGAAACCCCTATTCGGTACAAAGATCCGGGTAACCCAGAAAAAATCCGGATCCGAACAGGACAAATGGAAGAAACGTCCAAAAAACTTTCACAAGCCAAAGTAAGATTAGCTGGATGTAAAAGAAAGAGAAGTGTTGGCAACACTCATAATTAAAAGCCGACAAAGAAGGGCAGAGTAGCTGGCAGAAAGTGGCCGACAAGAGAAGGTGGAAAGTTGACAAAAGCCACCTAACGCAATAATTCAAAAAAGGACAATAATGTAGCCGGTGGAAATTAAGGCCAAGTGACGAACGCAGTGACGTCACAAGGATTTAGAGGAAGATTGGAATCCGGGGCTGAAGTCCGCGGGCGCCTATAAATAAAGGAGTTTGAAGCAGATGGAAGGCATCGAAAATTCCTCCCAACTCTTCAAAGTATTTGTAATATTTCTCTTTCTGCATATTTCCTTTCGAGTCTGTAAAAGTATGGGGTATTTCCCCAAGAGTCTTGTATCCTCCATGAGGAACTAAGTGTCTGTCTTCTCCGTTAGGGGAAATTATGTTTAAATAATACTTTTAATATTTCTTCAGTAAAATCCAGGCTTCCAAATATCCCAAATATCCCGATAATATAATTAAAACCCTTTATTCATATCTTGATACGTCCTAAGGTAGGACACGAAATAGGACTGTGCTGTTTGTTGCTGAAGGAGCCAAGAATCGGTGAACCATCGGTCGCGGCTGCGTGGTTGGAGGAAGTCCGTAAAATCCCGGAGCTTAGGAAACCCGGCAGCAAGGCGGTCAAAGCCAAGGTATGAAGCTTAGTGCTTAATTTAATTATCGGAAGCATGATGGGCTGATATTGGACTAATGGTAATGAAGAAACTAAAATCTGGGGTCAAAATGAAATAAAGTAAAAGTTGGTAGGGTTAATTGAAGTTTGAAAAAGTCAAAATAGTCTCAATGGCCTTAATTTGGTCAAAGATGGTTTCTAATGGCCTAAAATTGGAAATTGATTTCATAATGGCCCAAATGTGGAAATGGTGCCTTGTAATGGCCTAAAAAATTTATTTCCTCTATATACAATATATATAATTTTTAAAACACTATAAATATATTCGGTTCGGTTCGATTAATCGGGGAAAAAAATTAAAGTATATGTATTTGTATTTGAACCGGACAAATACTTAAATGAAGTATTTGTATTTGGACCGGGGTCCTCGGTTAATCGGAAATTCGGTTTGATTTCGATTCGATTTAGCGGTTCAGCGAATCGGTTCGAATTTTTTGCCCACCCCTATGTATCACTCCGGGCAACCATTCTAAGGAAGGAAGATTTATGGAAACAATATCTTACATTAGAATGGAGATTTTGATCACTTTAAATACGCGGGCCAAGGAGTAGACATATACGACTTTTGAATCATCTTTCTCTTGAGCCATTGAAGGATTCTTGAAGTGAGAAAAAAACAAATCCCTTCCCGTGCTCGTAACAACATCATGTCGAAGGGATTGTTCGATCAACACAACCTTGGGTGAATTGATCGAGATAGTGCTACTGTGATCTTGATTGAGATCGACATATTCAATCAAACATATCAAGGAGTCGTCAACACACGAGCCTAAACGAAACAACTCTTGTAGGAGGATTTGCAAACAGGTTTCGTCCGAGGGTGACTTGGAGGAGGAGCCTTCAAGGAATTGGAGCGGAGACCTCACCAAAACTAGTGAGAGTTTTGGTCCGACGATTCAACCGCTTAGAGATCGGAGTTTGGCAAATGATGACAGTCATTCATGACTGTCAATGACTGTCATTTTCGTCCAAATTTGTGTCCTAATGATGATTTCTGATCATATTTTCTCTGAAGAATAGACGAAAAGATTTAAAGAACTTCATAAGATCAGGAAAAGTCTAAGATTAGTGAAACTTTTGACAATTTCCCACTATATGAGTTTTTTCTGAAAAGAATATAATCCCGGTTCAATTTTATTTAATGAAACCAACTATGAAGATGGAGTTGGGATTAGGGATATATTTATAGGTTGTCACGTTTTTACATACTCATGTAGGAAACTGTGGCCCGAAAGCGCATGGTGTTACAGTAATTTATAGTAAGACCGGATCGTTCACTGGAGGATGTGCGATAGAAGCACGACCCACGTCGTTTACTAAGATTTTCCACTCGGTTACTCGTTTCAAGCTTGAGTTTGGTTTTAACATCTACTTGACATAATTTAAACTAAACTATGGAAGCAATAAAATTATTCTACAAAGCACGTTAAACTTATTCTAGAAAGCAATTAAACTTATTCTAAGAAAGCATGTAAACTTATTCTAGGAAAACGGGTAAAATTATTCTACGAAAGCAGGTAAAATTATGCTATGCTATCTAGAAAGCAGATTTAAAATGTGACAGAAGGACAAGGAGAAAATAATAAAGACTGGACAAGATTCAGATGAAACGATAATTAAACTTCTATTTTAATACACAGATCTTTGTTTAGGATAATCTATCAGTAGCTAACTCTCATGCTTTCTAAACTATGTTCCCTTTAACAGACAGGTAGTTACAGTCAGAATTTACACGCTCTTAGGACCTCAACGTCTAAGATACCACAGATTAATAACTACCCCTGCCGAGGTATGTTATTTCTCCATGGTGGATAAGCAACACCTAACATATCATTAGTTGATATGCCAAGTACTCCTATCATTCTCCCCTGTCACACCCAAAGTCCAAATTAAACCTCGAACTAATCCATAACTCTTAAACCTTACATACGACGGCCAACCTCTAATTCTTTCGAGTGTCCTCTACAAAGTATTTAAAATAAAGCGGTAAAGAAAGCTTTAAAAACCTATCACTCGGAAGTCTCAAAAGCTATCTCATTCCGTTAGTATAACAGAGCCCCTGGTCTTGGTGACCAGATGCAGATTTAGAACTTCCCAAATATCAGTAAGCCACCGGGCTTATAACATCTGGTTAGTTATAAAATACAAACTGAATGGAACAGACCCGTGAAGATCTATTCCGGATGTACTCACTCAAGACTCAATTCTAGGCTTTGGCGGGAGAAGACAGTAGTTGAAAGAATACTCAATCCTACCTTAAAAATTAACCAAGGCCTACATGTTGTTCCTCTAGTATTATTTATCACATCTCATCTGAATCCAAGTAGACTCTGACTTGATGCGATACTTAATATAAGATTTCCAACACACATCAATTTTGAGAAAACAATTGATATTTGAAAATCATTCCGTACACAGGTACTAAACTCTCAATTAAAATACATATCTTTTCAGTCTAGATAAGACCTAATTGGTGACTCTGCTTCTAAGTTCTCAAAATCAACCCCCAGTAGAAGATGAATTAGTCATAACTGTGAAATTATCCCTTACTCAGATCCGAATTTTATAAAGTGATTTTTGTGGAAATTTATTATGCTACATCTGATTTAAATCAAGACTTTTATGTCCAAGGGAAGGATCCCAAAATAATATGACCACAATAGCTACATAATAATATCATGCATACATGTATATGAGAAGTAAAATAAAATACCCCAAAATATATGGTGGGATTAGACAGAATTTGATACACAAATATGGATTAGCCCTGAGATAAGAGGAATTGGCTAAAAAGTGTGCTAGAAATAACTGGGGTGATCTAGACTGCAAACATCTGCTATCCAGTTCCTAATTATTCCAGATGGTATGATTTTTAGACAGTAAGGAACCTTCAATAACAGTGATCGCTATTATCGAAAGTCCTACTATCCATGAATGAGGAAAAACCCACATGTTTCCTTACTACAGTATTATTATAACAGTGTTGATCGACACTGTCTAATATTACCATAGCTTGAAATTCAGGTTTGAAATTAAGGTAAGGAAAAGAAAACTGTATCTAATTAGGAATTGGCTGAGTGGCTAATCGTTATCCCTGTGAAGGGACCTTCTTGCTGTAGCTTCCACCAATCTCTAATTGGATCATGCAAAATAACGAGCAATAATTAATACACAGAAGACGAGCTAATCGTTATCCCGGTGAAAGGACCTTTTTGCCAACATTGATCTGTGATATTCCTTATTACTCATTCATATACACAATTAAAAGGAAAAGATAAAATTAAAAGAATATTTTGGGTATTGTGTGAGTGTTAATCATACAATAATTTAGACACTAATGGTTGAGATGTGTAATGGATAAAAATTAGATGTAATGGGCCTAAGCCCAATACACTCATGCAAGTTACACAGCTCAAGAAAATAAAATATTTTGGAGTTTTAAAAATAATATGAGATCAATGCGGTTTAATAAATTGGATGCGGTATAAACCGCATCGGATGCGGTATAAACCACATCCCTTAAACCGCATTGAATATGCATGAGACATGAAGTATTTCCTTACCCAATCAGTCATTGCAAGGATTCGAAATAATATCATCTAATTCGGTTTGTCAAGTCAATGCAGTATAAACCGCATTGGACAAACAGAATTCATGAGATTACTTCCTCACTCAAATTTGGCTAAGGCATTTGCTTCAAAAAGAGGGTAATGCGGTTTCCCATGGTAATTCGGTATAAACCGAATTGGTATAAACCGCATTGGTTTGACAAGAAAAATAAACTAAGGCATGAGGAGATGGGTATGCATACAATGCGGTTTCAGGAGGCAATTCGGTTTAATGGGCAATGCGGTTTAAATCGCATTGCGTAAACCGAATTGCAAGAAACCGCATTAAGAAAGAAAATAAACAACAAACACCATTTTTTATCATGCAATGCGGTCTTCATGGGCAATGCGGTTAATTGCATGAAATTTTCGCATAAGTTATATTTTTGCTCACAAGTGTTCATGCGGTTTCTAAGCTGATACGATTTATGATAGATGGGATTAACCACATCAGTGTCATCTCGCAGTCACACTTATGAATATTTTGATGTTAATAACAGTATACATGTACAGTGGGTAATAGCATGAATTAAACCCTAACACTACAAACATGAAATTCAAGGATTAATCTACCTAAAACAGTGTAAACATTAATAACTACATGCATAAAAACAAGAACATCAATCTAAGGGAGCATAAATTAAAGATCTAGAACAAGAGCTATAAAGTAAAGCATTAAAACCTATTTCTAACAAATCCTTAAATTATCTAAAACCTAAAAACACTTATTTGAAGCTCTAAGGCATAACATACTACAAACCCACTAAACATGCATTTATTGAAACACATTAAATGAAACCTAGTTGAAATAAACAAAGATTCTAACATATTTATTACTAAGGAAAGCATTTAAAGAGTGTCAAACACCTGAAACAAAACCCATTTCTGGGATTTTTCCTCATATTAACACTTGAAAGCATAATAAATAACCCAAAACCATCATTAGATTGAAGGTTGGGTTCATTCTAACTAAAAAGCATGTAAAGAGTATGGAAATGGCTACACTAAATGGTAGTAACAAGTTGTTAACAACTAATCTATGGTTAAAACAACTAAAACTAAGCTAACATTCATGAAAAATAAACTAACTAAACTACCTACCTAACCCTTAAGGGGTGAAGATCCTCCTTGATTATTCTTCTTGTCCTCTGCTGAATATCAAGTGTGTAAGTTTTTTTTCAAGTGTTGGTGAGGGTCAGCTTTTATACATCTTTCTCAGAACCCTAGGCCCATCAGGGCCTATTAACAGTAGCATGCATGTTTCACATATTCCACAGCTTCATCCGGATGCATTTTGAACTCAATTCGGTCTCCTCAAGCAATTCGGTATAAACCGCATTGGTACATATCGAATTGCATGAGGTCTTCTTTTCTTGGTCTTTGGCTGGGATGCGGTTTATTACATCAATGTGGTTTAATTCGCATTGTGTAAACCGAATTGGTCATTTCGCATTGCTCATGGCCTCCTGCTTGGCTTCCTTGTTTTGATGCAATGCGGTTTAGGAGTCAATTCGGTATAAACCGAATTGAGTAATACCGCATTGCATCTCTCTTTTTGCTCTGGGTTTCTTCTTGAAGTGATGCGGCTTCAATGTCAATTCGCTATAAACCGAATTGATGAAACCGCATTGGGTATTTCGCATCTCCTCTCAACACTTGGCCATTTTTCTTCTTGCTCCAGTGATTCGGTTTGCATGGTCAATGCGGTATAAACCGCAGTGATGTAAACCGAATTGATTTTCAACACTTGGCCAAAAATTCAGTTTGTAGGATTTTTATTCTTTTTCCCATCTTTTTGATTCCTTTTTCTTTTCTTTTTTATTTTTTCATGTTTTTGGATTTTTCTAATACAAATACAATTAAAATTGCATATTTTTGTGTTTTTCATTACCAGCTTATTATTCTTACAAACTCGCATTAATCTGTCGAATTCAACTGCTTTCTTATTAAAATAAGATGGGAATACGATCAAAATGTCGGTCTCAGACACGGAAATGGATTGGAAATAATGGACAATTTTGGCCATTATCAATTAGAAAAAGAATTTGAAATTCATGGAAATAGCTTGAAATTGTTAAAAATAAATTGAAGTATTTCTCGCGATGTTTTTATCAAAGAACTGAGCCTCGCTTTGTCAGCAGGAAAGAAAAGAAATATACTGCGAGGAACAGACTTGGTGAAAAGAGTATGGATAAAAATCCATGTAGCGAGTGAAGTAAAGGAATGTTGCGAGGAGCGCGAAATCTGACTTGGATAAGCTTAAGGAAGAAAACACTCAAAGACTAGAAAAATTTATGCGGTATTCAAAGTAACATCGCGAGAGGCCAAGAGATAAAGTCTATGCGAGCCAATATAGCGAGAAGAAGAAGTCTGAAAAAGGAAAAGCTCTCGATTTGACAAAAAGTAATTTCACAAAGCGCGAGGCGAAGAAAAGGAACAAAACAACGCGTGAGGCAAGGGATTAAGTTTGTCAAGCTGCGAGATAGGCACTTAACTGCAAGACGGGAGGCAGTTATTTCTTTGCACATCTATAAATAGAGCCATGAGGGTCAGCTCAAGGCAATCGGATTTTCACTTCACTTTTCCCGATCACTTTACAGTTTCAATAGGTAGGTTAGATTAGTTTTAGCTCTGTAATTCCGATTTACGTCTTTACGATTTCTTGCAATTGTTCTTCAGATTTTCTTTGTAATTCATAGTTACCAGTTCCTAGACAATAACATGTAGAGTCTTGAAGCAACCCCATATTTACCTCAGATTTTGGCTCAGAAGGTAAGCCAGGATTCCATCTCCTTCACCAACAACCCAAGCATTGTTGCTCGACTTTGAATTGGTTCGGAGCAAGCGAGTGAATGCTAGTTGATTACAATGCAAAACGAGACAATTAGAACAACCTAGTCCAAAATCTCTTGAAAATTGGCACATCTCCCTTTGTTTCCCTGCTAGTTTTAACTGCCTCTGCCTCTGCAGACGACCTACCTTTATCCATCAATCTCGCTCCAGTTTGTTTTGTTATGGCAGGCGTTGACTCAACGGTCTAGCCTATGATGATGAGATCAAGAAGAGAGCATGTTCCATCAAGGGATTTTAGGCAAACTCATTCTAGGGTTCTTTAAAAGCCCTTTGCCTATTAAATAAGGCAGGTCTTCCTATGGATCGATTGATTGCCTTACCTCTTTCTTTCGACTTAAGCCAAGACGGCTAGCCAGCCTACCTTTACTCCGTCCTTCCAAGAAGGCCTCTTTAACATCTCTTTCGGCTCGCATTATATATCAATTTCGAACACGGGGATTCTTGCCCACTCTCACCGGATTATTCAACTCGTCCAATCCACCAAAATTGTGATTGCTCGCCCTGCTATTAGTTGAAGCATTATTTGGATCCACCCATGACTTGTAATTCCTGGCCTCCTTCCCTCTTTCGGTTCGCATTTGCTTTTCTTTTCCAACTTTGCACGATCAGCACCTCCTCTAAATGGCTTCTTTTTTCTCCTAGGCTTTTGTCTTGGGTTTTCATTTACCCTACCAAATAAGTGTTAGTAGCTAGAGAAAATGCCGACTCAGCAATGTTGGACTGCGAGTCAACTTAACTTTCGCATTAGTATGATATTATCCGCTTTGGGCAGAGCCCTCATTATTTTGTTTTTGGGCATCTCCCAAAACGCCTCATACTAATGGAATTAGGTGGACACATATATGCAAGTCAAATTTCTCTTGCACGATGTGGGACTTGGATTTGTACTCCAACATGCAAGACGTACAGCTATAGCCATGAGCATGATGATAGGATTAGGCCCTGTTACCATCGGAAGTGAGATAACAACAAGCGGAATCATCCACCCAAACTCACAAAGGGATTGAATTCCCTTGTATCACAAAATTCATGATTGGTACAACATGTCCTACATTTGGCAAAGAGAGCTTCCAAACACAACTAGTGAAGCAGTTTAATTTGAGCATAGTGATGAGTGTAGCCTACAATGTCTATTTTATAAGTATATGGTCTTATTTGGGACTCAATACATAGCATATACTTCCTCCGTCTCATTGTTTTTGTTACATTGGCCTTCGACACGCATGCCGAGACACATTTGCAACGGTTAATAACTTAAATTGTGTACAACGAAAAATTATAAAAAGTTCATTGTCTAAAACTACAACATTAGACGAATCTAACAAGATCTCACTTGACTATGTTTTTTTTTTATATAGCTATATTAAAAATTTGAATCAAAGTTAAACAGTGAATAGTGCAAAAAAATCATCCGTAACAAATATGTTGAGACGGAGGTAGTACTATGCTAATTAAATAAGTATAGGTGTTTTATATAAAAATAATAAATGCTGCATTTGGTACAAAATGATAATGCTTAAAATTTAATACTAATTATTTTAAATACTAAATATTTTTAATTATTATCATTAAACTCTGAACTCTACTCATTCCTAACTTTTAACCTTTCAAACTTCAATATTGTTCTAACTTTAAATTCTAATACCAAACAACAAAATTCAAACCTATCTAATTAGTTTAGATTTATATTATTTTTTACCATTAACTTTAAACTCCCAAATTTAAACTCACAACTCTAAATTTTAAACTATAATTATTTTCTAGATAAGTGATTACCTTATTTGATTTCATTATAAATATATAGAAGTACATATTATTCAGGTGACACATGGCAATTTCATTTTTTTTTTGGTACTTATATACATTACATTTGATTTTATTAACCTTTTTTTTTAAAAAAAAAAAGGAGGCGCATGGCCATTTCATTAGTTTTAACTTAAAAGGTTTCGGTGAAATTTTTAAAACTAAAACAAATAATGAAATGGGATATCTTCTAATTTCCATTCCTTTAGCACACCAAACGTGATCGTATTTATTCATTCTCAACTATACACAAAACAAAAAGGGCAAGCCAACGAAAGCAACCCATGGCATGTAAGAAAACAAGTTACTAATGAAGGCTTGAGGAAATGCTGACTGAGCAAGGGGTACAGCTAGAGTCATGACGATAGTATTAGGCCCTGTTCCCATCAGCACAGACATAACGACTGTCGGAATCATCCACCCAAAGGCTTGAAATACCTGCAGGGGTTTGAATTCCCTTTGTGTCACAAAATTCATGATTGGTACAACAGGTCCCCCACATTTGGCAAAGGAGCTTCCCAAGACAACTAGTGAAGAAGTTTAATTTCAGCATAGTCATTGATGGGTGTGCGTAGCCTACATACAATGTCTATTTTATGGTCTTATTATTTGGGACTCGATCAATACATAGCATATACTAATATGCTAATTAAATAAGTATAGGTGTTTTATATAAAAATAATAAATGCTGCATTTGGTACAAAACGATAGATAATGTTTGAAATTTAATAATTACTATTTTAAATAATAAATATTTTAATTATTGTCATTAAACTCTGAACTTTACTCCTTCCTAACTTTTAACTTTTCAAACTTCAATATTTGTTCTCACTTTAAATTCTAATACCAAACAAAAAAACTCAAACGTATCTTAGTTTAGATCTATTTTTACCATTAACGTTAAACTCCTAAATTAAAACTCACAACTCTAATTTTAAACTATAATTATTTTCAAAATAAATGATTTACTACATTTGATTTCATGGAAAAGAAAAACTCACTTAGTCGTCCCATATGTTTTTTTCAATTTCCAAAATCATTGCACAAATATTGAATTAGACTAATCCGTTCATTAACTATCCTAATCATTGTCAAACCCATCCATGAATCCGGTTTTTTCGCAAATCATCGCCGAACCCATGTCATATCTTTTGATTTCCATTCCTCAAGCACACCAAACGTGATCGTATTTATTCGTTCTCAACTATACACAAAACAAAAAGGGCAAGCCAAAGAAAGCAACCCATGGCATGTAAGAAAACAAGTTACTAAGGATCTAGCTATTCCTCGAATTCAGTCGCCAAATGTTTCGGTCACTAATAAGTTTTGATCACAAAGCTGATCATTAAACTCATTTGTAACCGAACATTGGAATTTAGCGACTAAATTTTTTCGGTTGATGAAATAAAAAATTCTTGAAGTGCTCATTGTCGTCAAACGACCATAGAAATTTAGCGACTAAATCATCAAACGGCGTTGAACAGCCCCTGAAAATCATTGTCGTCAAACGACCATAGACTGATGGCCTCATCTGCTTCTTTACAATCGGCCGTGTCCCACTCCATTTCAAAATATGGCATCTGATATGAGTTCAGTGACGACTCAAATTCTGTCATGTTGTTGTTACCTGCCATGAAATTTTCCTCAAAGGAAGAAGCATCAGACATAATAAACAAATTATGCATCATCTCTTCGTCGTGCTTTAACGGCAGTTTCTCTTCCGCCGGCAGAGCACATGGACTTCCATCACGGCTCGCCAGGTTGTCCGAATTCCTACGATCACTCAAACCCAAACCACGGGACTTTTTAGCATTAGGAAAATTAAGCTTTGCTTTACAGCCCCTTATCTGTTTGGCCTCGTAATCATAGGCTCGGGCAGCATCCTCGGCAGTATTGTAAGTACCGAGCCACACCCGATGCCCTTTCCTGGGGTCGCGAATTTCGGCCGACCATTTGCCCCATGGCCTCTGCCGGATTCCTCTGTATGGAGCATTCCTCTGTCGTCTTTTAACGCACTTTGTAGCGTCATTTGTGGCCGAATGAGCAGCGGTCACATCATTGCCGTATGTTAGAATCTCTTGGCCGCACATTTCCGGTCGGGTTAGGAAATTTGATATACTAGTATTTGTTTTTGCGACAAAGGTCAATTGGAAAGTAAGATGTATGTGGTGTGGATTGATTGGGGGGGGGGGGGGGGGGGGGGGGGGGGGGGGGGGTGGATGAACACCTCATTAGGGAGGGAGTGTGTGGTTTATATAAGAACTAAGACAAGAAGCCGGGATGGTGTGAATATTTAATCCGAGGTACTCTAGCATTGGCCCTACAGTTGGATTAATTAATTACCAACTATACGAAATGTGCAACTATGCTAAAAAGTACTCCTCCGTCCCACTAATTTTGTCTCACTTTCATTTTTAGTTCGTTCCACTACAATTGTCACATTTCCCTTTATAGAAAAGTTATACTTTATTAACATCAACTAAAACATCACATCAACTAATTAATTCACATTTTCTCAATTCAATAAACATCACATCAAATAATTACTCCATTTTAACACAATAACGCATTCTACATAAAACACCGTATCCAAAAATTATGAGACATTATTAACGGGACGGAGGGAATACTACTTACGAAAGGAAGGACAGGAAGGAGGAAAACTAGATAATTAGTTATTTCACTGGTTCGCCAATCATCGATTAATTCAGTAGTAATTGGTATCGGAATTGATAGGACGGACTACGATTCGATTCCCTATTCTGAGATATGGAAGGAGGACTTTATTTGATGCTAGAACTAACATCAAAGTCATATTAAATGGGTTAGGATTGGATGCATACATCTACACATGCAGACTCTATGTATGTGACTAGAGGATAATTTCGTGTGATGAAATAATGTTATGTGGGCCGTGGCTATGTGATGATATTATTGTTGTGTGTCATGAAAAAATATGAGATGTGATAGATGCTATATGTGATGGGAGAGCTATATTATTATTTAATGTCTGCACGTACAGACTATTTAAATAGTTGTACCGTAACCGGATTGATATTAATTGGCACAAATTTTGGTTATAAAATAGCAAGGAGCATATATTTTGCTAGCACTTGTTTGTGCATTAAAAGTAAACAATGGATGCAATTTCTGGTTTTGCACTAGCTGGCTAGGAATGAAGCCAATGAATGAACATCATATCGATCATTTTGCAAAATTGAAGCCAAGTTGACTGAAATTCCTTCGTATGTACATTTATAAAACAATGGATGCAATGCAAGTGGAATCAGTCACTCATTTTTGCACTCCTGCATGTCTATCCTTTACTATTGTCCTGGTGGGTGAATGTGAATCTCCTGTGTATTTTTATCAAACCTTATCCGTTTATTTTTTGTTATTTTCTTTTTTGAAAATCTAGGGAAACATTAGCCATATAGTCTTATATATATATATATATATATATATATATACTTCCTCCGTTCTCTTGAAAATGCAACATTTCACTCCAGCACGCAATCCAATACACATCTTTAATGATTAATAACTTAAATTATGTACACATAAAAATTATAAAAAGTTGATATTCTAAAACTACATGATACGACGAATCCGACAAGATCTCATTCGACTATATTTTCTCTTATATAGCTATGATAAAAATTCGAATCAAAGTTAAACAATGAATAGTAGCAAATAGTGAAATGTTTCAACATCACAAAAACGGAGGTAGTATATATTTTCTAATTCTATCTTTTTTTTTGTTCCTAATTCTATCGTATTTTTTTTGTCCCATCCTCTTACTTTTTTTTTTTAATTTTATAAATTTTAACCCAATTAGTCGCATAATTAGGTACCTAGCATAATAAGATATTTTGGGGGCCAACACAAAAACCACACAGTAAATTATTTTTACCAACTAGAAGTAACACATGGACAATTCATTTCATAGCCCAACGCCCCAACCTATGCCCCCAAACTCGCTCGAAAAATAACCCTAGGTGGGTGGGTATGTTTGGAAAATAATTAAAGTTCAGCGTTTGTAGTTTGGAGTTTAGAGTCTGTAGTTTGAAATTAATGGTGAAAAATAGTTTTAAACTTAGATAATGGTGTTTGGTAATGCAATTTTAAATTATAGTTTAGAGTTTGGAGTTTGGAAAGATTAAAAGTTGGGAAGATGGGCATTTAGAGTTTAGAGATTAAAATTTGGCTGTTACTGTAATTAGTCTTTACTATATACTCCCTCTATTTTTTTTTTTATAACTTCTTCATTTCTGCACAACACGCAATGCAATGCACATTGTCAATCGTTAATATCTCAAATTATATAAAAGTAAAAATTATAAAATTTTGATATTCTAAAACTACATGATTAGATAAATCTAACAATTTCACTTGACTATATTTTGTCTTATATAACCATGCTAAAATGTTACTTAATAAATAGTATCTACTATGCAAATGATAAACATAAATAAAAACGAAGAGTATTGGATTTTAGACTATTTTTAGTATGTATTTTAAAAGTTTAAACGCTAATCGCTAGCGTTTGTTCCCAAACACAATGGATACCAATCAAGGTTATTAAGATCTAGATTTAAATCTTAGGATCTTACGATCCTACGATCTCACAAAGCCAAAACGATCAAGATCTGTATGAGATCTAAATTAGGGTGGGATCTGGATAAGATCTATAGGATCTATACAAGATCTTAAGATCTTTGAACGATCCGATCTCACTCCCACTTATTTTTCATCTCATTTTTTCATTTTTCAGTCCTCCATTGTTTTCCAAAATTCAAATCTAGGGATTTTTGTTTGCATCTCCATCTTATTCGCATTCCCTTCATCTTCCTCTTACAATTCATCTTCTTGTTGTTGACGTCACCGTCGATCCCAATTCTCTTCCTATCGTCGTCCTCGCATCCCCTTCCTCTTTCTACCACCGCCTTTGTCGTAGCATCCCCTTCCAGCACCCCTTGCTGATGGAGATTTTAGTTCTAAACCTCCAGCCCATATGGATGATGATTAATCCAATGAGACGGTGGTTAAGAGTGACGAAAATGGGGAAAATTCTAATGACAAATCCAACCTAGCTCAAGCATCATGTCTTAAATGCTCAATTATTATCTTTTTTTGCTAGACAAATTATTATTTATTGATATTGGTTATTGTAATTTGCTAATATACAATATGAATAATTTTTTTGTCCTAATTTTGTAGGATCTTAGGATCTGAATACGATCCTACGATCCCGATCTTGCAAATGGAAAAAGATCCTACATAAGATCTAGATTTTGATAACCTTGATACCAATCTTCGTTAAATTCAAATCTGTGTAAATTTTGTGTGGCCCCACAAATATTTAATTAGGTCAAATGTCCTCTTATGGAATTAGAGGATATTAAAGAGCGTTAGAGCATCAGATCATTAGAGCATGTTGAAGCCTAAACCCTGTACTCTACCTAGATTGCCACTAGGTTCTTTAAACATAAATAGAACAATACACTTATCTAGAATCTAACATGCCAAACCTCTTCTGTACCATGTTAAGTACTTTTCATGTTGCATACCTTGCGTTCGTTGCTTGAATGTGTTGGTCTAAGGCCTGCCATTACTCCTACCATTCACTGCCCCATCTATTTCAATGGCCTCGTCAACAAAATCATCTGATGTCTCGAGTTGACTAAAATTGTAGTTAACATTTAGTTAGTACATGTCAAACAAAGGTAACAATGAATACAAAAAAGAAAAAATTAAAAAAAAATGTGAAAATGAGAAAATTAAGAGTGTCCCACAGAAATGGAATACCTGTTTGCAATTTGTCTGTGGTCTCTCTTTCTAGCATTTTGCTGCAAGTGCAAAAGAACTTAAAACACCCTTTTGTCTCAGGTTCTCCTCAAGGGATTCCCTAATTTTCAATATGCCATTGCTCTGTGCTCCTATTATCTTATCCTGCTATGTTTGAATTACTGTAAGGCAACCAGTCTAAACTTTCAATTATGACACTCTGAGAAGCTCCCGAACATGCAGATGTACAATAAAAAAACATGGGATATCTGAAATGTGCCCAAGGAATAAGGAGTGGAGAACCAAGAATGACAAAATACTATATTAAAATCAAGAGAAATATCCTTCAAGATTATTTTCCAAATGTCCCAATTTTTTCAGAAATCATATTAAAAAGCTATTTAAGCTCCTAAATTTTAAGCATTTTTGTTGTACTAAATATTTCCAATGATCATAAAATTAATGTATGTTTCCTCATCCCACAGGTTCTGCTTAAAGCACAATCAGCCTAACAAATCATGCATAAGTTACACGAAAAATGAGAAATTTTCTAGATCCACTTGGATTAAGAAGTACTGTATAAAAGATCTCAACCCACCCTACTCTACGAAATTGTATTTAAGAGGAAAACACAACCCATCTGAAATTCAAAAACTTGAGATCGAACCTCAAAGATCCAAATGATGGCATATCAGGACCATCCTCCAGAGATGTCATGGATGAAAACAGAGATAATTATCATCATTTGATCTTGGAATATTACCTATCGAGGTTCTCTCTAATAGAGATACTGGGGGATGGACATCAGATTGAGATTGAGAGTTTTCTGCTACAAGAATTAAGAAAACATCTGCAACACAGAAGAAGAAATGGGCTGATTACAAGCTACACAAGCAAATTATGAAATTAGCTTTTGTTGAGTAAAAAATAAAACAATTTACAAAACCAACATGTTAATTTGATCCAAATTCCCAATTTTTATGGAATTATTTATATATATATATATTATGGGAATCGTGTGCTCTTTCCCTCCTCTAAGACCACCATAAACATATATCCGAACGCCAACAGATGCAGCAGCATGTCGACAACGACGCATGGTCTCTATTGGGAGGTCAGAGTCAGAGCGTCCTTTGTTTCCTCTTGGTGTCACCTTACCGTTTCTGTCTAGCCAAACTCCAGCTGCAGTATCCAGCACTTCATACCAGAAACACAATGATAAACAAAAGAATAAGTAAATAGGGAGAATTATTTTATGTTTCAGTAACTGCAATCATTAAATTGCAAAATAGGAAAGTGATAACAGCTGACAAAAGTTACCTGCAATTGCAACATTCCCTTCTACTGGTCGTCCACCTCTAACAACACCATCAGTTACATGCAATCGAGCACCTACGAAAACCTGGTCACAAGAATCATGCAACATAATCAATGGGGAAGCAACAAATAGAAATGTTTATTGCCATCTCTTTGAAATGTTTTGCCAAAAATATCGTATGACTAAAGAATAGCTTAATATTGTAACTTCTAGAGGCAATCATGCAATAGTTGATGGTTCTGGATGTAGATTAGAAATTTTGGAATTTCTGACAAGCTAAAGCCAATAACAAGGATGAATAGACCATAATCCAGAATTCAAAGAAGCGGCCTAACAATCAACCTTAGGTCATATACTTCTATTTACTTACCGCAGCATGCTGGTACGTTGGAGAAAGTGAAACCCCTGGAGCAAGAGTCCATTCCCATTAACCACTTCGATGCATAAGCAATTCATAAGCATTTGACAGTGCCTGTGCATGTTTAAACACATAACAAATAGCTCAGATAGAAACACCATTAAAATAGGCTACTCGGAAAAAAAAAGAAAGAAAAAAAGAAAAAAGAAAAAAAATAGATTATCCAGTAAATAAGTTACAGAAACAACAAATGGCTGCATCCACCAGCAAGTAACAATCGATGCATGATTTAAAAATGCAAAAGAATAAGTCTTACAGGCCATGATGCATTTCTTCCACCACAAAGTAGAACATTCCATCTGAACGGGCACTAGCAGTTGCATACCTACAAGCAAGACAACACTATCTTATACTACTTGATTAATGAACATACCGAAAGAATTTCCTTATGCGTATCCCTAAAACCTATCAATATCAAAGAGATGGGAATCCAAATCCAAATAACGGATAACAAGGATAAAATCTACTGCCATGCAAAATGTAAGGAACCTTGAAATTCCAGGACTCGCACTGATATAAGCTCAGGAATAGCAGATTAAGCACCACGGCTTACTAAAATAGGAAAGTCTAACAAGCATCACAAGTAGTCACATCACTAAATCATCTTTTCCTAAATTAACTAAAAGGTGATTTCAATAATAATGAGATTATGAAGTATCCTGAGAGCGAGCATCAGTTAAACTTCACTCACATTTTAACAGAAGGTCTATCACCTTTTGGATTAAGCCTCTACCACTCGTATGGTTTCTGCGCAGTATCCAAAACCCAAGCATCTTATAGCACTCTTTTTCCTGTAGAAAATAATAGTAAGGTATATCTGAAATTTCGAAATGCCAAAAACCACATGTACGCTGCCAGAAAACAACATTCATACAGATACAACAACTTAATTAGCAAATGTCAAGCTAACCTATAGAGGTGGGGATTAAAATTTCAGGCCCAATGAACGGAATCCTTTTCACCCAGATCAAAAAGCAGCACAATAAACACTCGATATATCGAGAAGAACAAACCAAAGCAGCAAAACTGAATTAAAGAAAGAAAAGAATTCAAACTGTCAACTCACCTCATTGAAATCCGACAGATGCAAAGCCCCCAAACGGACGAAAAAACGTCCTCGTTGAAGGGCACAACCTCCGGAAGCTCCAATCAAAACCCACACAAGCAAAACACCAAAATCAAACCATCTGCAGTCCAAAAGCTGTAGGCGAAATATTCCGCACACCCATAATTCCCCAATGGAAACCCACACAAGCATAGGAACAAATCAAACAATTTGGGGCTGCAAATTCTCCAAAATGTTTCGGGCTGCAAATTTGGGGCTCGTTTTCCCTACCGTCATTGCTGTTCAGTCGTCCACCTACAGATTAGGGATCTTGGGAAGAGAAATCCGCTGGATTTAGCCTCTGTCGTGCTCAGCTCCACGGCCAGCCACTGTCGGCACCCTCCCTCATCCGTTTAGGGTTGCAATCTCGCCAAATCGGTGGAAGCTAAAATCTACCGCGCGATCGGTGGAGGCTAAATCTGACGGGATCTTGTGAAGAGAAATCCGCCAGATTAGAAATCCGCCAGATGTGTATTGAAAAATCGCAGAGGGAGGGAGAAGAAAGAGAAGGTAGGAAAATTGGGAGAAGGTAAAATGGGAGACGGAACAATGTGGACGACGTTTAGGGTTGTAATCGAATCGAATCGAAGCGAATATCACCATATTCGATTCGGTATTCGAAAATTGTTCAACTATTCGTATTCGTATTCGATTATTTTTCGAATAATAGATGTTATTCGTATTCGATTCGATGGTAATATTCGAATTATTCGATTCGATTCGAATATTCGATTCGATTTTTTTAACAATATTATTTTATCCGATTCGAAGATATTCGATTCGATTCTTAATTATTCGATTCGATTCGTAAATATTCGATTCGATTCGTATTGTTACTGCTGTGAACTGTGATCTGTAAATAAACTTTTAAATTTTAAATAAATTAGAGCAATTAAGAAAAATAATGTAATCAATACTAAACAGGATAGTAGGGCATACATTATTCATTTCAAACTCCCACCAATAAAATTAGTAAACATGAAAGTAGAAACACACATGACCTGTTAAAGATTAGATAAAGAAAATCTACTCAAACATTGATTACCAGCCCTGAAGGGGGACAAAAGGAAAATTTTGCATTTCTTATCAGGCATTCAAATAAGCAGTAAGCTGCAATCTAAATGCATGAACAAAACAAATCCAAATAAGCAATCCAAATACCATCAGACAAAACAAATCCAAATAAGCAATCCAAGTACACAAGCTGCAAAAGGCAATCATAGTTAATGAAGCAACAACATATTGCATATTACAGAATCCCACTGGCAAAAAATTTAAGATCACCATCATCCTCGACCTCTTCAATTGGTTTGTAACATGACATCAATAGGCTCTTCTTGCTCCTACACAAAGATATAATTGAATTACAAAAGATATTTAAGAATACATGCATATAATTTAACAAATTAAAAAATGAATAGAACTTACATATGTCATAAGAGGCTTTTTGATTCCGTGAAGCCGGCGAACCCAATCTGCTCCACAAACCAATACTTGTACCGTATCAGGAGCTAGCCTTGATCGATATGGATCCAACACTCGAGTTCCTGCACTAAATGTGGCCTCAGATGCCACAGTACTAATAGGGATAGCTAGAACATCACGAGCTAACTTGGAGAGAATTTTAAATTTCAATTCTTAAGATTTCCACCATGCCAATGCATCAAACTCTACACCTGCATTCTCATCTTGACTTCTAAAAACACCCTCCTCCAAATAAATGTCCAAATCCGACCTTATAGGGTCATGAATCTCAACAGTATCCAAGTATTGATCAAACATAGATAAACCAGAAGGCACAAATTTTCCTTTAGACACGGGATCCACACTTGTAGAAGAACATTTTACTGAAGTGACAGCCTTTCGAGACCTTGCTTGATCAACTTCAACATATTCAAAGAACAAGCTATATAAAGCTTCTCTAACTTTCATAACATTTGTTCGTGCTTCTACCTCACCATATATATTATGGAAAGCAAACTCCACCAACCTCATCTTGAACCTCGGCTCTAGTATCGCTCCTATTGCCATCAAAAGATTACATTCTCCCCAATATTTGTCAAACTTCTCCCTCATTTTTTTTTACCATCACTCTAACAAACTCATCAACATGATTTTCTTTTTCATTCAACACATGCTTGACTCTCCAAATCACAGCAAGATAAACATTTGAAGTAGGATAATCAACTCCAGAAATGACACGTGTGGCTTCATAAAACACCTCTAAAATGTCAACAACACTTTTCACTTTTTCCCAATCATCAATGCTAGGACAATAATGATAAAGAGGCTCACCCTCTTTGAATATAGGAAATGCATCTTTAACCCTATATGCTTCAACTAACATCTCATAAGTAGAATTCCAACGGGTTGGACAGTCAATGATCAATTTCTTCACTTGGATTCCTAAATGATGCACAACATCTGAGAATTTTCTTATCCTAGACTCTGATTGATTAATGAAGCGCACACTCTTTTTGACATAATCAATAATTCTTTGAATCTCAGAAAGTCCATCTTGAACCACAAGATTCAATATATGTGCTGTACATCGAACATGAAAGAGTATACCTTCCAATGGCAGCTTACGACTCTTAGAGAATGTTCCTTTAGCAATTCGAATTGCTGCATCATTGTTAGAGGCATTGTCCACAGAGATAGTGAAAACTTTATGCTCTATTCCCCATTCTTTTGTACACTTCATCAACCCATTAAAGATATCATGCCCTGAAAAGTACAAATAAACATATCAAATTATTAACAATAAGTAAAATTTAAAGAAGTTATTTACTATAAAAAATTAAATTACCAGCATGTGGAGGAGGTAAAGGTATGAACCTAAGAAGTCGTTTGTGAAGCTGCCAATGAGAATCAACAAAATGGCCAGTCACACACATATAAGAAATCTTTTGCACCGTCGACGTCGTATTATAATTTTACTGTTACACTGTAGCAAATTGGTTTACTGTAGTACTGTAGATGCTGTTAGACATTTATATATAATAGATATATATATATATATTTTCTAATTCTATCTTTTTTTTTTGTTCCTAATTCTATCTTAATTTTTTTGTCCCATCCTCTTACTTTTTTTTATTTATTTATTTTAATAAATTTTAACCCAATTAGTCGCATAATTAGGTACCTAGCATAATAAGATATTTTGGGGGCCAACACAAAAACCACACAGTAAATTATTTTTACCAACTAGAAGTAACACATGGACAATTCATTTCATAGCCCAACGCCCCAACCTATGCCCCCAAACTCGCTCGAAAAATAACCCTAGGTGGGTGGGTATGTTTGGAAAATAATTAAAGTTCAGTTTGTAGTTTGGAGTTTAGAGTCTGTAGTTTGAAATTAATGGTGAAAATAGTTTTAAACTTAGATAATGGTGTTTGGTAATGCAATTTTCAATTATAGTTTAGAGTTTGGAGTTTGGAAAGATTAAAAGTTGGGGAGATGGGCATTTAGAGTTTAAAGATTAGAGATTAAAATTTGGCGGTTACTGTAATTAGTGTTTACTATATACTCCCTCTGTTTTTTTTATAACTTCTTCATTTCTGCACAGCATGCAATCCAATGCACATTGTCAATCGTTAATATCTCAAATTATATAAAAGTAAAAATTATAAAATTTTGATATTCTAAAACTACATGATTAAATAAATCTAACAATCTCACTTGACTATATTTTATCTTATATAACCATGCTAAAAAGTTGAATCAAAGTTACTTAATAAATAATATCTACTATGCAAATGATAAACATAAATAAAAACGAAGAGAGTATTGGATTTTAGACTATTTTAGTATGTATTTCAAAAATTTAAACGCTAATCGCTAGCGTTTGTTCCCAAACACAATGGATACCAATCTTCGTTAAATTCAAATCTGTGTAAATTTTGTGTGGCCCCACAAATATTTAATTAGGTCAAATGTCCTCTTATGGAATTAGAGAATATTTGAACCGATAAGTTTGTTTTGTTTGTTTTGTTTTTTTTTTTAAATTATTATTAAAAAAACTTGATACTAATATGTCGGCAAAAGTTGTGTGCGAACCCAAGTCATCCAAATACAAATGGGGATAAGTGAGGGATAGGGGCCGGGTGATCATAAGGTTGAAATGGCCGTCGAATTAAGGAAAAAAAAAATTCATTTAGTCCCATAAAATGTTTCAATTTCCAAAACAATCACAAAAATATCGAATTAGACGAATTCATCCCATAACTACCCTAATCATCGACATACCCGTCCATGAATCGGTTTTTCGCTAATCATTGCCGAACTCGTCCCATGACTTCCCTAATGGAGGGATGAGTTCAGTGATGATTATTGTAGTTATAGAACGGGTTCGGCGATGATTAGCGAAAAACTGGGTTCATAGACGGGTTCGGCTATGATTAGGATAGTTATATGATGGATTCGTCTAATTCGATATTTGTAGGACTGTTTTGAATTTTTTTTAATTACAGGATGATATGAATTTTTTTTTTTTCGTCGAATTAAGTACTTGCAGTTTGCCAAAATAAAAAGAACCACTTGCAATGTAGTTTGAAAAACTCGACCACTTTTTGCTTTTGATAGAAAGAGAAAAAGTATAGTAAAATGAAATTCAATCTACTTGTGGCTATATAACTAAATATTCTACTTCTATTAGGCTATTAGAATGGAACTATGAGAGAGAGCAAAGGAGACAGGCCATTTGTTTGTTTGTTTGTTCTTTATTTTTTTTAAAGAAAAAATCTATTACAATATGATATTCGCAAACGTACGATTTAATAATTGAATTAATGTTCGATTCTGGGATGTACAGTATATTGCTAATTCGACATTAATATTGCCTTGATCTATCCACATCATCAAAAACAGACGATAAAAATACTTACAAGAGACCAAAATGAAAGTCATTATTACAAGGATTTTACTTAATGGAAAATTATGAACAGAACATGGCTTTAGTTTGCGAAAAAAGTTGGGCAACTAAAGACTAATTTTAAGAGAAGGTGCTTCATATCTCTATAATGACATCATACTTAATTGTTAGGTTATAGATCTAAAAAAATCGTTTTGGCTCAGGTTCACTTGTTGTTCAGACAATAGATAGAGGATTTTACTTTGTTATCACCCATTGGTGATGTTTGATTGTAAGTATATTATGAAATATATATGGTGTTGTACGGCTTGACACTAAGCCTTTGTGAATGTCGAACACGTAGCAATTGAGAGCATTAGTCATCATACTTTGTACCTATAAATACTAATGCTTCATTAATGAAATTACTCACTCGATTACATACTTGTCTCAATTCTCTTTACATGTACGTCTCCACTACTCCAACTATTGTTTTTATACATTTACATATTAGTTAATAGGCTCATAGTTGTTATTTATATAACACGTTATCAGCACGAGGGATCTCTGTCGGAGTTCTATTGGAGTTCTGTCCTAGGTATAATTTTATATCGTTACTTTTCAATATAATTATGGCTAATCTCTCAAAACAGGAATTTCTCCCGTTATGGGTTTCTGGAGATAATTACATGTCCTGGGCACGGGACGTAAAGATGCACCTGGCATCTATGGGGTTGGAAGATACTATCGCCCCTGACAAAAAACCATCCAGCCAGGATAAGGCAAAAGCCATGATCTTTCTGTGCCACCATATTGATGAATCTCTGAAACTTCAATATGTGACGCTGGAATCACCACTTGAACTGTGGCTGAAATTGAAAGAGAGATATGATCATCTCAAAATGACGGTGCTGCCAAAGGCTCGAAGCGAATGGCATAATCTGAGGCTCCAGGACTTCAAATCAGTCCGTGAATATAATTCAGCGATGTTTCGTATTACATCGCAACTGACACTTTGTGGAGAAAAAATAACTGAATCTGATATGCTGGAAAAAACATTCTCCACATTCCATGCCACAAATATGGTTTTACAGCAGCAGTACCGTGAACGGGGTTTTCAAAAATACTCTGAGCTTATCACCTGCCTACTTCTGGCCGAGCAGAATAAAGAATTATTGCTGAAAAATCATGAATCCAGGCCAACAGGTGCTGCCCCATTTCCTGAAGCAAATGCCACAGAAGCAGAAAACCAAGTGCGGGATCGTGGGAATCAAAGAAATCAAAATTTAAATCGTGACAGAAATCGGGATCGTGGTCGTGGTAGGCCTGAATCATCTGCGAGAAACAAATATCGAAATAAACCTTGATATGAATTCAACCGTAGAAGTGACAACAGGAGGCCCTATAAATCGCAGCCAAAGCCTAAAAGAGATAGAAATAATGATCAACCATGTGATCGCTGCGGAATCAAGGGTCACTGGGCCCGAGTTTGCCGAACAGCTAGTCATTTAGCTGAACTGTACCAGGCCTCGAAAAGGCAAGAAAGATCTGATCCCGAGACACACCATGCCACCCACGATGACACCTTTGATGATGTTCTGAATGATGATATTACCCACTTGGAGACTGATGACTTTATTGGTGGCACAAACTGAAAAAGAAAAGTGAAAAGATCGGCTTTACATTTTGTATTTTGCGTATGATATGTTTTGCCTTATGATATTTTGTATTTTAGTGTTTTACTCCCCGTTTTGTACCCCAAGTTATAATATATTTTGCAGTAGTTATATTATATTACTGATGTTGTTTTTATTATCTTCTGAAAAGAAATGGATGGCCAAGTCGAAAATGAAATTTGCCTCATTGACAGTGCTACAACGCACAGTATCTTAAAAAGCAAAAGCTTTTTCTCCCAATTAAAATTGGGAAAGACCGCAGTGAAAACTATAAGCGGTAATGAAAATTGTATTGAAGGATCGGGAAGAGCAGTTATATTTCTCCCTAAAGGGACAAAGTTGGCATTTGAAAATGCCCTATTTTCAAGCAAGGCTCGGAGGAACTTGCTAAGTTTTGGTGATATTCGAAAAAATGGCTATCACATTGAAACTTTAAATGAGGCAGGAAATGAGTATGTTTTAATTACTCAAACCATCAATGGTGAAAAGTTTGTTCATGAAAAGCTGCCATGTTTGACATCCGGATTATATTATACAAAAATTTATGCCGGAGAAGTACATAACCTAGTAGGCCTAAAAGCTACTAGTGAATTTATAACCTGGCATGAAAGGCTTGGACATCCGGGCAGCGTGATGTTGAGGCGAATTATTGAAAATTCCAATGGCCATAAATTAAACCATAAAATGATTTTGAATCCAAATGAGTTTACATGTGCTGCTTGCTATCAAGGAAAATTAATTACCAGGCCATCTCCAGCAAAAGTGGGAATTGAATCCTCTGCATTTTTGGAAAGAATTCAAGGTGATATATGTGGACCAATTGATCCACCTTGTGGACCATTCAAGTACTTCATGGTACTAATTGATGCATCAACAAGATGGTCCCATGTCTGTTTATTGTCAACTCGCAACCTAGCCTTTGCTAGATTACTTGCACAAATTATTAAATTGCGAGCACAATTTCCTAACTATCCAATAAAGAAAATACGCCTTGATAATGCTGGAGAATACACATCAAATGCTTTTGATGATTTTTGCACATCTGTTGGTATCACAGTAGAACATCCAGTTCCGTATGTGCATACCTAAAATGGTCTGGCTGAATCATTAATCAAAAGGTTGCAATTAATTGCACGACCTTTATTGATGAAATCAAAACTCCCCGTTTCTGCTTAGGGACATGCTATATTGCATGCAGCAGCATTAGTAAAAATTAGACCGACAAGCTATCATAGCTACTCCCCTACTCAAATTATAACGGGAAAAGAACCCGATATTTCCCATTTAAGAATTTTTGGGTGTGCGGTATATGTACCAATAGCACCACCTCAAAGGACAAAAATGGGACCTCAAAGAAGGATGGGCATCTATGTCGGGTATGAATCCTCTTCGATTATTAAATATCTTGAACCGACAACGGGTGATTTATTTACTGCAAGATTTGCAGATTGTCATTTTGACGAATCACATTTCCCGACATTAGGGGGAGGAAGTAATCAACTGAAAAAGGAAATTTCGTGGAAAATCCCACTTGATATATGTGATCCCCGTACAAAACAATGTGAATTAGAAGTCCAAAGAATTGTGCATTTGCAAAGGATTGCAAATCAATTGCCCGATGCCTTCAATGATGCTGCAAAAGTGACAAAATCTTACATTGAAGCAGCAAATGCACCGGCTAAAATAAATATACCTGAAGGGCAAATCCCAAGTGCTAATGAATCTAATCCACGGCAAAAGCGTGGTAGACCAATGGGTTCCAAAGATAAAAATCCACGAAAGAAAAGAATTATACACGTGGATGACGAAAAACCTGAAGAGGTAACAAATTCAACTTTTGAAGAAGTTGATGCTGAAAATGCTAATCCGGAAGAAAGTGAAACTATTGAAACTGCTTTCAATTATATCACTTCTGGAAAGTATTGGAACCGGAAAGAAATCAAAGTTGATCAAGTATTTGCATATAATGTAGCACTTGAGATGATGAAAGATGACGAGGATCCTGAACCAAAATCAGTTGATGAATGTCGGAAAAGGGATGATTGGCCAAAATGGAAAGATGGAATTAAATTAGAATTGGATTCACTGAACAAAAGAAAAGTATTCGGCCCTATAGTCCAAACACCTGAAAATGTAAAACCAGTTGGCTACAGATGGGTGTTTGTTAGAAAGAGAAATGAAAATAATGAAATTGCAAGATACAAAGCAAGGCTTGTAGCCCAAGGATTTTCCCAAAGACCGGGAATTGATTTTGAGGAAACATATTCCCCAGTTATGGATGGAATAACTTTCAGGTATCTCATGAGCCTAGCAGTACGAGAAAAGCTCGAAATGAGGCTGATGGATGTGGTTACTGCTTACTTATATGGCTCATTGGAAAATGATATTTATATGAAAATACCTGAAGGATTTAAATTGCCTGAATCTTATAACTCAAAGCCCAGAGAAGTTTATTCCATCAAATTACAAAAATCACTTTATGGGCTTAAGCAATCGGGCCGAATGTGGTACAATCGCCTCAGCGAAAGTTTAATTAATGAAGGTTATATAAATGATCCAATATGCCCATGTGTTTTTTGGAAGAAAAATGGGTCAGAATTTGTAATCGTTGCAGTCTATGTTGACGATTTAAATTTAATTGGGACTCCTGAAGAGCTAGAAAAGGCTGTTGAATATCTTAAAAAGGAGTTTGAAATAAAGGATTTTGGAAAAACAAAATTCTGCCTTGGCTTGCAAATTGAGCATTTGGATAAGGGTATTTTTGTTCATCAATCAGCTTATACCCAAAAGGTATTGAAGCAATTTCGAATGGATTATGCTCATCCGTTAAGTAGTCCAATGGTCGTTCGGACACTTGATCCTGCAAAGGATCCATTTAGGCCAAAGGAAGATGATGAAGAACAACTTGGCCCAGAAGTGCCATATTTAAGCGCAATTGGCGCGTTAATGTATCTGGCAAATAGCACGCGACCTGATATCGCGTTTGCTGTTAATTTACTCGCAAGATTTAGTTCTTGCCCTACTCAACGACATTGGAAAGGCATAAAGCACATCTTTCGCTATCTCCAGGGAACAGTTGACCTTGGGTTATTTTACCCAAAAGATTCTCGACATGAGTTGATCGGATATGCCGATGCAGGATATTTATCAGACCCACACAAAGCCAAATCTCAAACAGGCTATATTTTTATGTGTGGTGGAACTGCTATCTCATGGAGATCTATGAAACAAACATTAACAGCAACTTCCTCAAATCATGCTGAAATATTAGCAATCCATGAGGCTAGTCGAGAATGTGTTTGGTTGAGGTCAATGACTAATCATATATTAAAAAATTGTGGTTTGGTCATTGAACCAAAAGTTCCCCTAACAATTTTATTTGAAGATAATTCAGCTTGTATAGCCCAATTGAAAAGGGGTTATATAAAAGGAGATAGAACTAAACACATTTCACCAAAATTTTTCTATACCCATGATCTTCAAAAGAATGGTGAAATCGATGTGCAACAAATTCGATCAGATGAGAACTTAGCGGATCTATTGACCAAGGCATTGGCGACTGCAACATTCGAGAAGCTCGTGAAGAAAATTGGGATGCGGCGGCTTCAAGATTTAAAGTGATGTTCAAATCAGGGGGAGCGAGAAATACAAGAATATTGTACTCTTTTTCCTTCACTAGGATTTTTTCCCACTGGGTTTTTTCCTAGTAAGGTTTTAACGAGGCATATTCTTTGTATAAACGACAGTCAAGGGGGAGTGTTGTACGACTTGACACTAAGCCTTTGTGAATGTCGGACACGTAGCAATTGAGAGCATTAGTCATCATACTTTGTACCTATAAATACTAATGCTTCATTAATGAAATTACTCACTCGATTACATACTTGTCTCAATTCTCTTTACATGTCCGTCTCCACTACTCCAACTATTGTTTTTATACATTTACATATTAGTTAATAGGCTCATAGTTGTTATTTATATAACATATGGTTTATTTTAGCATATTTTACATGTACCATTACTCTGATACTATGTTAAATTCCGAAACAAAAGATTCTAGACTATAACCAATTAGTAATACATAGAGTTCACTCTATCCTTGTTTAGAGAATCCAACGATGTTTCTTCGGATGAGGACATGTCAACATTTCTGCCCAATAAATAGACTTCATGGAACCGAACATACAAAAAAATCTTTATGAAAAACAAAAAAACCAAATTTAATCCGTAATTAGTAATGACAAAAAGTCTAAAGAGGAATTTTCCCTGCTAGACTAGAAGAGGAAAATTTCAACTTAATCCGTAATTAGTAATGACTCGGTGGAGGGGGTGAGTGTGTGTCCCACAGCCACAATATACAAAATATACAAAATATAGAGTTGAGTTTAAGTAGTAGCTTATCCACAAATTAAAAGACTTGTGAAAAATCTTTAGATAAAGAGATAATGATACGGTGGGGTTCTCCTGCACAAAAACCGTGGATGCTATACTGGTTTTCGTACCATCTACCTTTTAAAGTAATCAAATTTAGCTACAAGCAGATTTTGATATGGATTGGACTTTTAGATTCTATTTATATTATTTTTTACAAGTAGCTCTATTTTTTTTAAAAATATATAGTTAAAAAATAATTATTGAATTCAAAAATTCTCAAAAGCTACCTGTTGGGAATCAGTTTTGAGCAAATGTGTTCACAATCGATGTCTGAACTAGTCAGTCCATCGTCCAACTGCGATCTTATCCGACAAACTATTCGAGGAAAGTATTGCTGGCGAATCTGCATGATGATATTCACAACGGCTAGCTTCACCCTTGCCGGGATCAAGTTCAAAGAATTATGGATACAATATCTATCATTAGGGGTGGGCACGGTTCGGTTACCCGGAATTTTTCAGGTATTTGTATTTGTATTTGAACCGGGCAAATACTTAGATGAAGTATTTGTATTTGTAACCGGACTCCTCGGTTAACCGGGGGTTCGGTTTCAATTCGATTCAGCGGTTAAGCGATTCGATTCGAATATTTTATCTAAGCATGTTAAACTTTATAATCAAATATTCAGATCTTAATTCTTAACCTTTGCAGGTTTATTTTTGAGGGTATTACAATACAATAATTAAAAAAAATCATATAACTCTCGAATTCGGTGGTTCCTTTTAGTGTTATCAAAAATATATTAATATATTTAAAACATCTTAGTGTAGTGTCTATTTCAATATTGAGTATTCTTAAGGGTAAAAAATCAATATAGGACATCTTTTTTTTTTTAATTATCTTTACTTTCTAATATTTATTTTATTGTATATTTAAATAATTTAATAAATAATGAAATATATTATTAATATATAATTATATACCATCAAATATGTATAATATATACAATATATAATATGTATAATATATACAAGGGGAAAGTAATAAAAAGGGTCATTACAAGGAATCTATTCCACTTTTAGGCCATTATAAGTTGAATTTCCAGAATTAGGCCATTACAAACACATGTTGAATGAAATTAAGCCATAAGGACCAATTTGAAAATTAATTAATTCCCAACAACTTTTCTTTTCTTTCATTAAAACCCCAAGAAAGTTTGACTTCATTTACTTTAGTCCTTTGTCAATATACTTAAGTTTTCACTATATAAATGACACCCAATGCGCTTGAAAATTGGTATCAAAGCCTAGGTTTTATTGAAGAACATATTAATTATATTATTTATAATATTTTATTTCTTAATGGAGAAGATTTAATTATTTAATGGAATCAATTAATTTGAAACCCACGAGTTATTTCCAAATTTTAGAAATAAAAAATAGAAAATTCCAAAGGAATTTCTTGAACTTGTCCATGGGACAAGATATTATCAAAATCAGTTTCTTTCCTAAAAATGAGAGGAACGGACTGGAAAGAAATTGATCCGGATAGCTCTAAGTTCTCACAGGACTTAAGGGAAATCCAAAAAACGATTCAAGATTATGGTAACCAGGTATTAATTATACATGGAAAAATAGATAACTTGAATCAGTCAACAGAGGAGATCTTGAAATTATTTCAAGATCTAAAGAAAGAGATTTTGAATCTGAAATTTGATATTTCGAATATCAAGAAAAGGCAGAAGGATATTCCTCGATCTTCCAAGAATAACCAAGCCAATATTAGAGATGCATTCGGACCAGTACAAGCTTTACATCAAAAGGGTAAAGCAACTATGGTTCCGAAGCAGAAATCACAAGAAGAGCTTATGATCGATCTCCTGAAAACAGTCGAATGAGTGTTTTTAGAGCAGATCTATCAGATCTACAAGAATTAGCAGAATCATTTTCCCAATTTGGGATTATGGATCTCGTTAATGTAAAACCCAATGAAATTCTTCAATTGGGTTATGCGGAGGAATCAGGATCCAACGTGACCCACGATGGACCGCCCGATGTCCCAATGAGAGAAAGTACAGACTTCCACATGAACAGGTATCCTGAGGTGCATCTCAATGCAAGACGAAACCCAGGACGGAACCCGTGGGCCAAGACGATGTTACAACCATTAAATCCATATGGCATAACACTGAACCTCGACGTTATCGACTTCCGAAACATCGAAGACCTGATCGACGAATGGGTAGCTTCAATGATGATTGCAGCAACCACCCTGGATCTCGATAAAGAAAACTTTGTCCGATTAATAGAGCTAAGTCTCGAAGGATCGGCGAAGCTGGGCTGGAAAAACTCCACGGCTGCTTTAAAGGAGCAAATACTCGAAGGAGAATCCAAAAGCACAATCTGCGAAAGGTTTGGCCTCTTATTCAAAACCCATTTTGTAGGAGATGGTTATTTTGAAGAACAGAGAACAGAAAAAATCAAAGTCTATACCCAAGCACTGTTGGGTATGGAGTTAAGAAGTATTTGCGCAGTAGACGAATATATCTACTGGTTTCGTAAATACTATTTTCGGAGTGAAATGACAGCTGAAGTAGCATGTCCCATGTTCTTTGCAAAGATCTGCAGCCCATGGAGAGAAATGTTGATCCAATCGTACACAGTACCCCCTGGTACAGTGGACTCAATAGCTCGAAGAATGTCCTTCTTAAAGGATAAACTCAGAGAATGGTGTCAACAGGCAGCAACCCAAAAGAACATCAAGAGACTAAGAGATAAAATAAAAAGAACTCCTCTTTGCTGTGAAAATAACGATTTTCCAACAATTATAGGAGAATCAGAAGAAAAGAGAAAAAAGAAGAAGAGTCGAGGCTCATACAGTAGGAGTTTCAGAAGACCTCCATTCCGAAGAATAAGAGCATGGTGTTCCAAGAGCAAGGCCAGATCATACAAAACTGGACAAAGAACGGGAACGACGAAGGGTTCATCCCAAGGTTCAACTAGCTCAGCAGCAAGGAGCACGGGGAGAACGACGTCCAAGAGAACATTCAGACGAGCCCATACTCGAGCCAACGAAAGTTTCAAGGACTGCAACTGTTGGAAGTGTGCAGCCAGAGGTCATATCTCACCCGATTGCCCTCAGAATCGTGAGGTACGAATGTACGAAGCCACGGAGGATATCGTGGAAGCAGTCTACCATGGAAAGCTGGTACCAGTCTATCAATTTGAGGACATCCCCTCGGATGAAAGCATCTACGAGGAAGAATTAAGAAGTGACTCGGACTCATATTCAGATGGATCTTCAACCGAGTCTGACTGAAGAAGGCAGGATTCAGACCACTGAAAACCTGTCTGAATTCTTTTCAAGGATGACGATCTCGAATCAAACCATGGAAAGAATAATGAGACAAGATTCCAACCTCAGCCCATATGACGGATTCAGAATTGGCGGGATTGGACGAGTTCTTAACCAGATGGGACTCAACCAGAGAAGACATAACATCATCTACAAGGTAAGTGCAGGTGAGTTTGCAATTCCTATGGAACTTACTTGTAATGTTATGGATATGCAATTAATTCCTAAAGAAGAAATTCTTGAGGAATTAAGCAGAATGAAGGAGGAAATCACCATTACTATGAAATGGATCCACATAGGAGCCATTGAAGTAGTAATTAAGGCAACCTTTAAAGAAGGCATTGATTCTGAATTACATCTATCAGTCACTGATAGAAGAATCAATAACCTTAGAGATGGTCTTCTTGGAACTATGGTAGGAAATTTATATGCTGGGAAGTTAATGTTTGACATACATCCCAGAATTTCCTATAACTTAGCTGACCAAGATTTTAGTAGAGTTCTAACCCTTCATCAGGATTTTAAAAGAAAAGATCTGATGAAAGAATGGAACAGGCCATATTCTATAACTTATAGAATCTCTTATGCACTTTCCAATAGTCATCATTCTGACTTATTTCTCATAAAAGAATATATAGAAATTCCTAGATTTTTCAAGGAATTTGTTAAAGTCATGACTCCAAATCCTACCCAGATTCCAAGGTTAGGAGGAGTAGACATACAAATAAGAGATCATCCAATTCTAGACAGATCAACGAGTGCTAGAATTGAGTACGCAAGCCGTATGTCTTTTTCGGAAGACAGAATTATGGCGTATAAAGGGAAGGAGTTCATCAAAGATCTAACTCCTCAATCCATTGGGGTAGATAATATAAAGATAAAATGCCCTGAAGGATGGAAAGAAATACGAGTAATATTCGACATCACTGAAAAGATTAACTGTTTTCCATGTGATGACTTATACTACTTGCAGCAGCCATCAATTGGAACCTATGAAGGAACAATTGAAATTGCAGGACACGAGATCAGAGTCTTAGGCACCGCCGGAAAAGACAATGGTGTTATGATTTTGGGATTAAGTTTTCTCGAAAATCATAAACCATGGGTAAGAAAGGATAATGGTATAGAATTTAATCTGAAGGGTCACACCATCAGAATTAAATGACAAGTCCATTCTCCCTTTATATCTCAGTATGGATAATATATGAAGAATATAAGTCAGAATATTTCGCAGCTTATATTGATTCAGGATCAGGTATTTGCACGGCAAAACCAGGAGTTTTCCCTAGCTAAGCTATGGAATCATTACCCATTATTGCAGGAAGAGATTTTTCCCAAAAAATCTTAGTACTAAATAAGGGTATTCGACAAACCAATATCATGATTGGAGGAGCATTTGGTACACCTTGGTATAAGGTCAAAACGCCTCCTATTTACTTTCATGACACATGAGCGGATATTTTGTTAGGGAATAATTTTATACAATCTTTTACAAAATATGTTCAAGATAACAAAAGAAATTTGTTAATATTTACCACAAGTTGTGGAAATGAGATACAGGTGTTGCGCAGGGAAAAGGCATTCAACATGTTAATGCCTATATTATTTCGCAGCAAACGTGGTGATAATGATGCCAAACTAACCCATCCAAAAATGCAGGATAAAAGAAAGTTTGGTAAGGCTTTGTTGTCTTTTAGACAACAAGAATTTGATGAAGCTTCTATTGAGGAAATTATAAACCTCAAAGAAGCAATGCAGGAAATGAAGTCATTAAATATAACTTCATTAGACATTGATGGGGAAACTAAATTGTCCCTCGAAAATGTCAAAAGACTTATCCAGAGAAACTTTAACGAGGATCCTCTGGCATGGTGGGATAAAAACAAGATCGAAGCCACTCTACAGGTAAAAGAACAATATAAATATGAGTATGTTCGATACAAACCCATCTTAATGAATATGCAGGATAAGAAAGATATACAGCAAATTATCAAGGAGCATATTGATCTTAAACTCATCGAGCCTGGAGTCTCAGCTTATAGTAGCCCTGGATTCTTGGTAAGAAACCACGGTGAAATAAAGAGAGGTAAACCCAAGTTGGTAATAAACTATCAAGGTATTAACAAAATAATACAGTTTGATGGTTATTACATTCCGAGTAGAGAACACTTAATTGATTGCATCAAAGGTGCTAAAGTGTTTTCTAAATTTGATTGCAAATCTGGTTTCTATCAGATTAAGAAGGAGAATGAGTCGAATAAATTCACAGCATTCTCCACCCCACAAGGGCAATATATTTGGAATGTTATGCCAATGGGGCTTTCTAATGCCCCTCAGATATTCCAAAGAAAGATGGATAATCTATTTAAGGATTATCTAGAGTTTATGTTCGTCTACATAGATGGCATTCTGATTGCATCTCGAAATATTAAAGAGCATATTAAACATCTTGAAATATTTTCTGATGCATGTCACAGGGAAGGTCTAGTTCTCTCTGAGAAAAAGGCCACTATCGCTGCTAACAAAATTGAATTCTTAGGAGTTCAAATTGATGAAGCAGGAATAGAGTTACAGGAACACATTGTGGAGAAAATCCGCAATTTTCCTGATATATTAAAAGACAAGAAACAACTTCAGAGTTTCTTAGGAGTTGTAAATTTTGCGAGTATGTTTATTAAAGACCTTGCAAAATATAGAAAGGATTTTAGACCACTCCTGAAAGAGACTGAAAGCTCTAGAGGAAAATGGGAACAACTAGTTTCCAAAAAGGGAATTAACCCTAGCAAAACAGTAATCGAGACATCCGGGAGATACAACAGGGTATGGATGCTCGAAGGATCGAAACCAGAAGAGGTTCGAAAGTGGAATGACTTTGGAGCGTTAGCATCTGTTCATACTACATCACCAGGGTTTCCGGAAATCGAAAAACTTCCGGGATGGATAAGTAGTGCGGTGCACGAATCATGGCAGAACAACCCGCACCTGCGAAGAGGAGATATTCTGGAGTTTAAGTTCATTTCAGCGGCACCAGAGATAGTCGGAAAAGGTTCTTATCCGGTCTTTCAATTTATTAAATTACAGAGACCTGATATGATTGCCTTCAACAGAGTTAAGTCTATGGATGAGAAGGCACCATTGGTATCTTCAATCAGCGAAGATGAAATCTCCACCCGACGAGCATGGGGATTCTGGGTCTGTCTCACCGAGATGGAAAAGGTTAAATATCCGTTTAAAATATTCTCAAACAATTTAAATGGATCGTTCCTGGTTAATTCTTTAACATGGAAAAGCACAGAGTTTGAGGAAACCTCCTTCGAAAAGAAGAGGTTACTCATCCGGGAAAACAAGTTGCCAGAAATCGAGTCTACCAGAAAAAAGGCATGCAACATGATGCATGTTGGCCAATGGGATAACCACATATGCCCATATTGTGCAGAACAGGAGAAACCCCTATTCGGTATAAAGATCTGGGTAACCTAGAAAAAATCCGGACCCGAACAGGACAAATGGAAGAAACGTCCAAAAAATTTTCACAAGCCAAAGTAAGATTAGCTGGATGTAAAAGAAAGAGAAGTGTCGGCAACACTCATAATTAAAAGTCGACAAAGAAGGGCAGAGTAGCTGGCAGAAAGTGGCAGATAAGAGAAGGTGGAAAGTTGACAAAAAGCCACCTAACGCAATATTTCAAAAAAGGACAATAATGTAGCCGGTGGAAATTAAGGCCAAGTGACGAACACAGTGACGTCACAAGGATTTAGAGGAAGATTGGAATCCGGGGCTGAAGTCCGCGGGCGCCTATAAAAAAAGGAGTTTGAAGCAGATGGAAGGCATCGAAAATTCCTCCCAACTCTTCAAAGTATTTGTAATATTTCTCTTTCTGCATATTTCCTTTCGAGTCTGTAAAAGTATGGGGTATTTCCCCAAGAGTCTTGTATCCTCCATGAGGAACTAAGTGTATGTCTTCTCCGTTAGGGAAAATTATGTTTAAATAATACTTTTAATATTTCTTCAGTAAAATCCAGGCTTCCAAACATCCCAAATATCCCGATAATATAATTAAAACCCTTTATTCATATCTTGATACGTCCTAAGGTAGGAAACGAAATAGGACTGTGCTGTTTGTTGCTGAAGGAGCCAAGAATCGGTGAACCATCGGTCGCGGCTACGTGGTTGGAGGAAGTCCGTAAAATCCCGGAGCTTAGGAAACCCGGCAGCAAGGCGGTCAAAGCCAAGGTATGAAGCTTAGTGCTTAATTTAATTATCGGAAGCATGATGGGCTGATATTGGACTAATGGTAATGAAGAAACTAAAATTTGGGGTCAAAATGAAATAAAGTAAAAGTTGGTAGGGTTAATTGAAGTTTGAAAAAGTCAAAATAGTCTCAATGGCCTTAATTTGGTCAAAGATGGTTTCTAATGGCCTAAAATTGGAAATTGATTTCATAATGGCCCAAATGTGGAAATGGTGCCTTGTAATGGCCTAAAAAATTTATTTCCTCTATATACAATATATATAATTTTTAAAACACTATAAATATATTCGGTTCGGTTCGATTAATCGGGGAAAAAAATTAAAGTATTTGTATTTGTATTTGAACCGGATAAATACTTAAATGAAGTATTTGTATTTGGACCGGGGTCCTCGGTTAATCGGAAATTCGGTTCGATTTCGATTCGATTTAGCGGTTCAGCGAATCGGTTCGAATTTTTTGCCCACCCCTATCTATCATTCCGGGCAACCATTCTAAGGAAAGAAGATTTATGGAAACAATATCTTACATTAGAATGGAGATTTTGATCACTTTAAATACGCGGGCCAAGGAGTAGACAGATACGACTTTTGAATCATCTTTCTCTTGAGCCATTGAAGGATTCTTGAAGTGAGAAAAAAACAAATCCCTTCCCGTGCTCGTAACAACATCATGTCGAAGGGATTGTTCGATCAACACAACCTTGGGTGAATTGATCGAGATAGTGCTACTGTGATCTTGATTGAGATCGACATATTCAATCAAACATATCAAGGAGTCGTCAACACACGAGCCTAAACGAAACAACTCTTGTAGGAGGATTTGCAAACAGGTTTCGTCCGAGGGTGACTTGGAGGAGGAGCCTTCAAGGAATTGGAGCGGAGACCTCACCAAAACTAGTGAGAGTTTTGGTCCGACGATTCAACCGCTTAGAGATCGGAGTTTGGGAAATGATGACAGTCATTCATGACTGTCATTTTCGTCCAAATTTGTGTCCTAATGATGATTTCTGATCATATTTTCTCTGAAGAATAGATTAAAAGATTTAAAGAACCTCATAAGATCAGGAAAAGTCTAAGATTAGTGAAACTTTTGATAATTTCTCACTATATGAGTTTTTTCTGAAAAGAATATAATCCCGGTTCAATTTTATTTAATGAAACCAATTATGAAGATGGAGTTGGGATTAGGGATATATTTATAGGTTGTCACGTTTTTACATACTCATGTAGGAAACTGTGGCCCGAAAGCGCATGGTGTTAAAAATTGCAGTAATTTATAGTAAGACCGGATCGTTCACTGGAGGATGTGCGATAGAAGCACGGCCACGTCGTTTACTAAGATTTTCCACTCGGTTACTCGTTTCAAGCTTGAGTTTGGTTTTAACATCTACTTGACATAATTTAAACTAAACTATGGAAGCAATAAAATTATTCTACAAAGCACGTTAAACTTATTCTAGAAAGCAATTAAACTTATTCTAAGAAAGCATGTAAACTTATTCTAGGAAAACGGGTAAAATTATTCTACGAAAGCAGGTAAAATTATGCTATGCTATCTAGAAAGCAGATTTAAAATGTGACAAAAGGACAAGGAGAAAATAATAAAGACTTGACAAGATTCAGATGAAACGATAATTAAACTTCTATTTTAATACACAGATCTTTGTTTAGGATAATCTATCAGTAGCTAACTCTCATGCTTTCTAAACTATGTTCCCTTTAACAGACAGGTACTTACAGTCAGAATTTACATGCTCTTAGGACCTCAACGTCTAAGATACCACAGATTAATAACTACCCCTGCCGAGGTATGTTATTTCTCCATGGTGGATAAGCAACACCTAACATATCATTAGTTGATATGCCAAGTACTCCTATCATTCTCCCCTGTCACACCCAAAGTCCAAATTAAACCTCGAACTAATCCATAACTCTTAAACCTTACATACGACGGCCAACCTCTAATTCTTCCGAGTGTCCTCTACAAAGTATTTAAAATAAAGCGGTAAAGAAAGTTTTAAAAACCTATCACTCGGAAGTCTCAAAAGCTATCTCATTCCGTTAGTATAAAAGAGCCCCTGGTCTTGGTGACCAGATGCAGATTTAGAACTTCCCAAATATCAGTAAGCCACCGGGCTTATAACATCTGGTTAGTTATAAAATACAAACTGAATGGAACAGACCCGTGAAGATCTATTCCGGATGTACTCACTCAAGACTCAATTCTAGGGTTTGGCGGGAGAAGATAGTAGTTGAAAGAATACTCAATCCTACCTTAAAAATTAACCAAGGCCTACATGTTGTTCCTCTAGTATTATTTATCACATCTCATCTGAATCCAAGTAGACTCTGACTTGATGCGATACTTAATATAAGATTTCCAACACACATCAATTTTGAGAAAACAATTGATATTTGAAAATCATTCCGTACACAGGTACTAAACTCTCAATTAAAATACATATCTGTTCAGTCTAGGTAAGACCTAATTGGTGACTCTGCTTCTAAGTTCTCAAAATCAACCCCCAGTAGAAGATGAATTAGTCATAACTGTGAAATTATCCCTTACTCAGATCCGAATTTTATAAAGTGATTTTTGTGGAAATTTATTATGCTACATCTGATTTAAATCAAGACTTCTATGTCCAATGGAAGGATCCCAAAATAATATGACCACAATAGCTACATAATAATATCATGCATACATGTATATGAGAAGTAAAATAAAATACCCCAAAATATATGGTGGGATTAGACAGAATTTGATACACAAATATGGATTAGCCCTGAGATAAGAGGAATTGGCTAAAAAGTGTGCTAGAAATAACTGGGGTGATCTGGACTGCAAACATCTGCTATCCAGTTCCCAATTATTCCAGATGGTATGATTTTTAGACAGTAAGGAACCTTCAATAACAGTGATCGCTATTATCGAAAGTCCTACTATCCATGAATGAGGAAAAACCCACATGTTTCCTTACTACAGTATTATTATAACAGTGTTGATCGACACTGTCTAATATTACCATAGCTTGAAATTCAGGTTTGAAATTAAGGTAAGGAAAAGAAAACTGTATCTAATTAGGAATTGGCTGAGTGGCTAATCGTTATCCCTGTGAAGGGATCTTTTTGCTGTAGCTTCCACCAATCTCTAATCGGATCATGCAAAATAACGAGCAATAATTAATACACAGAAGACGAGCTAATCGTTATCCCGGTGAAAGGACCTTTTTGCCAACATTGATCTGTGATATTCCTTATTACTCATTCATATACACAATTAAAAGGAAAAGATAAAATTAAAAGAATATTTTGGGTATTGTGTGAGTGTTAATCACACAATAATTTAGACACTAATGGTTGAGATGTGTAATGGATAAAAATTAGATGTAATGGGCCTAAGCCCAATACACTCATGCAAGTTAAACAGCTCAAGAAAATAAAATATTTTGGAGTTTTAAAAATAATATGAGATCAATGCGGTTTAATAAATTGGATGCGGTATAAACCGCATCGGATGCGGTATAAACCGCATCCCTTAAACCGCATTGAATATGCATGAGACATGAAGTATTTCCTTACCCAATCAGTCATTGCAAGGATGCGAAATAATATCATCTAATTCGGTTTGTCAAGTCAATGCAGTATAAACCGCATTGGACAAACAGAATTCATGAGATTACTTCCTCACTCAAATTTGGCTAAGGCATTTGCTTCAAAAAGAGGGTAATGCGGTTTCCCATGGTAATTCGGTATAAACCGAATTGGTATAAACCGCATTGGTTTGACAAGAAAAATAAACTAAGGCATGAGGGGATGGGTATGCATACAATGCGGTTTCAGGAGGCAATTCGGTTTAATGGGCAATGCGGTTTAAACCGCATTGCGTAAACCGAATTGCAAGAAACCGCATTAAGAAAGAAAATAAACAACAAACACCATTTTTTATCATGCAATGCGGTCTTCATGGGCAATGCGGTTAATTGCATGAAATTTTCGCATAAGTTATATTTTTGCTCACAAGTGTTCATGCGGTTTCTAAGCTGATGCGGTTTATGATAGATGGGATTAACCACATCAGTGTCATCTCGCAGTCACACTTATGAATATTTTGATGTTAATAACAGTATACATGTACAGTGGGTAATAGCATGAATTAAACCCTAACACTACAAACATGAAATTCAAGGATTAATCTACCTAAAACAGTGTAAACATTAATAACTACATGCATAAAAATAAGAACATCAACATTATCTAAGGGAGCATAAATCAAAGATCTAGAACAAGAATTATAAAGTAAAGCATTGAAACCTATTTCTAACAAATCCTTAAATTATCTAAAACCTAAAAACACTTATTTGAAGCTCTAAGGCATAACATACTACAAACCCACTAAACATGCATTTATTGAGAATGTAAGTCAACTAAGAACACATTAAATGAAACCTAGTTGAAACAAACAAACATTCTAACATATTTATTACTAAGGAAAGCATTTAAAGAGTGTCAAACACCTGAAACAAAACCCATTTCTGGAATTTTTCCTCATATTAACACTTGAAAGCATAATAAATAACCCAAAACCATCATTAGATTGAAGGTTGGGTTCATTCTAACTAAAAAGCATGTAAAGAGTATGGAAATGGCTACACTAAATGGTAGTAACAAGTTGTTAACAACTAATCTATGGTTAAAACAACTAAAACTAAGCTAACATTCATGAAAAATAAACTAACTAAACTACATACCTAACCCTTAAGGGGTGAAGATCCTCCTTGATTATTCTTATTGTCCTCTGCTGAATATCAAGTGTGTAAGTTTTTTTTCAAGTGTTGGTGAGGGTCAGCTTTTATACATCTTTCTCAGAACCCTAGGCCCATCAGGGCCTATTAACAGTAGCATGCATGTTTCACATATTCCACAGCTTCATCCGGATGCATTTTGAACTCAATTCGGTCTCCTCAAGCAATTCGGTATAAACCGCATTGGTACATTGATAATGGCCAAAAATGACCATTATTTTCAATCCATTTCCGTGTCTTAAACGGGCATTTGATCGCATTCCGGTCTTACATTAAGTAAGAAAGCAGTTGAATTAGACTGATTTATGCATAATTGTAAAAATAATAAGCTGGTATGAAAAAAAACATAAATATGTAATTTTATTACATATTTATGTTAGAAAAATCCAAAAACATGAGAAAAAGAAAAGGAAACAAAAAGATGGGAAAAAGATAGAAAAGCCCACAAAAAGAACATTTTCGGCCCATCTGGCCCAATTCAGCAGGCCCAGGAAGACCTTTGTCGCGGAAGCCCCCTGGCGCGATGGCATGTTCCGCGACAAAGGCATGTTCCGCGACCAAGTGGCCCTGATGAAGAAGAGACCAGCCAAAGCCCCTGGCGCGATACCTTTGTCGCGATGCCCTGCTCCGCGACAAAGGTCCATTCCGCGACCAAGATACATTTTTAGAGACACAAGACCCAGTCGAGAAGCTTTGCCACATGCAGTGTATTCCGCGACCAAACTTGGTGCTCCGAGACAAAGCTGTGATGTGTGTGATGTCTTAAGACACAATGGGCTAGAATCAAGGCCCATGGGCTTAGGGTTACACTTCTATAAATATGAGGTGTCTCCCATGAGCTAAGGGTTGGTTGGAATTTTTGTTGATTAGAAGTTCTTGAAGGCAAGGCAGTAGGAGTTCTCTCTTAGGTAGAGTAGTTTAGGTTTATTTTCATGTATTATTTAATTTTTGCTCTTAGTTTAGCTTAGTTTAGTGTTTTACTGTTCACAGTGCTTAGATAGCCATTTTTACACTATGTTTTGGTTTCTAAACTCTTGTTTTAGGGTTTGTAATACCCAAATCATGGGTATTAACAATACCTCTTCAATAATATGGGAAAACATTCATCATTTGTGTCCCAAATCATGAAATGGGTCTCACACCCCATGGATTTATGCTTTCTTTTTCATTTTGGGGTCATTTGACCCCCATTTTGTTATTTTTATGTTTACTGTTGGCATATTGTGGATAATGTTGTGTGGATGTGTGATCAAACCCTAGATTAGGATTCCTGCTTTATTTTAATATCCTGCCCTTCCTTGTTATTTTTGTTTAAGCATGTTCTTCTTTATTTTGAATGTTTCTTGCTTATTTTTAGCTTAGAATAGCTTTTTGATCTGAAATAGGGTGAGATCACGCTGTTTGCATGCCACTGTTCATTTCTGCTTTTTCTGACTTTTGTCCTGAACCACCTTGGGCGCCAACCGCCTTCTGGCGCGGAACCACGTTCCGCGACAGAGTGGCTGTTCCGCGACCAAGGTGTTTCAAGACACTTGTCTCCATAATTTAAAACCCTTTGTCGCGGAATACCTTGTCGCGGAGCCACGTTCCGCGACAAAACTGTCCATGCATAGCGACAAAGGAGCCAAACTCTTGCATTTTGTCTTCATGGCTTCTTGTCGCGGAATCATCTTGTCGCGGAGCCACGTTCCGCGACAAAATCCCATTCTGAGACAGAAAAATTATGCCATGTTCCTTGATCTTTGAACACCTTGTCGCGGAATACCTTGTCGCGGAACCACGTTCCGCGACAAAAATTTCCATGCATAGCGACAAGGGTTCAAATGTCTTAGAATTTTCTGAAAACACTTTGTCGCGATGTCACCCTTGTCGCGGAACCACGTTCCGCGACAAAATCTCACACAGCGACAAAGAGGCGTTATGCTGCCCAAAAATTCTAAAAACTTGTCGGGATGTCCATGTCGCGGATCTCGGTCCGCGACAGAATTTATGATATCGCGACAAGGGTTCCTCTCCCTCTATTTAATTTCAAACAACTTTCATTCTCTTCCTATTTTATATTGCAACACTCACATCATAGCCCCACGGGTTAGGATGTAACATTCTGGAATTGCAATATAGGGTGTTATGCTGCCCAAATTTTGACTCTCCATTTGCATCACTTAACTGATTGAACCCTTGACTCATTAATGATTAAAAATTGAGATTAGCAATAATCACTCTTCAATAATCATCATGATTAAAGGACCTTTGTTCAATTGCCATTAAAACATTCTTGTATAAACAAAATCCTGATGGCTTAAACAGATAATCTGGACTGTAATTAATTATGGTAGGAAGGATTATTTAAGACCATCACATGTGGACCCGATTCACAACCTTGCATGAGAAACCAATGTCTCTCATACAATGGATCTTCTTTTGTTTCTTATTTATTTTGTCTTTGTGTGTTGTGTGGAACCATTAGTAAAGAATACATCAGAATAATGTTGGCGGGTACTCCCTCATGGATGACTAGCTCGTATTCTGGGTATTAGTTACTAATTGTTATTTTGCATGGTCTGAATGGCTGTCAGTGGAAGCCTTGGCGGTTCGCCCATCCGGGGTTATAATAGCTGCTCGGCTGACTCTCATCCAGATACAGTTTTATTTTTGTTATCTTAATTTCCAAACCTGAATTCCAATCCGTACTGGGAGTCAGTTGGCATCAGTCAATGCCAACTGATGATCATTATAGAAGGGAAGCATGTAGGTTTTTGTCCGAATTCACAGACAGTGGAGGCCCAACTGGTGTTGACACCACCATTATAGGGTCTAAGCTGTCTAAATTCGCTCCATCCGAGTGATTGGGAAATTGGACAGTAGATGTTTACAGTCCACCTGATTATTCTGCCACTACTTTGGTCCCTTGACCACTTCATTCTGTGTTTCACCTTCTGTCTAGACCCGCATCTATATTTTGGGTCAATTAATTTTACACTTCCATATATCTTTATGCATGATAATATTATATACTACTGTGGTCTGTACTTATTTTGGGATCCTTCCCTTGGACAATAGAAGTCTAGATCTTAAACAGATATTGTTTTATAAATTTCCAACAAAAACCTCTTTATAAAATCCGGATCTGAGTAAGGGATAAATTCTCCAGTTATGACTAATTCATATTCTGTCAAGGGTTATGTTTTGGGAATTAAGAAGCAGATTCAGCGATTAGGTCTCGCCTAGACTGAAAGGGTCTGTGTTTTAACTGAGAGTCTAGTACCTGACAGGGAATGATTTTCAAATCCATTATTTTCCAAAATTGCTGGTTGATGGAAATGTAAGGTTAAGTGCTACACCGAGATGGGGTCCACTTGGATTCAAATACAGTGTAGTGAATAATCTTAGAGGAACATCATCCAGGCCTTGGTTATTTTCCAAGATAGGGTTGAGTTTTCTTTCAACTGCTATCCTCTTCTGCCAAAGCCTACTTTTGAGTCCTGAGTGAGTGCATCCGGAACGAACTAATTTATTAGTTCGTTTCATTAGTTTGTATCTCATAATCACCCGGAAGGAAGTGAACACACTAGTGGTTCACTGAGAGCCGGGAATTCTTGATCCATACTCCTTCATTCTGATGGGGAGCTGTCTTTTACTACCAGGGTCAGATTTTCAAAACCTCCGAGTGATAAGATTTTAAATGCTTTCTTTACCGCTTTCTTTTAACCGCTTTCAGTAGAGGTCACTCGGTTGTATTGAGAGTTGTGTAACTGCTACTAGGATTGACAGTTAAGGGATGGTTTAGGGCTTGATTCAAATCTTTGGGTGTGACATGGGAGAATGATAGTGGTACTTGGCATTTCAATAAATGATGTGTCGGGTGTTGCTTTTCCACCACAGATGAAGTAACACACCCAGGCCAGGGCAGTTACGAATCTGTGGTATCTTAGAATTCGCGGTCTTAAGAACATGTAAACTCATATTGCAAGTACCTGTCTGTTAAAGGGAAAGCCTTATTGAGAGCATGAGAATTAGCTATCTGATAAAATTATCCCAAACAAAGATCTGCGTATGAAAATGGAAGTTTAATACTGCTGTATCTCGCTCTTGTCCAATTTTCATTCTTTTCTTCCTGTCCTTTCTGTCTACATTGTGACTCAACTTCACGGTTGGCACAATGATCCTTTTCCCTGCTTTCATAGATAATGTTTACCGCATTCCTAGAATAATTCTTATCCGCTTTCTAGAATAGATTTATTTGCTTTGTAGATTAATTTAACTGCTTCCTAGATCTAGTTTAAATTCCTGTCAGTAGTTGTTAATCACCTTTCAGACCTATTGAGCAATACGAATGGAAAATCTAGTAAAACGACGTGGGACCTGCTTCTATCGCACATCCTCCAGTGAACGATCCGGTCTTACTATAAATTACTGCAATTTTTGACTCCGTGCGCTTTCGGGAGCACAGTTTCTTAACTACGAGCAATAAAAACATGACTACGTATAAATATATCCCTAATCACAACACCGCCATCATAAATTGGTTTCATTAAATAAAACCTAAACCAGGATCACGAATTTTCAGAAAATACTCATGTAGTGGGAGCCAGTCAAAAGTTTCATGGCAGGAACTCTTATGGCAAGAATTGATGAGAAGTATCATGGCATATCTGCCGGGGATCCTCAGTGTGACAGGCTGAAGGTCAACCTATCCCGGCTATGCCATGAGATTTGTCAACATTTCATGACAGAGAGGACCACAGCGCCATTTGAAACCAAAGCACCATACTCGAGTAATAAAAAGACTAATAATCTTGATGTATCCCTAAACCCTTTCCCATAAATCATAACGCTTTTCTTGTAATAAATCTAACCTGGTATAATTTTAGAAAAAGCTCGGGTTAACGAAACTTGTCAAAAGTTTCATGGCGCCGTTGCCGGGGAGGATGCAGCGCCGTTTTATTTAGAGAATTACGTTCCTCATTGCTCCTAGAGTAGCCTATACATATAAATTATAAATATTCACCTTCAGAACCACTTCTAACCTGGGGATTGTACAGGTACTGTCATTATTGAAGCCGTTGTTCTATGCAAAGGAGGAAGCAGACGCCAGCCGAGATCCCGTTTAATTCCGAGATAGAAAAGACAGCTCGACGTCTTAGGGCGGAGACTAAACGAAGAAGGGAACGGGAACGACAGGCATTACTTTCGCCAAGCACCAGCAGCGATATTTCTGAAATGGCAAACCCTGACATCCCACCAATCATTCAACCCAATCCCCCACTTCACAACATTGAGGAAGACCCCGAAGATGCTGATCATGATGATTTGGATGATCCCCCTCCCCAGATCATACAAGGAGGTGGGAATCCACCAAACATGGAGCAGCAGCACTTCGAGGCACCTCCTCCCAACCCGAACCAAAACCCAACAAACAACCAAAACCAACCAAATCAGCAAAATTTCCCAAACCAACAGAATCAGCAATACCATAACCCCCATCAGAATCCCCCGAATCCGAATGATTTCAATGATCCGAGGAACTATTTCATGCCTCAGAACTACTACCCACAGCAATACCAAGGCGGGCCTGAGAACAATCATCAAGCAGCAGCTGCTGCTGATTACATGCAGCCGATTTTAGAGCCATATCTGAACATTCCTGGACAAGCTCCATTCTTGGCCAGGAATTTCGAACTGAAACCGGCCCTAATCAATCTAGTCCAGAGCAACCAGTTTGCCGGAGCAAGTCATGAAGATCCCCATGATCACCTGCAAACCTTCCTAGAATTGTGTGACACGATCAAGAATCGTGATGTACCCGCGAACACTATTCGACTAAGGCTATTCCCCTTCTCTCTGACAAGCGGAGCACGAACATGGTACAAGTCACTGCCCGTAAATCAGAAGTCTACATGGGAAGATGTGATCAGAAACTTCTTAGCAAAATACTTCCCGGAGTCCAAGGTGGATGAATGCCGCTCCAAAATTGCGGAATTCAAGATGAAACCAGACGAGTCCTTGTATGATGCAAAGGAAAGATTCTTCAACCTACTCAGGAAGTGTCCTCAACATGGCTTCCATGACTGGGAGAGACTGAGAAAGTTCTACAGTGGTCTGACCCCAGCATGGAAATCCATGCTTGATGCTGCCGGTGGTCAACATTTGCTCTACATACCGATGGACCAAGCCTGGGCAAAGATTGAAGCCATGAGTGTAAACCGTTCTGTCCTAACTGATGATGGTAATCTCACTCCCCCTCGTGGTTTGTGTGTAGTAGGTACAGTAGAGAAGTCAGACATTGAAAAGCTTCAAGAGCAAGTGGCAGCGTTGTCTGTGAATCAAGGAGTTGGAAGTTCTGCGCAGGGACAGCAAACTGATGTGATCTGTGGACTGTGTCAAGGTGCTCATGCAACTGACACATGCGAGCAAATCACAGCTGAGAGCTGTAACTATGCAGGAGCTTTTCCAAATAGACACCCGAATTTGTCTTATTCAAACAACAACGCCTTAAACTCACATCTCTTGAATAAGCCACAGCAACAGCAGTTCAACCCTCAACAGAATCAGGGATTCAATCAGAACAGGGGCCAACATTTTCAGAATCCAGGTTTCCAACCTCAGATCCAGCAGAGGCCGCCTCAGAATTTCCAGAACTTTCAGCCCAATCAGAGTTTCCAGCCTCAGTTTGTCCCAAACCAAGGCCAGTGGAATCAGAATCAGCATCAAAATCAGAATCAGAATCAAAAGCCTCCTTCAAGGCTTGAGAATCTGATGACTGATTTCATCACTAGTCAGAAAGAGATCAACAATCAACTGCAGGCCTCCATCAGAAATGTGGAGACCCAAGTTACACAGATGGCTAATGAGATGCAGAAAAGGGACAAAGGAACATTGCCTAGCACTGCGGAAAAGAACCCGCAATGCAAGGCAATAACCTTGAAATCTGGAAGAGTACTAGCTGGACCAAAGGGAGCAGATACTGGAGCGGAATTTGAAGAAGATGATATTGTTGACAATGCTGGTAAGGAAGCTGATCATGGGAACGAAGCAGAAAAAGAGACAGCCGAATTGCAGACCGAAGCTGCGCCTGAAACGGCTGAAACAGATAAGGGTACAGGTGAAGGTACAACTTCCTTCCCTTCACCACCAAAAAGTGCTAATAACAAGTACATGCCCAGGATTCCTTATCCTGCGCGGCTTAAAAATAAAGAACATGATCTTAAATTCAAGAAATTTCTGCAACGATTAAAGTCTGTAGAGATAACCATTCCTCTCACAGAAATGATTTCCGAAATGCCCATCTATGCTAAGTTCTTGAAAGAATTGATTTCAGGAAAAAGGCAGGTTGAGCAGGAAGAGGTAATTATTCTCAACAGCACGTGCAGTGCCATCGTTCAGAGAAGAATGCCTGAAAAGAAAGAGGACCCCGGATGTTGCACACTTCCAGTACAATTCGGAAAGGCCAAAGTGAGTATGGGGCTTTGTGATTTAGGATCAAGCATCAATGTGATGCCACTAGCTATGGCTGTTCGCCTTAAGCTTGGAGAAATTCAACCGGTCAAGATGAGACTGCAGCTTGCAGACAGATCGATCACTCAGCCCGTAGGAATCCTCAAGGATGTTGTGGTCAAAACCGGGCAGGTTCTTTTCCTGGTCGACTTCATCGTCCTCGACATTGAAGAGGATTCTGAAATGCCGCTTATCCTTGGACGCCCATTTCTAGCCACTGGTGGTGCACTGATTGACGCTAAATCCGGAAAAGTCACCTTAAGGGTCGATGGCGAGGAGATCATCTTTGATATGGAGAAATTGCAGAAATTTCCGAATGACAGTTCTTGTTTCTCATTTGAAAATGTAATAGTTAGGGAAGAGCTTGACTCTGAACTTGAGTGTGAAACGATGCTGGATGAACCATCAAAGCAGGTACTGAAGCCTGCTGGCGTGGAGCACAAAGAATGCAAAGCCGTTCACTTCGCCGATCCCGAAACAGGGGATTTGGAGGAATTTGACGGCATCGACTTCCATGATGACGCCAACCAAGAGGAGGAAGAGGATCCTGTACTGATGCAGGATCCCGAAGGTAAATCTGTTCTCCCACTACCAAATTCTCGCAAACTACTCCCTTCCGTTGAATGTCCACCAGAGCTTGAACTTAAAACATTACCCGATCATCTCAAGTACGCGTTTCTCGCAGAACATAAAAAGCTACCCGTGATTGTTTCGGCTAAGCTCTCCCAAGAGCAAGAAAATGCTCTGGTGGACGTTCTTAAGAAACATGTACATGCAATAGGTTGGACCATTTCTGATATAAAAGGAATAAGCCCTTCTATTTGCATGCACAGGATTCTAATGGAAGAAGAGTTTAAACCCTCCCGTCAACCTCAGAGGCGATTGAACCCCCTTATGCAGGAAGTGGTAAGGAAAGAAGTTATCAAGCTCTTAGATGCTGGTATAATCTATCCTATCTCTGATAGCAAATGGGTTAGCCCGGTGCAGGTCGTACCCAAACGAGGAGGGATGTGCATAACCAAGAATGAGCAAGGAGAAGAGGTTGCAACCAGGCCAGTGACCGGATGGAGAGTTTGTATCGATTACCGGAAGCTGAATGAGGCCACACGCAAGGACCATTTTCCATTGCCATTCATTGATCAGATGCTTGAGAGGTTGGCAGGGAGAGAGTTTTATTGCTTTTTGGATGGTTATTCTGGTTATAATCAGATTGTTATTTCCAGTGAAGACCATGATAAAACCACTTTTACTTGCCCGTACGGCACTTTTGCCTATCGACGGATGCCTTTTGGTTTGTGCAATGCACCTGCTACTTTTCAAAGATGCATGATGTCTATTTTCTCTGAATTTATCAAAAAATGCATTGAGGTCTTTATGGATGACTTCTCTGTATATGGAGATACGTTCGAAGATTGTTTGACCAATCTTGCTAAGATTTTAAAGAGGTGTGAAGACACTAACTTGGTTTTAAATTGGGAAAAGTGCCATTTTATGGTCACTGAGGGCATAGTGTTAGGTCATCGCATTTCTCGTGCAGGCATTGAAGTTGATCCAGCCAAAGTTTCCATCATTTCAAATCTCCCTCTTCCTAACTCGATCAAATCAGTTAGGAGCTTCTTAGGGCATGCCGGTTTTTACCGGCGATTCATTAAGGATTTCTCTAAAATTGCCAAGCCGCTCACTAATCTGCTTTGTAAATAAAATCCTTTCTTAATAAATGAAGCGTGTGTCCAAGCCTTTGACACGCTCAAGAAGATGTTGGTTTCTGCACCGATAGTGCAACCACCCGATTGGTCACTGCCTTTCGAGGTGATGTGCGATGCTAGTGGTCTCGCCGTAGGCGCAGTTCTTGGACAACATAAGGATGGGAGACACTGCGTAATTCATTACGCAAGTCATGCCCTGAATGAAGCCCAAGTTAACTACACCACAACGGAGAAAGAGATGTATGCTGTAGTCTTCGCGTTTGACAAGTTCAGACAGTACCTGATAGGTACAAAGACCATAGTATACACTGATCATACAGCATTGAGATACTTGTTTAGCAAACAAGATGCAAAACCTCGATTAATCAGGTGGGTACTTCTGTTGCAAGAATTCGACATCATAATAAAAGATAGGCGAGGTCGAGATAATGGTGCTGCTGACCACTTATCTCGATTAGATAATGATAAAAAGGAAAAAGCCGTCAATGAAGATTTCCCGGACGAACAGTTGTTCGCGTTGCACCTGCATAATCAAGCTTGTCCATGGTTTTCCGACATCGCTAACTTCTTGGCATGCGGAATAACCCCCCAGTTTTCGAACTATCATCAGAGGAATAAGTTCAGACGAGATGTATTAAGTTACTTCTGGGAAGAACCTTATCTCTTCAAACACTGCCCTGATTTAATAATCAGGCGATGTGTGACCGAGCATGAAGCTTATCAAATTGTCAGAAAATGCCATGAATCAGAATATGGAGGTCACCATGGTCCCGCTCGAACGGCCCACAAGGTCCTCGAATGTGGATTTTATTGGCCTCACATCTATGAGGATTGCAGGACATTTGTTAAGGGCTGTGACAGATGCCAAAGATTAGGAAACATTTCCAAGAGGGATGAGATGCCTCAAAAGGGGATTCTCACACTTGAGATCTTTGATGTATGGGGCATTGACTTCATGGGACCGTTTCCACCATCTGGTGGAAACTACTATATCTTGGTAGCTGTCGATTACGTATCCAAATGGGTTGAGGCTGTCGCATTACCGACCAATGATGGTAGCCAAGTCATCAAGTTCCTCAAGAACAACATTTTCAGTCGATTTGGCGTACCTAGGGTGGTGATATCTGATGGAGGAACACACTTTATTAATAAAGGTTTTGAAACTTTAATGAGTAAAAATGGGATCCTCCATAAGATAGGCACGCCTTACCATCCTCAGACTAGTGGTCAAGTCGAAGTATCCAATCGCGAAATCAAACACATACTCGAAGCCACTGTCGGGATAACCCGTAAGGATTGGGCACGTAAGCTCAATGATGCTCTATGGGCATACCGCACAGCATATAAGACTCCCATCGGGATGTCTCCATATAGGCTGGTCTTCGGAAAAGCCTGTCATTTACCCGTAGAGCTAGAGCATAAGGCTTACTGGGCCGTAAAAACGCTTAATTTCGATCCGAAAGTTGCTCAGAGCAAACGTAAGTTGGACCTCAATGAAATTGAGGAAATACGAGCGCAAGCTTATGAAAGCTCTCGAATTTACAAGGAGCGGACCCAGAAATTGCACGATCGCCGGATCAAACCTAAGTATTTTTATGTTGGTCAGCATGTGCTATTGTTCAATACTAGGTTGAAGCTGTTCCCCGGAAAGCTCAAATCTAGATGGGAAGGACCACATGAAGTACTAGAGGTATTCAAAAATGGAGCTGTCAGGATTCGAACTGGCAGGGGCGATATAGTGGTGAATGGACAACGATTAAAAGAGTACCTTGGACAGTTCGATCCGGAGAAAGAAAGCCAAGCAGTGGCAGACCCGGCTTACACTCAATAAGAAACAGCATTTAAAAACACAAAAATTATAGTTTATATATATTATATATAATAGTATATATTTACAGTACTTATTTCATGACGAGCAAGTACCCAAAGATCAATTAAACATTTAGAGTACTAAGACTCTAAATGTGAGGATGTTGATATTTGGAGAAAATCTAATGCGTCTTATTTGTCTGTCTTGCAGAAGTTCGGAACCACCAAAAAGAGGAGCAGATAAGAGTAACATGGAAAAACCAGGTTCTTGGTTGGATTAGTTCTATAAATCTGAGAAAATGTTTTCGGGAATTGAGGAAATTCAAGACCCGAAATAAAATTCACAGATAAAATGGAACTGACCCAACCTAATTTTATGCAAGTGGATTGTTTAATTTTCAGCCCAGTTGAATTTACTTGGACTGAATTTATTCAGCCCAAATCAAATAAAATGGACGCAGGCCCAATACCGCACTCGGGCCCAGTCCAAGAAAATTTGAAAATTCAAAAATTCTTTGTCGCGGAAGGTCCTTTGTCGCGATGTCATGCATCGCGACCAGACCCTGTTCCGCGACAAACCCCTTTTCTCTTTCTTAACCCTTCCCCACATCTTGTCGCGATGCACCTTGTCGCGGAGCATGACTCCGCGACCAAGCCCTGCTCCGCGACACAACCTGCGTTGACTGTCTCCATACTGAGCTTTGTCGCGATGCACCTTGTCGCGGAGCATGACTCCGCGACCAACCCTCAACTCCGCGACCTCTCTAATGTCGCTATACCTTGTCGCGGAACCTTGTTCCGCGACAAAGTCTCGGATTCCGCGACAAAAGTTCAAGTATTTATACCCCCCCCACCCCCTCCAGTTTCTTTTCACCTTCCTCCTGTCATTTCAACTTCTTTCAGTTTCTTCATCTTCTTTTCCCCCATTTTTCTCTCATCCGAACGAACACCACGTGTTCTTCGCACCCTTATCACTCCTTTTCTAAGGGAAACTATGGACCGATTTCATGGACTCCTCCCAAACCTTGGACCCGTGCCTAGACCCGAGCCAAGGAGGGGAGGGTAAACCCACTTTTTCCACCTGTCCATGGCCTCTATCGAACTCTTTGGCTTCTTTTTCTTATTTTTGGGTTGAGAATGACATGATGTGGTTTGTGTGAGTTTTTGTTTTCTTTGTTTTTTTCGATTTTGAATGCTCTCGGTTTTAAGGAGCTCTTTGAAGTCCTTTTTGAAACCCTTAAAAACCTACTTGAGAGCTTGTTTAAAACTGTTAATAGATAAGATTTTTGAAGGTTTAAAAACTGGAAAGAACAAACTGATGAACATTTGGGTATTGTTTTGAATATCTTGATGTTATTGGTTTGATTGATCTTGATGTGATGTGCAGTGTTATTTTGGTGTAATAAAAGAGGTAAGATCTTTTTGGGCACATTTGTTCCCATGTTAGAAATCTCATGGGAATAAATGTTTGTTTGTTTATGGAAACATAGTACAAACACCCAATAGGAAGCTTCCACTTTTAATAAAAGCAACCTTTTAGAAAAAGACAAAAAGAGTTATTTTTGTTTAATGTTTGACTTGAGTCTTTTGTTCCCAATGGAACACTAGTGTGAGTAAGATAGCAGTATTTTTGTCACCCAACTGCTATCCTTTTCAAAAATCCAAAATGGGACCACTCACATCCCACTTTTGTTGAATAAAACAAGTCAACCATTTTTAAAATTAAAAACAGTGTTTGCAAATTTTTGGATGCTAAAACTGTCCAAACAGTCCAAGCTATCCAGAAACAGCAAATCCGTTCCGCCACGTCTTCATTGCACATTCCAATATTCGAGCATTCCATTTCCATCTATCCATCTCATTCCACTTCCAACAGGTGTCTCGGACTTGTTTAATAAACTGAAAACTTTTGGGCCCTATGGCCCATTAAAAAGATTTTAGGCCCAATGGCCAATTTTATTTTATTTTGGGCTCTTTAGCCCATTTAAAACCAAATATTATTTACATCTGCTTTAAATTAAAATTCAAGTCAGAAATTTAGTAATCTCACATCTAGAGCAAAGCTCTAAATGTGAGGATGTTGGTTTCTGAACTCGAATAATTTCTGAAAATTACATAAAAATTGGATTCATCACTTCTTATCTTTTCAGGGGTAATCCTCCCATTCCAGACCCTGCTCCAGAGGGAACCAAGTTGCTGGACTTGCCGGTCGAACTCCTTGGTGAAATTCTCTCCCGGATAGGAGAGGATGAAATCAAGGGGGTGTTTACTGCACAACGAGTATGCAAGAAGTTCAGAGATGCTGGAAACCTTGCCATCGTGTACAAGCGATGCGAGGTTAACACCTCTACGGTGAAGAGATGGCAAGTAAGGATCCGTCGGCAGAAGGAGAGATTCCTGCGAATATGCACATCGGCAGGAAACTTCAATCTTCAGCTCATCCCAGCACTCAGGGCATTTGCAGAGGGGAATGAGGAGCGCGCTTGTGAACTGCTACGCCCGGGACTTGAGGACAACCATAAGACGTCAATCTTCACCCGCGGATTGATGCTTATGAGTAAGACTGATGAAAGCCAAGTTGAGCAGGGGATCAGAATGATCGACAGGATGGTGACAGATCGATCAATTTTTCGGTATACGTCCCTCAACGTTCTCGCTTGGATAACAGACCACCCAGACAACCCACAACTGTGGGCAGGCCAAGGAGTCAGAGTCTATTGCCCGAGATGGCATGCACCTCTGAGAAACCGCGATTGGTGCCTACGTTGTGAGCTTTCCAGCTGCGTCCTCTGGCTCCGATACATGCCCTGAAGAAAGAAGGACGAATCCTAGTTTATGTTATCCTGCTTCATTTCATTCCCGTTCTAGTAGTAGTATCTGCAAGGGATTCCCCCTTTTGTGTGTGCAGGTTTGTATTAACTGCACGAGAGTCCCTTGCATCGGTTGTATTTTATTGCTTTCCCTAAATTGGAACTCAACTTTTGAGACCACTGAACAATTCTTTACTGCTTTCCTTTGAAAAGATGTCTGTACAGTCCGAGATGAATAAGTGACTGTCAGACCAAAAATATGCTGTTGACATACTCAGTATGTCAGCAGTGCCTCTTTACTGCTTTCAATTAAACAACCAGCAAAAATATGCATAAACTTGCTCTAAATTCACATGTTGAATTTAGGCTTGTGATTAAATTTTCAAACTTTTAAATTGGGATAATATAATTAAGGACATGCATGAAATGAATTCCTGAGGTTTTGAGCTATAAAAATTTAATGATGCGATCAGCTTATTGGGTAATAAATCTGCATGTTAGAAATTTCGATTGAATAAATTGTTAGAATTAAGCTTTGATTAAATTTGAGAATATTGTATGACATGAATCAACCCAACCTTGTGAGATTTGAGCCATGAGTCACTTTTACTCATTCATTTTCCTTGATGTGTGAATCATTTTGATTAAAGGAAACTAGAACTTGCGATTGGGACCGATTCAAGACCATGCCATATTCCCGAAATCGAGCATATGATCGAGGCACCTAGAAAACCCAAATTTTTGGCCTTCTTTTGAAATCCAAACCCAAAAATATTTTCCCTTTAGGATTAACCAATTTGAGCCTATAAGCCTAATTTTTTTTTTTTCTTTGAAACCCACTATATTATTCCTAGCCTTATAAAAAGACCAAGAAATTCAAACCCAAGTGTGCAAGGATGAGTTCTATCAAGGCATTACAATTTTTGATCATCAATGAAAACTATAAATCGGTATTCTATAAACCGATTCGTCAAAAAAAAAAAAAAAAAGGAAGTTGAATTTCATTCAACATCAATAAATTGCGAATGACAAGCAATTAGACAATAGTCTAATGTCATGCAAAAGAAAATCAAAAAGAAAGAGAAACATTGATGATCATAAATTTTAATTAAATATGCCAAGTTATGATAGAATAAATCTTTGCCACTTCTTAGCCCAACAATTTCCCTTTCCTACCTAATGTTACAACCGTATGCCCCGTTATAACCCTTAAATAAGACCTCGTGATCTCGATTTGAAGAAATGAGCCGGTGGCGAGTTGGTCTGATTGCAAGCATATGGGAGAATTTAATTAAATTTGATTTTGAGCGTTCATGATTAAACCCCAATTGAGAGTGAGTGAATTTTCCGATTCTCTTATATGTGAGGCCTTGTCTTATTACACATGTTCATGTCATCCTCTAATTCTCATCCCTAATCTTTGCATTTTTCAAACATGATGTTCATGAAGGTTGATAATACTGTTTCATTTGTAGGCCCGATATAGTGAGCAAGTATCATTTCATTAAACACTGCAATCAAGGGAATTCAATACTTGTAGTTTTTGATTGTCTTATCCCAATCCAAAAAAGTATGTGATTTTTGAAGCCACGAAAATGAATTGAATATGTAGAGTCCGTGTTCCTAGGAACATTGACTCTGACTGCTCGGGGACGATCAGTATTAAATGTGAGGATGTTGATAATGGCCAAAAATGACCATTATTTTCAATCCATTTCCGTGTCTTAAACGGGCATTTGATCGCATTCCGATCTTACATTAAGTAAGAAAGCAGTCGAATTGGACTGATTTATGCATAATTGTAAAAATAATAAGCTGGTATGAAAAAAAACATAAATATGTAATTTTATTACATATTTATGTTAGAAAAATCCAAAAACATGAGAAAAAGAAAAGGAAACAAAAAGATGGGAAAAAGATAGAAAAGCCCACAAAAAGAACATTTTCGGCCCATCTGGCCCAATTCAGCAGGCCCAGGAAGACCTTTGTCGCGGAAGTTCCGCGACCAAGTGGCCCTGATGAAGAAGAGACCAGCCAAAGCCCCTGGCGCGATACCTTTGTCGCGATGCCCTGCTCCGCGACAAAGGTCCATTCCGCGACCAAGATACATTTTTAGAGACACAAGACCCAGTCGAGAAGCTTTGCCACATGCAGTGTATTCCGCGACCAAACTTGGTGCTCCGAGACAAAGCTGTGATGTGTGTGATGTCTTAAGACACAATGGGCTAGAATCAAGGCCCATGGGCTTAGGGTTACACTTCTATAAATATGAGGTGTCTCCCATGAGCTAAGGGTTGGTTGGAATTTTTGTTGATTAGAAGTTCTTGAAGGCAAGGCAGTAGGAGTTCTCTCTTAGGTAGAGTAGTTTAGGTTTATTTTCATGTATTATTTAATTTTTGCTCTTAGTTTAGCTTAGTTTAGTGTTTTACTGTTCACAGTGCTTAGATAGCCATTTTTACACTATGTTTTGGTTTCTAAACTCTTGTTTTAGGGTTTGTAATACCCAAATCATGGGTATTAACAATACATCTTCAATAATATGGGAAAACATTCATCATTTGTGTCCCAAATCATGAAATGGGTCTCACACCCCATGGATTTATGCTTTCTTTTTCATTTTGGGGTCATTTGACCCCCATTTTGTTATTTTTATGTTTACTGTTGGCATATTGTGGATAATGTTGTGTGGATTGTGTGATCAAACCCTAGATTAGGATTCCTGCTTTATTTTAATATCCTGCCCTTCCTTGTTATTTTTGTTTAAGCATGTTCTTCTTTATTTTGAATGTTTCTTGCTTATTTTTAGCTTAGAATAGCTTTTTGATCTGAAATAGGGTGAGATCACGCTGTTTGCATGCCACTGTTCATTTCTGCTTTTTCTGACTTTTGTCCTGAACCACCTTGGGCGCCAACCGCCTTCTGGCGCGGAACCACGTTCCGCGACAGAGTGGCTGTTCCGCGACCAAGGTGTTTCAAGACACTTGTCTCCATAATTTAAAACCCTTTGTCGCGGAATACCTTGTCGCGGAGCCACGTTCCGCGACAAAACTGTCCATGCATAGCGACAAAGGAGCCAAACTCTTGCATTTTGTCTTCATGGCTTCTTGTCGCGGAATCATCTTGTCGCGGAGCCACGTTCCGCGACAAAATCCCATTCTGAGACAGAAAAATTATGCCATGTTCCTTGATCTTTGAACACCTTGTCGCGGAATACCTTGTCGCGGAACCACGTTCCGCGACAAAATTTCCATGCATAGCGACAAGGGTTCAAATGTCTTAGAATTTTCTGAAAACACTTTGTCGCGATGTCACCCTTGTCGCGGAACCACGTTCCGCGACAAAATCTCACACAGCGACAAAGAGGCGTTATGCTGCCCAAAAATTCTAAAAACTTGTCGGGATGTCCATGTCGCGGATCTCGGTCCGCGACAGAATTTATGATATCGCGACAAGGGTTCCTCTCCCTCTATTTAATTTCAAACAACTTTCATTCTCTTCCTATTTTATATTGCAACACTCACATCATAGCCCCACGGGTTAGGATGTAACATTCTGGAATTGCAATATAGGGTGTTATGCTGCCCAAATTTTGACTCTCCATTTGCATCACTTAACTGATTGAACCCTTGACTCATTAATGATTAAAAATTGAGATTAGCAATAATCACTCTTCAATAATCATCATGATTAAAGGACCTTTGTTCAATTGCCATTAAAACATTCTTGTATAAACAAAATCCTGATGGCTTAAACAGATAATCTGGACTGTAATTAATTATGGTAGGAAGGATTATTTAAGACCATCACATGTGGACCCGATTCACAACCTTGCATGAGAAACCAATGTCTCTCATACAATGGATCTTCTTTTGTTTCTTATTTATTTTGTCTTTGTGTGTTGTGTGGAACCATTAGTAAAGAATACATCAGAATAATGTTGGCGGGTACTCCCTCATGGATGACTAGCTCGTATTCTGGGTATTAGTTACTAATTGTTATTTTGCATGGTCTGAATGGCTGTCAGTGGAAGCCTTGGCGGTTCGCCCATCCGGGGTTATAATAGCTGCTCGGCTGACTCTCATCCAGATACAGTTTTATTTTTGTTATCTTAATTTCCAAACCTGAATTCCAATCCGTACTGGGAGTCAGTTGGCATCAGTCAATGCCAACTGATGATCATTATAGAAGGGAAGCATGTAGGTTTTTGTCCGAATTCACAGACAGTGGAGGCCCAACTGGTGTTGACACCACCATTATAGGGTCTAAGCTGTCTAAATTCGCTCCATCCGAGTGATTGGGAAATTGGACAGTAGATGTTTACAGTCCACCTGATTATTCTGCCACTACTTTGGTCCCTTGACCACTTCATTCTGTGTTTCACCTTCTGTCTAGACCCGCATCTATATTTTGGGTCAATTAATTTTACACTTCCATATATCTTTATGCATGATAATATTATATACTACTGTGGTCTGTACTTATTTTGGGATCCTTCCAGAAGTCTAGATCTTAAACAGATATTGCTTTATAAATTTCCAACAAAAACCTCTTTATAAAATCCGGATCTGAGTAACGGATAAATTCTCCAGTTATGACTAATTCATATTCTGTCAAGGGTTATGTTTTGGGAATTAAGAAGCAGATTCAGCGATTAGGTCTCGCCTAGACTGAAAGGGTCTGTGTTTTAACTGAGAGTCTAGTACCTGACAGGGAATGATTTTCAAATCCATTATTTTCCAAAATTGCTGGTTGATGGAAATGTAAGATTAAGTGCTACACCGAGATGGGGTCCACTTGGATTCAAATACAGTGTAGTGAATAATCTTAGAGGAACATCATCCAGGCCTTGGTTATTTTCCATGATAGGGTTGAGTTTTCTTTCAACTGCTATCCTCTTCTGCCAAAGCCTACTTTTGAGTCCTGAGTGAGTGCATCCGGAACGAACTAATTTATTAGTTCGTTTCATTAGTTTGTATCTCATAATCACCCGGAAGGAAGTGAACACACTAGTGGTTCACTGAGAGCCGGGAATTCTTGATCCATACTCCTTCATTCTGATGGGGAGCTGTCTTTTACTACCAGGGTCAGATTTTCAAAACCTCCGAGTGATAAGATTTTAAATGCTTTCTTTACCGCTTTCTTTTAACCGCTTTCAGTAGAGGTCACTCGGTTGTATTGAGAGTTGTGTAACTGCTACTAGGATTGACAGTTAAGGGATGGTTTAGGGCTTGATTCAAATCTTTGGGTGTGACATGGGAGAATGATAGTGGTACTTGGCATTTCAATAAATGATGTGTCGGGTGTTGCTTTTCCACCACAGATGAAGTAACACACCCAGGCCAGGGCAGTTACGAATCTGTGGTATCTTAGAATTCGCGGTCTTAAGAACATGTAAACTCATATTGCAAGTACCTGTATGTTAAAGGGAAAGCCTTATTGAGAGCATGAGAATTAGCTATCTGATAAAATTATCCCAAACAAAGATCTGCGTATGAAAATGGAAGTTTAATACTGCTGTATCTCGCTCTTGTCCAATTTTCATTCTTTTCTTCCTGTCCTTTCTGTCTACATTGTGACTCAACTTCACGGTTGGCACAATGATCCTTTTCCCTGCTTTCATAGATAATGTTTACCGCATTCCTAGAATAATTCTTATCCGCTTTCTAGAATAGATTTATTTGCTTTGTAGATTAATTTAACTGCTTCCTAGATCTAGTTTAAATTCCTGTCAGTAGTTGTTAATCACCTTTCAGACCTATTGAGCAATACGAATGGAAAATCTAGTAAAACGACGTGGGACCTGCTTCTATCGCACATCCTCCAGTGAACGATCCGGTCTTACTATAAATTACTGCAATTTTTGACTCCGTGCGCTTTCGGGAGCACAGTTTCTTAACTACGAGCAATAAAAACATGACTACGTATAAATATATCCCTAATCACAACACCGCCATCATAAATTGGTTTCATTAAATAAAACCTAAACCAGGATCACGAATTTTCAGAAAATACTCATGTAGTGGGAGCCAGTCAAAAGTTTCATGGCAGGAACTCTTATGGCAAGAATTGATGAGAAGTATCATGGCATATCTGCCGGGGATCCTCAGTGTGACAGGCTGAAGGTCAACCTATCCCGGCTATGCCATGAGATTTGTCAACATTTCATGACAGAGAGGACCACAGCGCCATTTGAAACCAAAGCACCATACTCGAGTAATAAAAAGACTAATAATCTTGATGTATCCCTAAACCCTTTCCCATAAATCATAACGCTTTTCTTGTAATAAATCTAACCTGGTATAATTTTAGAAAAAGCTCGGGTTAACGAAACTTGTCAAAAGTTTCATACATATCGAATTGCATGAGGTCTTCTTTTCTTGGTCTTTGGCTGGGATGCGGTTTATTACATCAATGCGGTTTAATTCGCATTGTGTAAACCGAATTGGTCATTTCGCATTGCTCATGGCCTCCTGCTTGGCTTCCTTGTTTTGATGCAATGCGGTTTAGGAGTCAATTCGGTATAAACCGAATTGAGTAATACCGCATTGCATCTCTCTTCTTGCTCTGGGTTTCTTCTTGAAGTGATGCGGCTTCAATGTCAATTCGCTATAAACCGAATTGATGAAACCGCATTGGGTATTTCGCATCTCCTCTCAACACTTGGCCATTTTTCTTCTTGCTCCAGTGATTCGGTTTGCATGGTCAATGCGGTATAAACCGCAGTGATGTAAACCAAATTGATTTTCAACACTTGGCCAAAAATTCAGTTTGTGGGATTTTTATTCTTTTTCCCATCTTTTTGATTCCTTTTTCTTTTCTTTTTTCTTTATTCATGTTTTTTGATTTTTCTAATACAAATACAATTAAAATTGCATATTTTTGTGTTTTTCATTACCAGCTTATTATTCTTACAAACTCGCATTAATCTGTCGAATTCAACTGCTTTCTTATTAGAATAAGATGGGAATACGATCAAAATGTCGGTCTCAGACACGGAAATGAATTGGAAATAATGGACAATTTTGGCCATTATCAATTAGAAAAAGAATTTGAAATTCATGGAAATAGCTTGAAATTGTTAAAAATAAATTGAAGTATTTCTCGCGATGTTTTTATCAAAGAACTGATCCTCGCTTTGTCAGCAGGAAAGAAAAGAAATATACTGCGAGGAACAGACTTGGTGAAAAGAGTATGGATAAAAATCCATGTAGCGAGTGAAGTAAAGGAATGTTGCGAGGAGCGCGAAATCTGACTTGGATAAGCTTAAGGAAGAAAACACTCAAAGACTAGAAAAATTTATGCGGTATTCAAAGTAACATCGCGAGAGGCCAAGAGATAAAGTCTATGCGAGCCAATATAGCGAGAAGAAGAAGTCTGAAAAAGGAAAAGCTCTCGATTTGACAAAAAGCAATTTCACAAAGCGCGAGGCGAAGAAAAGGAACAAAACAACGCGTGAGGCAATGGATTAAGTTTGTCAAGCTGCGAGATAGGCACTTAACTGCAAGACGGGAGGCAGTTATTTCTTTGCACATCTATAAATAGAGCCATGAGGGTCAGCTCAAGGCAATCGAATTTTCACTTCACTTTTCCCGATCACTTTACAGTTTCAATAGGTAGGTTAGATTAGTTTTAGCTCTGTAATTCCGATTTATGTCTTTACGATTTCTTGCAATTGTTCTTCAGATTTTCTTTGTAATTCATAGTTACCAGTTCCTAGACAATAACATGTAGAGTCTTGAAGCAACCCCATATTTACCTCAGATTTTGGCTCAGTAGGTAAGCCAGGATTCCATCTCCTTCACCAACAACCCAAGCATTGTCGCTCGACTTTGAATTGGTTCGGAGCAAGCGAGTGAATGCTAGTTGATTACAATGCAAAACGAGACAATTAGAACAACCTAGTCCAAAATCTCTTGAAAATTGGCACATCTCCCTTTGTTACCCTGCTAGTTTAACTGCCTCTGCCTCTGCAGACGACCTATCTTTATCCATCAATCTCGCTCCAGTTTGTTTTGTTATGGCAGGCGTTGACTCAACGGTCTAGCCTATGATGATGAGATCAAGAAGAGAGCATGTTCCATCAAGTGATTTTAGGCAAACTCATTCTAGGGTTCTTTAAAAGCCCTTTGCCTATTAAATAAGGCAGGTCTTCCTATGGATCGATTGATTGCCTTACCTCTTTCTTTCGACTTAAGCCAAGACGGCTAGCCAGCCTACCTTTACTCCGTCCTTCCAAGAAGGCCTCTTTAACATCTCTTTCAGCTCGCATTATATATCAATTTCGAACACGGGGATTCTTGCCCACTCTCACCGGATTATTCAACTCGTCCAATCCACCAAAATTGTGATTGCTCGCCCTGCTATTAGTTGAAGCATTATTTGGATCCACCCATGACTTGTAATTCCTGGCCTCCTTCCCTCTTTCGGTTCGCATTTGCTTTTCTTTTCCAACTTTGCACGATCAGCACCTCCTCTAAATGGCTTCTTTTTCCTCCTAGGCTTTTGTCTTGGGTTTTCATTTGCCCTACCAAATAAGTGTTAGTAGCTAGAGAAAATGCTGACTCAACAATGTTGGACTGCGAGTCAACTTAACTTCCGCATTAGTATGATATTATCCGCTTTGGGCAGAGCCCTCATGATTTTGTTTTTGGGCATCTCCCAAAAGGCCTCATACTAATGGAATTAGGTGGACACATATATGCAAGTCAAATTTCTCTTGCACGATGTGGGACTTGGATTTGTACTCCAACATGCAAGGCGTACAGCTATAGCCATGAGCATGATGATAGGATTAGGCTCTGTTACCATCGGAAGTGAGATAACAACAAGCGGAATCATCCACCCAAACTCACAAAGGGATTGAATTCCCTTGTATCACAAAATTCATGATTGGTACAACATGTCCTACATTTGGCAAAGAGAGCTTCCAAACACAACTAGTGAAGCAGTTTAATTTGAGCATAGTGATGAGTGTAGCCTTCAATATCTATTTTATAAGTATAGTCTTATTTGGGACTCAATACATAACATATAAAATGCTAGTTAAATAAGTATACGTGTTTTATATAAAAATAATAAATGCTGCATTTGGTACAAAATAATGTTTGAAATTTAATACTAATTATTTTAAATACTAAATATTTTTAATTATTATCATTAAACTCTGAACTCTATTCATTCCTAACTTTTAACCTTTCAAACTTCAATATTTGTTCTAACTTTAAATTCTAATACCAAACAACAAAATTCAAACCTATCTAATTAGTTTAGATTTATATTATTTTTTACCATTAACTTTAAACTCCCAAATTTAAACTCACAAACTCTAAATTTTAAACTATAATTATTTTCTAGATAAGTGATTACCTTATTTGATTTCATTATAAATATATAGAAGTACATATTATTCAGGTGACACACGGCAATTTCATTTTTTTTTGTACCTATATAAATTACATTTGATTTTATTAACCTTTTTTTTTAAAAAAAAAAGGAGGCGCATGGCCATTTCATTAGTTTTAACTTAAAAGGTTTCGGTGAAATTTTTAAAACTAAAACAAATAATGAAATGGGATATCTTCTAATTTCCATTCCTTTAGCACACCAAACGTGATCGTATTTATTCATTCTCAACTATACACAAAACAGGGGTTGGTGTGGTTTGGGCTCCCACACACCTTTGCCGCCACATGAGTGTCACCGTTTACCAAAAAAAACTATACACAAAACAAAAAGGGCAAGCCAACGAAAGCAACCCATGGCATGTAAGAAAACAAGTTACTAAGGATCTATTCCTCGAATTCCGTCGCCAAATGTTTCGGTCACTAATAAGTTTTGATCACAAAGCTAATCATTAAACTCATTAGTAACCGAACTTTGGAATTTAGCGACTAAATTTTTCAGTTGCTGAAATAAAAAATTCTTGAAGTGCTCGTCAAACTGCGTTGAACAGCCCCTGAAAATCATTGTCGTCAAACGACCATAGACTGATGGCCACGTCTGCTTCTTTACAATCGGCCGTGTCCCACTCCATTTCAAAATATGGCATCTGATATGAGTTCAGTGACGACTCAAATTCTGTCATGTTGTTGTTACCTGCCATGAAATTTTCCTCAAAGGAAGAAGCATCAGACATAATAAACAAATTATGTATCATCTCTTCGTCGTGCTTTAACGGCAGTTTCTCTTCCGCCGGCAGAGCACATGGACTTCCATCACGGCTCGCCAGGTTGTCCGAATTCCTACGATCACTCAAACCCAAACCACGGGACTTTTTAGCATTAGGAAAATTAAGCTTTGCTTTACAGCCCCTTATCTGTTTGGCCTCGTAATCATAGGCTCGGGCAGCATCCTCGGCAGTATTGTAAGTGCCGAGCCACACCCGATGCCCTTTCCTGGGGTCGCGAATTTCGGCCGACCATTTGCCCCATGGCCTCTGCCGGATTCCTCTGTATGGAGCATTCCTCTGTCGTCTTTTCGCGCACTTTGCAGCGTCATTTGTGGCCGAATGAGCAGCGGTCACATCATTGCCGTATGTTAGAATCTGTTGGCCGCACATTTCGGGTCGGGTTAGGAAATTTGATAATACTAGTATTTGTTTTTGCGACAAAAGTCAATTGGAAAGTAAGATGTATGTGGTGTGGATTGATTGGGGGCCGGGGGTGGATGGACACCTCATTAGGGAGGGAGTGTGTGGTTTATATAAGAACTAAGATAAGAAGCTGGGATGGTGTGAATATTTAATCCGAGGTACTCTAGCATTGGCCCTACAGTTGGATTATTTAATTACCAACTATACGAAATGTGCAACTATGCTAAAAAAAGTACTACTTGCTCCCCCTTTTTTTTTTTAGCTGCAGTTTGACAAATGTTACTGTTCACTTATATAATTTGGCCTAAAGTTTCATTATAGTTATACAAGTTAAAATATAGCCAAATGAGATCTTGTTAGATTCGTCTCGTCTTGTAGTTTTTAAATATCGAACTTTTAGAATTTTTACTTATATCGAATTTGAGTTATTAATGGTTTAAAAAATGCATTGTACTGCGTGCTGGGTGGGTCCGTAGCAATCTTTAAAAAACAGAGGAAGTATTACGAAAGGAAGGAAAGGGAGGAGGAAAACTAGATATTTAGTTATTCACCTGTTCGCCAATCATCGATTAATTCAGTAGTAATTGATATTGGACTTGATAGGACGGATACGATTCGATCCCCTATTGTGAGATAGATGGAAGGAAGACTTTGTTTGATGCTAGAACTAACATCAAAGTCATATTAGATGGGTTAGGATTGGATGCATACACCTGCACATGCAGACTTTATGTATGTGACGAGAGAGATAATCCGTGTGCTGAAATAATGTTATGTGGCTGTGTGATGATATTATTGTTTTGTATGATGAAAAATATGAGATGTGATAGATGCCCTATGTGATGGGAGAGCTATATTGTTATTTAATGTGTGCACGTGCAGACTATTTAAATAGTTGTACCGGTTAACCGGATTGATATTAGTTGGCACAAATTTTGGTTATAAAATAGCAAGGAGCATATATTTTGCTAGCACTTGTTTGTGCATTAAAACACTTGTTTGTGCATTAAAACAATGGATACAATTTCTGGTTTTGCACTAGGTAACTAGGAATGAAGCCAATGAACATCATATCGATCATTTTGCAAAATTGAAGCCAAGTTGACTGATATTCCTTCGTACGTACATTTATAAAACAATGGATGCAATGCAAGTGGAATCAGTCTCTCACTTTTGCACTGCTGCATGTCTATCCTTTTCTATTATTGTCCATTTGTCCTGGTGGGTGAATGTGAATCTCCTGTGTATGCATATGTAAGCTTTTATTTATCAAACCTTATCCGTTTATTTTTTGTTATTTTCTTTTTTTAAAAATCTAGGGAAACATTAACCGTATAGTCTTTTTTTTTTTTAGATTTTCTTTTTTTTTTTTTGAGAAAGAACCGTATAGTCTTATATATCTATATATATATATTTTCTAATTATATCTCTTTTTTTCCCCTAATTCTATCTTAATTTTTTTTTGTCCCATCCTCTTACTTTTTTTTTTCTTTATTTTAGTTTATTTTTTATTTTAACCCAGTTAGTCCAACTCACCTTAGTCGCATAATTAGGTACCTAGCTATAGGGGTGGGCACGGTTCGGTTATCCTGAGTTTTTGATGTATTTGTATTTGTATTTGTATTTGAACCGGACAAATACTTAGATGAAGGATTTGTATTTGTAACCGGACTCATCGGTTAACCGGGGGTTCGGTTTCGATTCGATTCAGCGATTAAGCGATTCGATTCGAATATTTTATCCAAGCCTGTTAAACTTTATGATCAAATCTTCATCTCCTAATTCAGAACCTTTTGTGGGTTTATTTTCGAGATTATTACAATATAATAAAAATTATATAATTATTAAATTCGGTGGTTCCTTTTAGTGTTATCAAAATATATTATTATATTTAAAAAAATTTATCTAGTGTTTATTTCAATAATGAGTCTCCTTAAGGGCAAAAAATCATTATAGGATATATTTTTTATAATCATCTTTACTTTTTAATATTTATTTTATTATATATACTTAGAGAATTAAATAAATAATAATATATATTATTAATATACAATTATGTACCATTAAATATATATAATATACAATATATATAATTTTTTTAAACACAAAAATATATTCGGTTCGGTTCGATTAATCGGGGAAAAAAATTAAAGTATTTGTATTTGTATTTGAACCTGGGTCCTCGGTTAACCGGAAATTCGGTTCAGTTTCGATTCGATTTTACGGTTCAGCGAATCAGTTCGAATATTTTGCCCACCCCAAGGTACCTAGCATAATAAGATATTTTGGGGCCCACACAAAAACCACAGAGTAAATTATTTTTACCAACTAGAAGTAACACATGGATAATTCATTTCATAGCCCAACGCCCCAACCTATGACCCCAAACTCGCTCTTCCAAATAACCCTATGTACCAATCTTCGTTAAATTCATATCTATGTAAGTTTTGTGTGGCCTCACAAATATTTAATTAGGTCAAATGTCCTCTTATGGAATGAGAGGATATTTTTTTTTTGCGTATACCGTGTATCCCCATGCCACATTGGGCCCAAGACTAATCCTCGAGGATCTAGTGGGCATTGAACGGTTGCCTCTCCCAAAGCAGAATTCTGCATACGGAATGAGATGATATTTGAACCGATAAGTTTGTTTTGTTTTATTTTGTTTTTTTAAATTATTATTTTTGTAAAAAAACCTTGATAATAATGTATCGGTAAAAGCTGTGTGTGAATCCAAGTCACCCACATACAAATGGGGATAAGCATATTGAAGCAATTGAGAACAAAGATATTTGGTTGTGGTTCTTGAACGTATTGAAACAAGAGTTGAATTGATCTTGAGCATGTTAGATATTTGACATTCATAAGTGACAGGCAAAAGGGGCTGATACCGGCAATGCAAGAATTATTTCCAGGTGTGGACCACAGATTTTGCGTTCGCCACATGCACAATAACTTTGTGAAAGTTGGATACCGTGGACTTGCTTTGAAAAACCTATTATGGAACGCTGCTAGGTCTGCCACGGTCCAAGAATTCATGGCCGCCATGAAAAAACTAAGAGAGTACTCAGAGGGGGCGTGGAAGTGGTTGAGTGAGAAGCCACCAACCGAATGGAGCAAGTCACATTTTTCAGAGGGGCCAATGTATGACATGTTGAATAATTTATGTGAATCATTCAATTCAGTCATCAGGGACATCGAAGACAATCCTTACATCACTTGAGTGGATCCCGGTGGGATTCCAACCCCCAATCATAAGGTTGAAAATCAAGGAACACAACCATGCACTAAGTCAAGTTCTGAAATGGCGATCGAATTAAGGGAAAAAAAACTCATTTAGTCCCATAAATTGTTTCAATTTCCAGAACCATCACGCAAATATCGATTAGACGAATCTGTCTCATAACTACCTCAATCATCGCAAAACCCGTCTATGAATCGGTTTTTTCGCTAATCATTTCCGAACCTGTCCCATGACTTCCCTAATGAAGAGATGAGTTCGGTGATGATTAGTGTAGTTATAGGACGGGTTCAACGATGATTAGCGAAAAATCGGGTTCATGGACGGGTTCGGCTATGATTAGGGTAGTTATGGGACGGATTAGTTTAATTCGATATTTGTGAGACTATTTTGAAATTTTTTTAAATTATGGGATGATATGTTTTTTTTTTTGTTTTTTTTTTTTCCGTCGAATTAAGTACTTGCAGTTTGCCAAAATAAAAAGAACTACTTGCAATGTAGTTTGAAAAACTCGACCACTTTTTGCTTTTCAAAAAAAGAGAAAAATGATAGTAGTAAAATGAAATTCAATCTACTTGTGGGTATATATATACTAAATATTCTATTAGGATATTGTTGGGGCCATACGAAATGATGGGCCGCGAAGAGCTATTGGGCCATAAGATATGGGCCAGAAGAGAGGATTTCAGAGGAAGATGGGCTTAAGATCAATAAGGCCGATAGTCCATAGTAAAAGTCGAAGGAAGGGAACCAAGACTGATGGAGATTTCGGCCGAAATAGGAAGGGAACAGCCGAAACCAAAACAACCGAAATAAAGAAAGAAAGAATTCGGCTCAGAAGGATCGGCCGGAGAGCGGTTACTCCAGCTCCGGCTATAAATAGGGGTCGACACACACAAAATCGGAGAGATCAATCCAACCCCCAAATTCCTTTTATCAAATTTAATTCCTTGTTATCTTTACTGTTTTCCTTTACAGCTTTCCTTAGAATCTAGCTTAGTTTGTAGCGGTTACCTTTTCCAAATCCACCGTTGTTTCTTAGCAACTGGTAGTTTGGTTCCTTATTCTTGGTGAATTCCGCCGTTGTTTCTTAACAATAGGTAGATTCCCCGTTGTAGCTTGTTGTTTTTGATCAATTTAAAGAAGATTCAGTCAATTGTGGGCGCATTATTGTTAATCCGGACCCGTAATCGGTTTGATCCTTTTCCGATAGCCTCCCTTGAGGAGAAAAAGGTCATTGGCTCAACCCAAGCCAAACAGTGGCACGCCCAGTGGGACGCGAAATGGCATTCGAACAAGCAACTCCAGCAGTAAACACGGCGGCGAGGACTGATTTGCCGCCGATTCAGGAAGAACGTGCAGCAGAAGCCGGAGAATTCCCCCCAGGGTTCCCCGGACCATCACACTTCCACAATCAGGGGTTTTCAAACGATGATTTAACCCCGCGATTCCGAGATCAGGTTCAATTTATGGTGGAGGCGGCGGTTACTAATTCGGTTCGCCAGATTGAAGGAAATATCCTGGCAGCGATGCCAGCTATGTTCAGAGCCGAAATAGCGAGGAATATGTATCCGATGGGAACGCAGCAAGCTCCAGTGGCGCAAAATCCACCACCTGCGATGCAAAATCCTCATAATTTTCAACAGCAGGCCTTTCGGCCGCCAGGAGGACACGAAGCTCGGCCTTTTGTTCCTCCGCAGCAAAGGTACGATCAGCAACATAATCAACCGCCTCAACCAGCTGTTCAACCACCTGCTCCAGTGGTTCAACAACAATACGCACCACATCAGCAGAATCCACCACAACTGGTTGACAGGGAGTTAATTGCTGAGATTATTCGTACTCAATTTGGAAATATCATCGGCCAGGAGAATAGGCCGATGTATCGGAAGCCTTATCCAGATTACATTGAGGAGCAGTATCCACTGCCTAGAGGAGTAAAGGTTCCAGATTTTAATACTTTTCTGGAGAAGTCGGCCGCTCTACAATTGAGCATATTGGCCGATTTACAGCTCAATGCACCAGAATCGCGCAAAATGATTTTCACAAGCTGATATTGTTCAGTTTGTCGTTAACTGGTCCAGCATTTGAGTGGTATATCAATTTTCCAGTGGGATCGATCAATACATGGGTCGAAATGGAGCGGTTATTCCATGACCGATTATATAATACCAGTCCTGAAGTTTCGGTAGTTGATCTGACGTCAACCAAACAGAAGGCGTCCGAATCAGTTACTGAATTCATTGAAAGGTTTTATGCAGTGAAGGCTCAGATGAAAACAATGCTACCTGAGCATGAATATATTCAAATATTGAAGAAGAATTTGAAGTTTGCTATCAAGGACAGATTGATGGTAACAAGACCAAGGATTGTGGCCGAATTAACGGCTGAAGCTATAAGGATGGAGACTTATTTGGCAGAACAAGCGGCTTTCAAATCAAGCCGAAGTCAAAGTGGAAGATCACAACCTATCCAGTCAGCTGCCTCATTTGCTGAGTCTCTGGATAGATGTGAAGTCCAGGAAGAGTATAACACGGATGACGTTCCCGCATTAGCCGAAGTTGCAAGGGCAGAATTAATCATAAAAAAGCCTATGACTTGTCCAGCACTTCGGCCAGCTAGAGGCAAGGAAAAAGAAGGAGGAGATGAATCTCAAAGGTTTTACTCTTTCGATTTGTCACAAATGGACGAAATATTTGATTATTGCCAGAAGAACGGATTGCTAGAGTTTAAAGGAAACCATCCACAGCCTACCAAGGATCAGTTGGAAGCCGGATGGTGCAGATTTCATGGATCGGCTACTCATTCCACGGCGGTTTGTGGACATTTTAGGAAGCTGATTCAGAAGCATGTCGATGATGGGAAGCTGAAGTTCCCAGAGAGGCTTATGGCGATCGATAAGAATCCGTTCCCTGTTGCCAACATGGTAATGGTGCATCCTGACCAGAATAGATCTGTGCATGACCGATTGGGGGATCAAACATCATCTAGCAAGAGTTCTGTGCACGATCGGCTTGGAGATCGGCCATCGGCTCAGAAGTCAGGAGTATGGAAAAGATTAGGATCTCCGAAGGGAAAAGAGAAAGTTACAGATGTTTTTGACCGATTGGGGCATTATGAGGTAAAGGAGTGGATCAAGCAATCGGAGAAACATCAGGAGATCGAGGTCGGAGATAAGAGCGAAAGGCCAACTTTAAAGATCATAACTAACGGTTGGGATTCCGAGATGAAGCTAACAGCTGATAAAAGAAATGGGAAAACAGTAATCCAGATTACTGTCCCTGAAGAAGCTGTTTCCCCCAAAAATGAAGAGGTTCAGAAGGCCACCCGCAAATACTCAGGTGGGCCAATGGGTGCAAAATTCCCCGAAGGCGAGGCATTTCGACCAACACCGATTCGAAAATGCAGCCTGGAGGGCAGAAGACAAGAAGGTCCCAAAGGGGAAGGGATCCTATCGGACTTACAAACGAAGAATGCAACGGCTTAAAGCGGCTGCTGCATATGAAGAAGAGGAGTATGAGACGATGCACATGGAAGGAGATTTTCCAGATGACTGTTCTTCGGACGAAGGAAGAATTCTGGAAAAAGTATTTTTGGCTAGGATGAAGACAGCCGAAGGGAGGAAAGAGAAGCAACCGAAAGAAGAACGAGATCGAATGAAAAACAAGACCGAATTTCGGCCGAAAACAGCTCAGATAAAAGCTGAAAGTGAGCAGCCGAAATCGAAAGAAGAATGGAAGCCTAGACCAGTCCGAACCAGGGAATGGAAACCAAAGACAACTATCATCCCGAATAACGATTCACTCCCTGTCGGGCAGTTTAAGTTCGACTTTGGGTCTAGCGCGAATATGGTGACGGTAACCACAGAAGAAAAGGAGGAATACTGGTCGGATTCTGAACCAGCTGTGGTCTTCTGTCAGAAGGAAGGGGAATACTATGGTGATGAAGAACCTATAGTGGATTTTTGTTTCGATAAACTTGAGGTATTTCGGCCGGAAGCCGAAATAGAGAAATCAATTGAAGAAGGATATAAAGCATTTGTTCCAGAAGCTCAACCAGGCACGATTTTGCCTCCAACTGCGAAAATGTCTCAGCATGTGAGGCCTTTATACGTCAGAGGTTGGGTCAATGGAAGACCACTCAGAAGAATGTTTATCGACGGTGGAGCCACTGTTAATATCATGCCGTTATCCACATTGACAAAGATAGGCCGTTCGAAGGAAGATCTACTCCCTACACGGATGAAAGTATTGAGTTTTGTGGGAGCTCAAACCGCGGCCGAAGGATGTATTCTCGTGGACGTAACGGTCGGAACGATCTCGATTCCGACCATGTTCTTTGTGGTAGATGCAGAAGTTTCGTATGCGGCCCTTTTAGGCCGATGCTGGATACATACGTCTCGTTGTTTGCCATCAACGCTGCACCAGAAAGTATGGTTCTGGAAAAAGGATGGCACAGTTGAAGAAGTGGAAGGAGACCAACCTCCGTTTCCAGTCAGCTCAGCCAACCGAATTGATGCGGTGTTATACGAAGAACCCATACAACCATTCCTAGCGGTGGTAGGCGATCGGTACCCGCAGGTGGTCGAGTGTGATTGGACAGATTTGGGGTTTGAGATCAGATATCAGGCCGATGAACGGCCAGTCGAAAAAGAAAGTAAATGATGGATGCACAACCGAATCAAGCGATCGAGTTCGAATCGGCCGAACTCGGAGTTTCAGACGACAAAGCAGGATGGAGCGACTTAATAGATGCAATTCCAAAACGAACACCGGATTTCAAAGCTCAAGACCCCTTGAAAATGGTCAATGTTGGTACAGACGAGCACCCGAGGGAGATCCCGTTGAGTGCAAATTTAGATCAGCAGATGACAAGCCGATTCAAGGAGGTCCTAATCGAGTTCAAGGATTGTTTCGCATGGGACTATACAGAGATGCCAGGATTGGAGCGATCGATTGTGGAGCACAGATTGCCTATCAAAGAAGGGTTCAGGCCGCATAAACAGCCGGCCAGGAGGGCAGCGCCCGAAATAGTCCCAAAAATAAAAGAGGAAATAGAAAAATTATTAGCGGCCGGGTTTGTGAGGCCAGCTAAATATGTAGAGTGGTTATCGAATATTGTTCCTATAATAAAAAAGAATGGGAAGTTGAGAGTTTGCATCGATTTCAGAAATCTTAATATAGCCACTCCTAAAGATGAGTATATGATGCCTATTGTTGACTTGTTGATTGATTCGGCCGCAAAACAGGGAATGTTGTCCTTCATGGATGGATATTCAGGATACAACCAAATTTTTATGGCCGAAGAAGATATTCACAAGACTGCATTTCGGTGCCCTGGTGCTATAGGGATATACGAATGGGTAGTAATGTCATTCGGTTTGAAGAATGCAGGAGCTACATACCAGAGAGCCATGAACTATGTTTTCCATGACCTCATAGGGGATTGTGTTGAAGTTTATATCGACGACGTCATGGTCAGATCCAAAAATATCAAAAGCCACTTGAACGATCTGCGAAAGGTGTTCATGAGGATGAGGCTGCACGGAGTCAAGATGAATCCAGCCAAGTGTGCTTTCGGAGTACAGGCAGGAAATTTTCTCGGGTTCCTGGTACATAACAAAGGTATAGAAGTTGATGCGAACAAGACCAGGGCCATTCAAGAAGCCAAACCTCCACATGATAAGAAGAGTTTGCAGAAATTTCTCGGAAAGATCGGTTTCTTGAGACGATTCTTAGCAAATGCGGCTGGAAAGTCGAAACCACTAACCGATTTATTAAGGTTGAAAAAGGAAGAGGAGTTCAAATGGGGAGTCGACCAACAAAAAGCCTTCGAACAGTTAAAACAGGATTTGATGAATCCACCTGTGTTGGTTCCTCCGATTTTAGGACGGCCATTGAAGTTGTATATAGCAGCGGCCGAAGAGTCTATTGGAGCATTATTAGCACAAGAAGACGATGAAGGAAGAGATCGGGCGATTTACTATCTAAGCCGAATCCTAAGGGACGCCGAAGTAAGGTACTCGCCGATTCATAAATTATGTTTAAGTCTTTATCATGCATGCCAGAAATTAGAATATTATATTCAACCGAGGCAAGTGATAGTGGTGGCTTCGGTTGACATAGTCAAGGTTATGATGAATGATCCGGTTAGTAGCCGAAGAATGGCCAAATGGGCCATGCAATTAAATGCATATGATTTGAGATATCAACCTTTGAGGGCTATGAAAGGACAGATTGTAGCCGATTTTCTGGCTGATCATGCGATACATCCGATGACCGATGACATCGATCATCAAGATCGGCCGAAAGAAGTCGGTGAGATAGGAATTATATACTTGCAACCATGGGTGATGATGTTTGATGGTTCTAAAGCCGCTTCGGGAGTCGGAGCAGGGTTTACTCTACAAACACCGGAGGGTAAGGTACATAAGTATTTCGTGCAATTGCCAGAGTCGTATACGAATAACCAAGCCGAATACAAAGCGTTGATTTCGGGATTACAACGATTGATAGAAGAAGGAGTCAGAGCAATCATTATCAGAGGGGACTCACAAGTAGTTGTTCAGCAATTATTAGGCGATTTTTCGGTTAAGAGTCCTCAGTTGATTAGATTGTACGAAGAAGCGGTTAATTTGTTAGAAGAATTCGATGAGGTATATATTGAATATATCCCAAGGGAAAAGAACGAAGTAGCCAATGAATTGGCTCAACATGCAGCTAGATATCGGCTAATGCCGATAGCAGGAAATGTGGAAATACATTTGGCCGAAACAGAGAAGGCCGAATGGATAAAGAAGATAGCACAGACACTAGAAGATCCTTCGGAGGCTAATCCAGCTGAAAAGCGGAAAGCAATGGATTACGTCATAATAGGAGGATTATTATTCAAGCGTGCTATTGATGGGGTATTGCTCAGATGTGTCGGAGAAGAAGATGCCAGAAGGGTAATGGGAGAGGTTCATGAAGGAATATGTGGCGCACATCGGGCAGGAAAATCGATGAAGTGGAGTATTATTCGGCTGGGATATTATTGGCCGAATATGGGTATTGACTGTGAAAAATATGCGAGAGGATGCAGCGAATGTCAGAAACATGGGCCGATTCAGAAGTTACCGGCCGAAGAATTACACATAATGATCAAACCATGGCCGTTTCGAGGATGGGCCATGGACATCATAGGAAAAGTTCATCCCTCTTCGTCTAAAAGACATGAGTTCGTGCTAGTGGCAACAGATTATTTCACGAAATGGGCCGAAGCTCAGGCGTATGTCAGTATTTCACAAGAAGAAGTGATCGAGTTTATCAAGAGACAATTGATTTATAGATTCGGGATCCCACAGACGATTCTAACAGATAGAGGAACTGTATTTGTGGGAGAAAAAGTCAAGGCCTTTGCAAATGAATACGGAATAAAAATCGTGCATTCGTCACCATATTATCCACAAGGAAATGGACAAGCAGAGGCCACAAACAAACAGCTAATAGGAATTATAAAGAAAATGATCGAAGACCAACCAAGAAAGTGGCATGAAAAGCTGTCAGAGGCATTATGGGCTTATCGAAATGCTAAAACTTCAGCCAATGGGTTTACACCATTTCGGCTGACTTATGGAATGGACGCAGTGTTGCCAGCCGAAATAACAGTGCCGACTTTGAGAACAAGCCAAGCGGATTCGATGTCGGCCGAACAGTACGATTGTGCGATGAAAGATGAGTTATTGGAAATTAACTCCAATCGGATGCAAGCCTTTGAAAATTTGCAGAAAAACAAAGATGTTGTAGCCGATTGGTACAATAAGCGAATTCGTCTTAAGCGGTTTGAAGTTGGAGACTTAGTTTGGAAGGTTATATGGCGACCCAAGCAGAAGGATGGCCGATTAGGTAAATGGAGCCCCAATTGGGAGGGACCGTTTATTGTTCAGATGAAATTACCGAATGGAGCATATATTTTGTTGGACGAAAATGGTGAGCAGATGTCAAATCCAGTGAATGCAAGATACATGAAGAAATATTATCCATCAGTTTGGGATTAAACGATAAGTAAGCAGAAAATAAAGATTTTATTGCATGAACGAATAAGTACAAAGAGGGTGCTACTTCGGCCGAAAGCGGCGTCGATAGCCCGAAATTACAATATACAAGGGAAACATCCTATACTAAGCAGGCATATACAAGGGAAAGGTCCTTGAAAGACACTCAGCCTTGTAGAAATGCCGCTAAAACTATCGGCAAGACAGAAACAGGGCACAGTTGCTTGCCCCAGAACAGTATTGCCGATTTAGGTCCGACCACCGAACTTCTACTCTTGGATACGATAGAACGAAGAATACAACGTCCCAGAGGTAGAAGTCAAACTCGGGTACATCATCCGCACGACCTCAGACAGAAGAAGGAGGAGTGCAGCGAGGCAGTCACCCAAAAACGGTGGAAGGAGGAAAGGATGGAGGAATAACTAAGGGTAGTTATTCCCCCCATTAGACAAGGTCCGACAGGATATGCAACCGCAAAGTCGAAAAGAGATACGTCCGCGTAGCCGTCGAGACCTTCATTTGGAATAATAGATAAAGATCCTCGCCCATACGAACATGGTGGAAAGGGTATTAGTTGAACTCGTGTCGCACAAGCGAAAGGTTTTCGTACCACGTTTGGAAATCCTTGCATAAGAATGCTTGTCGAAGACCATGGAGGAACTGGAGACAGGGAGTCGAGCAAGGGAGAAGAGAAAGCCATATTGTTATAAGGAAGAAAGAGGTGATAGATAAGCATCAACAATGCCGGGTATTTATAGGAAGGGATAAATGCTCGGCAAAAGAAATGGTCAATGTTAAATGTTATTTATGGGAAAACGTTACAGCTGATTCCCGGAAAAAGCTGCTAACATTCAGAAATTAGCAATAAAGGAGACCGAAAATAGTGGAATTAACGGGATACGAATCGCATTGCAGAAGATACAAAAGATACGAATCCAAGTACAATGTATCGGCCAACACAGTTCAAAAAGGGCCGATTACAGCTGTCAAGAAAAAAAAAAAGTGACCGAAATTCACACTTGACAAAAGATAAGTCAAAACACAAAGTTGATATACAAAAGCAAATTAATGGTCTTCCTGGTCATCCAAGGGAACAACATCATCCAAGCCTCACGAAGCAGCGATAGTAGGATTAACCGAAGATGTCATCAGATTCGGACCTGCTGAAGAAGAAGGACCAGCGACGTCACCAGAAGGGAGGCGAACGGTGGATGAACCAGCACCACAGGAAGTACCAGGTTTCCCCAGGGAAGAAGAAAAAAAAAAGGGAATAATAAGTAAGAGAGCATAAAGAAGAATCACAACAAGAAATGGAGGAGAACAGAGTACCTGAAGGGATGGTTAACAAAGGTGGGTTATCGCCCGAAGGGGAGGACTCTATCTCGGAAGGATCCAAAGGAAATAAAACATGTGGAGAAGAGACATGAACAACACTTTGCCCACCAAGGCTTATGATGGCCGAATCCAGCTGACCGACTAGAGACTGGGTTTCGGCCCATTTTTCTTGGAAAGTACCAAGAATGAAATCGTTGAAACTGATCCGCATGGCTAGATAAGAAGCATCCTGCTGAGAATCCAAGATTTTGGCCTTGGGAGCCTCGGCCGATTAACGAAGGGCTTTGATTGACCGTTTCAGATCGGCCGATTTTCGCTTAGTTTGAGCTAAAATCAATTCCAAATCCTTCTCTTGTCGTTGGAGCTTGGTGATTTCAGACCGAATCGAAGAAAGGTCCTCGGACTGTTTATGTTCCTGAGATTCCACCTCGGATAGCTTATTCATCTGAGTCCGATACTCTACAGAATAATTATCAAAAATGGCTCGTGAAGAAGCCGCAGCTTCACGCTCGGCGGCAAGTTTGTTCCGCATTGTCAAATGAGCCATGAGTTCCTGATCCATTGAGAGGACAGACTTCGTAATCATCTGAAGAGTGCCATTTTGATTCAGAGACACCATCTCGTCATGAAATTGTTGCTCAAGATGAGACAAGAGAATGAGGATCGGTTTAGGATCGACAAACTCCACATCAGATTGCCGGCCGATCAGATTACACAGCCTGGCCAAACAATCGCCAAGGTGAACAGAAAGATCCGACGGACGAGAAACTAGAGAGACAGGAGAAAAGAAATCGTCCAAAACATGCCGATCAGGAAATGGTGATAAAGGGACCTGATCGGCGGGGGCTTCATCAACAATCATACCACTAGATGAAGGGCCAGTCGGTTTCGGAATAACCGAAGACGAGGGTGTGACAGAGTCCGTAATAGGTTGAGAAGGATCAACCGAAGGAGGGACGAAAGGGTCGGCAGGAGTAGAACTTTCAATCAAACCCCGGGGGTTAACAGAAGAAGAACCAGCACAAACATCCAAATTACTGGTACCACCCGATGTGCGAAATTCGGTTACAGGAGAAGCCGAAACCACAGTGGGAAGTGGAGGAACATCGGATGGTGGCAAAACGGGTGGGACCTGGCAAGAGTAAGAAAAAGAAATTAGTCGAAGGAAAGGAGCCTGGAAAAGAAAAAGAGTAGTGTAACAAACCGCAAAAAGAGTGGTAGGGATTCTGCCAAGCGGTGAACGAGATGAACGCCTTCTGGTCTGAGTAGGAGGGAGAGAGCCAATAAGGGAAGCTGAAGGTGAAACAGGCCTCTTTCGACCAAGATCAGAAGTAGAAGATCGAGGAACATCTGGAGAAATCGAATGAGTAAGATGAAAAACAAAGAAACAAGCAACGACCAAAGGAAAAAGAAAAAAAAAAACATACCTGGGCAAGAAGTGGAAGGCGAACCGAGGATGCGCTGAGGAGTGGAACCCGGAGATGATGAAGGGAAAGAAGAGAACGCCAAAATAGGAGAAAAACCACCCCTCCGCAGAACCGAATCAAGATTAGCACTGAAGAAGGCACCGGCAACACCGTCCCACCAAGACTGAAAGCGGGAGGTAACGCATCCCGGACGAACAGCAAATTTCCAAACCTTAAAAGAGATTAGACGTTTATGATAAAGGGAGCATTGCTGACGGCTGGCAGAAGCAGAAAGGCGTTTACCGGCTCTAAGAGCTTCCACTAAGTCTTGACCGAAGCCGAATTGACGGCTGACCAAATGGGGATTGTAGACTTCGAAAGGAATAGCAGACTTAGCAGATACAAATGTGGAACCATTAAAGATCGGACGGGGTAATATACACCTATTCCAGATTTGGGCAAGAGCTAAAGGAAGGGAAGCCCCGAAGGGGGAAGTAGCAATCTCCCTGACCCAAGCAAAGTCAGTTTTCCGATAGTGATAATGGGAAAAGGATTGTTCAGCAGTTCGACCCAAGAAATAGTTGATCCAATGAGGAATCGACAAGGGAGGAAGGGATGCTCTAAGGAGATCAGGAGCGATAAAACGATTAGGACAAATATCATGGGGAGGAAAGTGAGAAATGTCACGAAAGTGCCAAACCAACCACAAATGGAGGAACCATAAAGGACCACGGGCTTTATCGGACGAACCTTTTTCCCAACCCGACACAGTAGCCGAAATACCTGCATATAAATGAGCAAGGAAGAAATCGGCTAAGGGCAGAGTCACATGGTTAATAAGCGCCGAAGCTAGAGAGTGCGTTTCGAGGAGAACACCCTTAGAAGGAACACACCAGAAGAATTTCGTAAGGAAGTATATCATGAAAGCAAGAGGTTCTGAAGGATGTGGAGCAGGCGAAACAGGATCACTCTGATGAGAAATTATCCAATTGGCAAAAGAATCGCCAGAAGAAAAGCCGATATTCTTTACCTTGGGCAGCGACATGATGGCAAGGTTATCCCCACGAACAGAGAGGCCTAGGAGGAGTTTCACATCCTGAATAGTGGGAGTCATCATCCCCCAAGGGAAGCAAAAACAGTTTACTGAAGGATTCCAAAAACAAAGAAGGGCTTGAATAGGACGAAGATCCGTGGGAAGTGGCAAGGTACTAAGAGAAATCATACGATGAATATACGATTTATTCCAAGAGTCGTAACAGTGGGGTTCAAGATGATGGTACCATGCCACATAATCGGGAGAGGCCGAAGACCAATTAGCGAAAGATGAAGGGAAAAGCTTGGAAGAGAAACAAGGTTCATACAGAAGAACAGAACGATTATCAAAAATCCGAGCAGTACATTCATCAATATCCTCAGGAATGCCCAACGGACCTAAGGAGTAGAAGCCCTCAGGCAGGAGACGAACTGCGGAGTGAGGAGCAAAAGAGTTTTCAACTTTGAGAAGATCAGCAGAAAGAGCAGTAACAGGGGCAGGGAGATCCTCCATTGGAGAAGGTAGAAAGAGAGAAAGAAAGAGGAGAAGTTAGAAAGGCAGTTCACTCTAAAGACGTGGTAGGCTACGTAAATAGGGGAATGATGGAGAGTATCCTCGAGAAGAATAAAATAACCACCAAAACAAAAGGAAGGAAGGGAGATTACTTGGGCTCCTTCTCCTAGAAAAGAAATTCGCCCAAGTAAGGAGGGCATCTGTTGGGGCCATACGAAATGATGGGCCGCGAAGAGCTATTGGGCCATAAGATATGGGCCAGAAGAGAGGGTTTCAGAGGAAGATGGGCTTAAGATCAATAAGGCCGATAGTCCATAGTAAAAGTCGAAGGAAGGGAACCAAGACTGATGGAGATTTCGGCCGAAATAGGAAGGGAACAGCCGAAACCAAAACAACCGAAATAAAGAAAGAAAGAATTCGGCTCAGAAGGATCGGCCGGAGAGCGGTTACTCCAGCTCCGGCTATAAATAGGGGTCGACACACACAAAATCGGAGAGATCAATCCAACCCCCAAATTCCTTTTATCAAATTTAATTCCTTGTTATCTTTACTGCTTTCCTTTACAGCTTTCCTTAGAATCTAGCTTAGTTTGTAGCGGTTACCTTTTCCAAATCCACCGTTGTTTCTTAGCAACTGGTAGTTTGGTTCCTTATTCTTGGTGAATTCCGCCGTTGTTTCTTAACAACAGGTAGATTCCCCGTTGTAGCTTGTTGTTTTTGATCAATTTAAAGAAGATTCAGTCAATTGTGGGCGCATTATTGTTAATCCGGACACATAATCAGTTTGATCCTTTTCCGATAGCCTCCCTTGAGGAGAAAAAGGTCCTTGGCTCAACCCAAGCCAAACAGATATTAGAATGGAATTATGAGAGAGAGGAAAGGAGACAGGCCATTATATTTGTTTGTTTTGTTTTTTGTTTTTTTTTTTTTTTTTTTGAAAAGAAAAAATCTACTTATATTACAATATGATATTCGCAAACGTACGATTTAATAATTGAATTAATGTTCGATTTCTGGGATGTACAGTATATTGCTAATTCGACATTAATATTGCCTTGATCGATCCACATCATCAAAATTCAAAAACAGAAGATAAAAATACTTACAAGAAACCAAAATGAAAGTCATTATTACAAGGATTTTACTTAATGGAAAATTATGAACAGAACATGGCTTTGGTTTGCGAAAAAAGTTAGTTTTCAACTAAAGACTAATTTTAAGAAACGGTGCTTCACTTGTTTTTCGGACAATAGAGGATTTTACTTTGTTATCACCCATTGGTGATGTTTGATTGTAAGTATATTATGAAATATATAACATATGGTTTATTTTAACATATTTCTACATGTACCATTACTCTGATACTATGTTAAATTCTGGAACAAAAGATTCAGACTATAACCAATTACTAATACATAGAGTTCGCTCTATCCTTATTTAGAGAATCCAACGATGTTTCTTCGGATGGGGACATATCAACATTTCTGCCCAATAATAGACTTCATGGAACCGAAAATATATATATAAAAAAAATCTTTATGGAAAACAAAAAAACCAAATTTAATCCGTAATTAGTAATGACTAAAAGTCTAAAGAGGACGCGAGCCTGTAATTTGTGTGGTTTGGGCTCCCACATATCTTTGTCGATACATGAGTGTCACTGTTTACCAAAAAAAAAAAAAAAAAAGTCTAAAGAGGAATTTTCCCTGCTAGACTATAAGAGGAAAATTTCAACTTAATCCATAATTAGAAATGGCTCCGTGGAGGGGGTGCGTGTGTGTCCCACAGCCACAATATACAAAATATATAAAATAGAGGTAATAATTAAAATAGGCCACCAGAAGGAGTCATTTTCACTTTTGGGCCATGATATTTTGATTTATGAAAATAGACCATTAGAAGGATTTCGGGCCTGAATTTAGACCATTGGGCTGGAATTCGGGCTGCGATGGCCTAAAAGTGGAAATGATTACTTCTGGTGGCCTATTTTAGTTTTTTTCAATTATTATTTTATTTTATTTAATTAAAATAAATAATACTCATTATGTATCATTATTTATGCCATACTTTTTTTCCTTTTCCAATATTGTTATTTCATTTTCATTTTAAAAAAATAATTAAATATTAATCGTCAAACCTACCCATCACCTCACATTAATAAATAAATATATTAAACTTTCAAATTCCCACTACCATTAATAATTCCAGTCCACCCTACAGACACATATGAGTAAATAACAAATAAATAAATAAATTAAAATTGTGGGGTTGGGGACTTACTCCAGTGGTAAGTCGCCCAACTCCCAACCTATAGGTTAGGGGTTCGAATCCCCACCCGGCCACCTATCCCTCCACTTTGTTCCCTTTGTAACTGTGTGGCTTGAGCTCCCACCACCCGTTCAAGGCCTCCAATGGCTCATAAAAAAAAAATTGTACCTATTACAATCACATTATATAAATTTTTAAGTTACCTTTTTTTGACACTATTAATAGGACGGAGGGAGTAATATAAGAAATAAAATAAATATTAATTCAAATATATTATAAAATAAGTAAAATAAATACATATACAAATAAATTATAAAGTAAAAATAATTCAGAAAAACTAAAATAGGCCACCAGAAGGAGTCATTTCCACTTTTAGACCATCGCGGCCCGAATTACAGCCCAATGGCCTAAATTCAGGCGCAAAATCCTTCTAATGGCCTAATTCCTTAAATCAAAATATGGTGGCCTAAAAGTGAAAATGACTCTTTCTGATAGCCTATTTTAGTTATTACCTCTATAAAATATAGAGTTGAGTTTAAGTAGGTTATCCACAAATTAAAAGACTTGTGAAATATCTTTAGATAAAGAGATAATGATACGGTGGGGTTCTCCTGCACAAAAACCGTGGATGCTATACTGGTTTTCGTACTATCTACCTATTAAAGTAATCAAAATTTAGCTACAAGCAGATTTTGATATGGATTGGACTTTTAGATTCTATTTATATTATTTTTTACAAGTAGCTCTATTTTTTTTTAAAAAAAAATGTATAGTTAAAAAAATAATTATTGAATTCAAAAATTCTCAAAAGCTACAGCTGGTATATTTTGTTTGCGGGGGCTTATTTTTCTAACTAAAATTTCAGAAGCTTGTGTAGCGATTGAGAATTTTTTATTCGGTAGAAAAACTAAAATTACCGCATAAAGATTAGACACTCAATCCTGAGCGCACATGCAGGTTTGTCTTGTATCCTTACCTCTATTTATTACTCCCTCCATTCCAGTAGAAATGTCATGTTTGACTTTTAATACTGTTTATTTCAATTTTGATTCAATATTATTATTAGTATATATTTGAAAAAAATAATCGAGTTCGATCGGTCATGTTAGATTCGCCTAATCGTGTAGTTTTATAATATATATTTTACATAATTTTTTAGTTCTATATATTTTGAGAAATTACTGATTAAAAATATAGTTGATTATGTGCAGAAATAAAATACATTTTAAATGAGATGGATGGAGTACTATTTTTAATTACTACTAGTATTTCCCCCACCCAATGGGCCGAAATTATGGACAATATAAATAAAATTATCCAATTTAACAAATAAAATTGTTCAATTTTATTATGTCGATTACATTCCCCAACCTCCTTAAACTATTTTAGCATTACATGAGTACATCTATAAATTGCATAGAAATTGACCAACATATTGCATAACCAATATTTATATTACAATTTAATATCTTAAAAAATACTTATACTATAAATAATATATAGTTGAAAGGACAAAAAAAATGAAAAAATAAAGATAAAAACCTTTCTACTCACGACTTTAATAATGTCATATATTGACAAAGAAAGTGCAAGAAATCGTATTGATCTCGATAATTGATTATTGATATTGATTCGCCCTAAAACGTTGAAATATTAGAAATTTCATAAAGATGTAGATATTTCCAAATTAACTTAGAAAAATATAAGAAGTACTGTTGTAAATGAATCCATCAATAAATTAAAGTGACTATAGGTTCATCAACTTATTTTCGTCGTAATTTATCTAATTTAGTTAATTTATTTAGTACAAATATTGGTTATTCATTAATGAATATAATATTAATCTATAGGTTACTTATTAATAATTTACAATATATTCTTTATCTATAATTTTAATTAATAGAATATTGGTTAAGATAATAACAAATATTGAAATTATATTTAAAGAATAAATATAATATCAACCCATAAAGTTTTGTTACATCTTTTATTTGGTAGTATACTTTATCTATAATAATTAATGAAATTAAATTATCTAATGTGAATTTTGCTCGAATTTGGTTCTCCTAAATTTTGAAAGTGCATATTATTTATTTATTTATAATTCCTTCATTTTATAGTTAAAAGGGATTGATTTTTGCAACTTTTTATTATTCAACTATCAACCCATAAAGTTTTGTTCCATCCTTTATTTGATAGTATTATTTATCTATAATAATTAATGAAATTAAGTTATCTAACGTGAATTTCGCTCAAACTTGGTTCTCTTATAGTTTGAAAGTGCACTATGTTTTCTTTTAATTTTTATTTTTAATAATTTCTTCATTTTTATAGTGAAAATGAATTGACTTTTGCTACTGTTTTTTAAAAACAGGACTAATATTATGCCCACGTATCAAGTTTAAATTTAAATCATTGTCACGTCCGCAATTAGAGCATAATTAGTGAACAAGGGGCTGATTTGGATATAATTAGCATTTGTAGCGGACTGTTTTGGTAATAAAATAGAAAAAATACTGATTTGGATTTTTGGAAAAGAAAAGTGACGTAATTGTCTTTTTTCCCTGGAAGCCAAGGTGTCTAAGAAAACTCTTCCAATAGATGCGTGGGTTGCTCGATGAACCAGAAGTATCACAAACATGACCTAGCATCTCATTTGTATCACCACGTCAAGAATTTTCTGTTTTAGCGACTGAAAAAATTGATAAAATTCGGTTGCTAAAGAGGTTAGCGACCGACTTTGCGATCGAATTTCGTTAGCGACTACCATGTTACTGACCGAAATTCATTAGCTACCACAGTTTTAGCTACTAAATCCAGATTTTTCATTAGAAATTAGAAGAATACTAATAAACCAAGTATATGCTCAAATAATTCAGATAAAATCTTCTGGGTACAAAACATGAATTCATATACTCCCTTCGTAATTTAATAAATCTAATATGGACATAGTATCAACTATTCATTGAATTACTTTGTTTCGACTTTTTAACATAGTAATAGAAGATAAAATATAGTCAACTGAGAATCACATAGTTTTAGAAAGCCGAGGTAAGCAACTTCAAATTCGATTCTTTTTTCTGGTTCAGACTGGTTTTCTGAACAGATGTTTCATGTTCGGAAAAATATCATGAATGCAAATACTACTTTCAAATTTTTTTCCTGAATCTGTTCGAACTTTGTTCCTGAACAGGACTGAAGAGAAGATGATTGCGAGGCAAGGCAAGGTGGGGGCTGCCGAGGATGCGGGAGTAGGAATGAAGATTGGTGGTGAGCGGCGACGAGCGGGATTCCGGCGGCGGTGGTTGTAGGAGATTGGAGCTAGAAAGGGATATCGGAGGAGCGGGATTGGGATTCAGATGGGAAGAAGATGTGTTAGGGTTGTTTGATGTTTGGATATTTATGTGTTGGTGTGTATTTAGTTAAGTTTTGATGTGTAGGCTAATAAATGATTTTTGTTTTTAATAAATAATTTAAGGGTATAATAGTAAATAGTTATGGTGTGTATTAGTAATATATTAAATTTTTAAGTTTAAGGGTAGTGTGTATTGAGTAAATGGTGTGTGTTAGCAAATGTATGGTGCATAGGCCGTAGATAGCTGCCGGCTTCTTATTAATCAAATTTGTCTTTTATGTTTCTTTATAACCAATTTAGCCCCCTAAGTTCTTTTAGCTAGCATTAATCGATTTGGTCATTTTTATCATTATATTTTTTATGTTATTTTATATTTTAGTATTTGAATGACATATACTCCCTCCGTCCCATTTAACTTGTCTTGTTTCACTTTTGCACACAATCCAATGTACTTTTTCAACGGTTAATATCTCAAAACATGTTCAATGAAAAATTATGCAAAATATATATTATAAAACTACATGATCATGCGATTCTAACAAGACCCAACTTGATTATTTTTCTCTAAATATATACTTGAAATAAAGTCGAGTCAAAGCTGAACAATGAACAGTGTAAAAAAATCAAACAGGACAAGTATGGTGGGACGGAGTGACCAATATAATTTTATGGTGAAGTAATATACGACAGTACCCTGTCAGTACCCTGCCATTATCTTTTTTGACCGCCGACAAAAAACCTATACTTTTATGCCCGAAAAGTCAAAAACGACCCTGGGTCGACAATGGGTTCGACGTCGACCCCGGTTTAAGAAGTCGAACCCGAGCTTAATTAATAATGTGGATTAGGGAGGCGGGGTCGTGTGTCATGGTGGACCCCGGGTTTCCGAAGTCGACCCACGACCCCGGGGAAAGAAGTCGAACCCGGGCTTAATTTTTTTTTTTTTTTTTTTTTTTTTTGCCTGTGGGCTTAATTAATACTTCTTACTACTTATTATTTTTTATTATTTATGAATTATTATTATAATTAAATTGTATAATTATTATCAATAATAAATTTTAATAAATAGTATTAAAAAAATATTATAATATTAAGAAATTATTTATTATTTATTATGAATTATTATTATAATTAAATTTGAACAATTATTATCAATAATAAATAGTAAGAAATATTATAGTATAAATAATTTTACAATAATTTGAATATTTAAACTGACGATTTATTAAATGTAATGCTAATATATTATTTTACAATTATAATAAATATTCAGATTTTTTTATAAATTTTTTTAAAAAGTATTAAACAATATGTATTATTATCAAAGGTGGAATTAGTATCTAGTGTAAAACTAATTATTACAAATATTAAAAATTTGATAAATTAATAATTTAATAATAGTAATAATTAATTTGACTATATTTATTACTTTCATTTTTGTTTAAATAATAAATAGTGGTTATTAATAATATTCTCCAATAAATAGTGCCATGGCAGGTACTGACAATAGTCTTTTATGCCAGCCGCCAAAATTCCTCAACTTTTGTACCCGAAAAGGCATAAAAACCCCTGGTTCGTGTTGTGGTTCGTATACGAACCGGAAGAATAACCACGAACCATGGGATTAATTAGTAAAGGTGATTAAGGAAGCCTGGTTCGTGGTTAAAGCAGTGGGCCGGAGACGAACCAGCGCCATTGACGACGACCCATGGCGCCACGTGGCAATGTGGGTTCGTCTTTAGTCAGGTGACCACGACGACCCACAGACCACGCACCATGCCCTATTATTATTACTCATTAATTTTTATTATAAAATCAATTTAATCCAATCATATTTATTATTATTATTTTAATTAATACTCTTAAAATGACAATATTTATTGTATTATAATTAATGAAGTATTATGAAAATATAATTATTTTAATTTTCCGTCTACAAATATTATAAAATCTATTATAACAAAATAATAATAATAAGTTTTATGTATTATTAATATTACATTGTTATTATTAATATTATTATTATTATCATTATTATTAATATTCTTTTACTATTGTTTGTAGAATAATTATTATAATGTATTTATAGGTGAAGAAATAGTCAAACCTTTTTAATAGTAATAAAATATTAATAATAATGATAATAATTATTCCATTGCAGTGCACCCGCGCCGACGAGTCGAACACCATCACCATGGGTGCCTACTCTTACGTCTCGGAGCTCTGGAAGAAGAAGCAATCCGATGTCATGCGCTTCATACTTGGGGTTCGTTGTTGGGAGTATCGTCAGATTCCCGCCGGCGTCCGCGTCACCCACCCTACTCGCCCCGACAAGGCAAGACGCCTCGGCTACAGGGCAAAACAGGGGTATGTGGTTTACCGTGTCCGTGTTAGACGTGGTGGAAGGAAGAGGCCAGTTCCAAAAGGAGATTGTACATGGTAAGCCCACCAACCAGGGTGTTACTCAGCTGAAATTCATGCGCGGCAAGAGGTCCGTGGTGGAGGAACGTGCTGGCAGGAAACTTGGGGGACTTAGGGTTAGTTGTTGGGACTATCGTCAGCTTCCCGCCGGCATCCGCGACACCCACCCTACTCGCCCCGATAAGGCAAGACGTCTCGGCTACAGGGCAAAAGAGGGGTATGTGGTTTACCGTGTCCGTGTTAGACCCGTCGGCGCTGGTGCACGGGAATGGAATAATTATTATCATTATTATTAATATTCTTTTACTATTGTTTGTAGAATAATTATTATAATGTATTTTTAGTTTTAATACTAAAAATATAAATATTAATATAAATATTAAAATTATACATTATTATTATTAATTTAATAATAGCAAAAATTATTTTGACTATATTTATTACTTTCTCTTTTGTTATAATAATAAATATTTTTGATTAATAATTTTCTCTAATAATATTGTAGCAAACATAAAATAATTGTAATTATGAAAGGCGTCGTGTATGCCCAAATTTCAATTTGCCGCCACCCCATCCACCATCCCCTCCAGCTCTTTGAATCTGCAAGGCCATACTGAATGTCCCGAGAGGAGTAATATTTGGAATGTCATAGTCAGCACATTCTTCATGATGCAGTTATTGTGCTTCCAATGACGGTCCTTACCAATGCCGCCCATGCCAAATGTTGTATTTTCCAATACCTTCCAATTCCTGATTCGGACAAAATTGATAGGCCATACTCAATGTTCCCGAAAGGAGTAATTTTTTTAATGTCACGACCGCAACATTAACGTTGATGTTGTGATCGTGCTTACTGTTGATGCATGCCCAGTGTTCCACAACAGCAACATTCACCCTGATGTGGCGCTTGTGATTCCGAATGTGGCACTCTTACCTATACCTCCCATTCCCCTGAAATGGAACTGCCGACTTACAACACTAACCTGCAGTTAAGCATCCAGAATATATAAATCATTAGATTGAATAATAATAATAATAATAATAATAATAATAATAATAATAATAATAATAATAATAATAATAATAATAATAATAATAATAATAATAATAATAATAAACCATTAGATTTGTTATGTGAAAAACTGTAAAATTACCTCTAGTGAATCATTGTTGGGAATTCATCCTAGTAGCTCAATTTAACTCCCTTCGTTGATTACTCTCTGCAGCCTTCTGCACCATATGCAACCGAAATAAATGGTGCTATCTACGGTGCTGGTGGCTATGATGGGGACTGCAGAATTTTATCCTCTCGGAAAGCCGATTCTTCAAGCTCTGTGATGTAAGATTTGAGCTTGATGCATGCCCAGTGTTTAACCTGTCGCAACACGACCTATGTGGGACAGGCTATACTCATGCTACACGAAAGGAGTAATATTTGGAATGTCACGATCACTACATTCATCCTGATGTAGTGATTGTGCTTCCAATTAGGGTCATTACCAATGCCGCCCATTCCAAATACGTCCAAATTGAAGTTGAACACCAAAACCCTCATGTTTTCTCCAGCCACTGAAGTTGAACACCAAAACCCTGAATTGGAGGAGTCTTCTCAAATTGAAAGAGATTTGGAATTGCATATCAGATGCATGGACATAGGGTCTTTAATAGAGTTGCCCAAGATTCAGGTGCCCTTTTGTCCTCCATCTCCATACCACCCACCAAGGCTTGCCCCTCTGAATGTTCTACGGTCCTAGTGCACCCGCTTCCATTTTGACCCCTGAACAATGGGAGGTGGATCGAACCGTCGTCATTACCAATGCCGCCCAGGCCAATGTTGTTGTTACAAACGTGGCGACCATGTCGCGGGATGTTGTATTTGGGCAATACCTACAAGTAAACATTACAAAATAATATTAATAACGGCGATCAATACATTTTTGTAAAGTTAATGCTAATAATATGAATAGTAATAATGAAATTAATACGACTAATACCACTCTGGCCGCCTGAGTTTATATTGTGATCAATCCGCTGCTATCCTTTTCAACTTGCCGCCTCCCCATCCACTATCTTCGGCAGCTCTTTGTATTCATAGGTCATTCTCAACATTCCGAAAGGAGCAATATTCGGAATGTGACGACCGCAGCATTCACCCTGCTGCGACGCTTGTGATTCCGAACGTGGCACTCTTACATATACCTCCCATTCCCCTGAAGTGGAACTGCGAAATGTCGATGTCCCATGTGGCAAAATTTACCCAATCTCCGAAATGACCTACAGTTATCATAGCAAACATTGTGCACAATATGATATTAGTACGCGGCCAAATAATAATAATAATAATAATAACAGTTAAGAAGACGCGCGCTAATTTTCTTTATCCAAAGGACATACTTAGTTCTAGATGGACACCATGCTAATGCTTGTCCCTCCGAGTGTGGTCATTGTGGACCTTCCACGGGGATAATGCCGACTTTAATTTTTCCTTCATGTCACTCCGATTGTATTTTCCAATACCTCCCATACCAACTGAAATGGATGTACGAACTTGCAACAGTAACCTGTAGTTGAACATACATAATATCTAAGCTAATAGGCTTACTAATAATAGTAAAAACTGTGAACGAATATATAAGACAATAACGATAATAATAATAATAATTTACTATAAGAATAGTAATTACTGTTGTACCCATTGCAATTCTTCTCCCTATGTTCAACCTCTCTCAACCTCCCTAAACGGAAGGAGTAATATTTGGAATGTCGACTCATAGTGTTTCTTCTCCCGATGCCCCTTTATTATGTCGGGCCGTAGTGTTTCTTCTCCCTATGCTCAACCTCTCTCAGCCGACTGCTCTCTTTCCTCCATCTCCCTATTCCCAACCGTTTCATGTGTTTCTACGGTTCCCGGTACACGCGTTGCCAAATCTACCACTAGAATAATTTTCTGAACGGACATTACCAATGCCGCCCAGACCAAGTGTGACGCGTGTGAGTCAAAGTGTAGCCATTACCAATGCCGCCCAGGCCAATGTTGTCTTTTCGAATGCCGCTCATGTCCAATTGTTGTATTTGGACAATACCTATAGGTAAACATTACAAAATATTATTAATAATGGCGATCTAAAAAATTTAATTAATATTAATGCTAATAATATGAATAGTAATAATACGAAATCAGTCACAATAAATTATTGATAATATTATTATCAATATTATCAATAATTATCAATAATTATTAAAAAAATTAACCATTATTATCAGTAATGGTAACTTATTACCATTATTGATAATGGTAAATTAATACTCATAATTTACCATTATTCAATTTATAACAAATTAGTATAATCAATTTACAAATTTAACAAATAATTATTATGCTAACGAATAACACATAAATTTAATCAATTACAATTTATTAACAATTAAATTTATTAATAATTATTAACAAAATAAGTATAATAACAAGTTAATAAATGAAGAAATTTAAATGATTTAAAAACACCCCAAAAAATTTAAATTTAATCAATTAAATGTTTTATTAACAATTAAATTTTAAAAACGCTTTAAGTAATAATTTAAATGAAATTAAAATAATGAGGACGTGGGCGGGAACCCAAGCGCGGACTCCCAGGGCAGAATCGAGCTCGCACCCGCTGAGTCGACGTCGAACCGAGGGTTCGAACTCGATCCTGGCGGGTCGACGTCGATCCGCTTTAAGTAAACCCTGGGACCGACTTGTTTTATTTCGAATTCCTAAGTCGACCCCCCCCCCCCACCGACTCACGCTCTCTCTCTCACTCTCTCCGGCGATTTTTTGGGTGATTTTAACGGCGACGGTTGCGGCGGCGGCAGGGGGATTTGTGGACGATGGACGGCGAGGATGCGGGGGGTGACCTTTCTCGGTGGTTTGTTGTGGAGGACGAGGATGCGGGGGTGCATCCGCTAAACGCTCTCGGCGGCGACGGAGGCTTAAGCGGCGTCAATGTCGACGCCGCCGGAGATAGAACGGCCGCCGGGCCGGAGGAGCAACGCCCGGCGGAGGCAGTGGGGCCGTCCGGCCACGACCCCGCCAAGGTTAGCCCTTTTTTTTTTGTTTTTGTTTAATTATAGCTTTATTTGTTGAATCTCAATATTTAATTGTTTAAATATTATAATGGTTGTTGAACACGGTCCATTATCGGTTGTTGAATTTGTAATGGTTGTTTAAACTAGTAGATTACTCTTAGTTTACTCGTTCATTTAAAATCGTAGATTCGTCTAATTGTTTAATCTCTATAATTCATTGTTTAATTTTGTACCCTACGCTGCACACATTATTGATTTTTGTTAAATATTGGTTGTTGAATTTTTAACCCTAACAGCTTTAAACCCTAATCACTGAACCGTAAACCTTTAGGCCATAAACATTATTATAATATTATTAATTATTATTTTATCAAATGTAATATTATTGTTAATTCGAAAATAATAAATATTATAATATTACACACTATGAAATAATTAACCCTTAAAACCTTGTAATTTTGAACCCTAAACCCTTAAAACCCTTACATACCCTAAACCCTTTAAACCCTAACATGTAAATCCTTTAATTAATAATTATTATAATATTATTGTTAATTCGAAAATAATAAATATTATAATATTACACACTATGAAATAATTAACCCTTAAAACCTTGTAATTTTGAACCCTAAACCCTTAAAACCCTTACATACCCTAAACCCTTTAAACCCTAACATGTAAATCCTTTAATTAATAATTATTATAATATTATTGTTAATTCGAAAATAATAAATATTATAATATTACACACTATGAAATAATTAACCCTTAAAACCTTGTAATTTTGAACCCTAAACCCTTAAAACCCTTACATACCCTAAACCCTTTAAACCCTAACATGTAAATCCTTTAATTAATAAGTATTATAATATTATTGTTAATTCGAAAATAATAAATATTATAATATTACACACTATGAAATAATTAACCCTTAAAACCTTGTAATTTTGAACCCTAAACCCTTAAAACCCTTACATACCCTAAACCCTTTAAACCCTAACATGTAAATCCTTTAATTAATAATTATTATAATATTATTGTTAATTCGAAAATAATAAATATTATAATATTACACACTATGAAATAATTAACCCTTAAAACCTTGTAATTTTGAACCCTAAACCCTTAAAACCCTTACATACCCTAAACCCTTTAAACCCTAACATGTAAATCCTTTAATTAATAATTATTATAATATTATTGTTAATTCGAAAATAATAAATATTATAATATTACACACTATGAAATAATTAACCCTTAAAACCTTGTAATTTTGAACCCTAAACCCTTAAAACCCTTACATACCCTAAACCCTTTAAACCCTAACATGTAAATCCTTTAATTAATAATTATTATAATATTATTGTTAATTCGAAAATAATAAATATTATAATATTACACACTATGAAATAATTAACCCTTAAAACCTTGTAATTTTGAACCCTAAACCCTTAAAACCCTTACATACCCTAAACCCTTTAAACCCTAACATGTAAATCCTTTAATTAATAATTATTATCATATTATTGTTAATTCGAAAATAATACTAAATATTATAATATTACACACTATGAAATAATTAACCCTTAAAACCTTGTAATTTTGAACCCTAAACCCTTAAAACCCTTACATACCCTAAACCCTTTAAACCCTAACATGTAAATCCTTTAATTAATAATTATTATAATATTATTGTTAATTCGAAAATAATACTAAATATTATAATATTACACACTATGAAATATTTAACCCTTTAAACCCTTGTAATTTTGAACCCTAAACCCTTAAAACCCTTACATACCCTAAACCCTTTAAACCCTAACATGTAAATCCTTTAATTAATAATTATTATAATATTATTGTTAATTCGAAAATAATAAATATGAGTATAATATTACACACTATGAAATATTTAACCCTTTAAACCCTTGTAATTTTGAACCCTAAACCCTAAACCTTAAATATGAAACTATTAACCATTACTAAAGGAGGTTCTTAATCATTTTATAAACATTAGGGAGATTGGTGGTTCGTGAGACCCAAGTGCCAAAATTCGTCCCCGCATTTGTTGTTATACACACGGCAGGCGACTGTTGTCCCCCTGATACAGAGCGTACTTGAGGAGGCGGATCCTGAGGGGTTGGCAGAGCTGCGGGGATCATGTTTGGGACACTATTTTCGCCCTGATTGGTGGCGTGGGTCTGTTTCTGGCCTTGCGCTGAACGAGCTTTTAGCGCGCGAGGTTGTATTCCATGAGCCGGTTGCCGACCCGCTCTGGACCACGGGGAGTGATGATTTCATAACCTTCAGGGTGGGCGACACATTCATTCAGTATGGGCGACATTAGCATGCCATGTATACGGGGCTCCGTTTTTCTCCGACTACGGATGTCGACATTTCTGGGCGTGTGTCGCTTCCATCGGATAGCGTTCGAATGCGGTACCGCCAGCTATTTAAGGCGAAGATACCGGTGTGGAGGAGAAAGTTTGAGAAGGAGCAGGCGTTCAGGTATAACTTCTAATCACAATTTGATATAATAAGTATAAATTTCCTAACATGTATATGTTGTTCAGAGAAAGAAAAATATACTCCCTCCCTGATAGTAAACTTGTCCTTTTCCCGTCAGGGACCGGCCGGGCGATGTTCTGAAGGTTGCGAGGGTGCTGACCGCGTTCCATCTGGTGTTTGGGCATGATCCGCGAGCACGCCAGCCGGAGGATTGGATGTGGCGGTTGGTAGAGGACACAGAGGCATGGGAGCGGTTCCCTTGGGGACTTTTGTCATGGCAGGTCATGCGCGGATATATCAGACAGTTCCCACGGTGTAGGTACAAACACCGTGACTCCGTGCACCTATACGGGCCCAGCTAAGCGATGTGGGTAAGTATGCCAACACAATCTAGTGTATATGTATATTAGGTTTTCCACATAGGTGCTAGTAAACCCCTAAACCCTTAAATTTGTGTTTTGTCAGATCTGGGCGGTTGAGTCGATCCCACCGCTTCGTACGTGGGCGAGGGGCAAGTATTGTGATGAGCCCGCTCTACAGCAGCCGCGGATGACACGATGGTTGTTCGATTCCAATTGGTCGCAGTACACATGGTCGCATGTGTACAACGTTCTGGTGAGTGTCATAATTTGTTGTTAACAATTATAAATCTTTATTATATGCAACCATACTGCTGTAACCCTTGATTACTGATTCATTATGCATGTTATGTGCAGGACCCTTATATTACTGAGGTTATGCTGCTGACCGAGGTTGAGCTGCGACAGCCTTATATGGCTGACACGGACGTCGTTGTCCCACGCAGCTTGGTCTGGATTCCGTTCATCAAGCGGAAGCGTGCGGCACCGTCAGGTGGCAAGGGCGGTAAGAAGAAGAAGTCCAAGAAGACTGCAGGTACGGACCGGGAGCTTTCCCCCCAATCTGGATCGGACGATAGTCCATCCGGCAGTGACGCGCATGGAGTCGCCGACACCGAGCCGCAGTGTGCATCTGAGCCCGTGGACCCTATCCCGGAGCACGACCCAGCCGGCCAGAGTGTACCACAGCAGGCACAGGACCAGGGCTATCAGGCATTGATCGCTGCGTTCACTGAGATCGTGGCACAGTCCGAGCGACGCATTATCGACGACGCCGAGCGTCGGCACGCCGCGGCTGCCAGGCGGACGGAGGAGCTTATCGATTCGGCGGTGGAGCGCATGCGCGGTGAGGTTCAGCGGTCAGTGACCACATTCATACAGGGGTATATACGTGACCGCCGGGCGCCCACTCCAGGCCAGCAGGGGCATGCGAGAGTTGTCCGTGAGGGACATGGAGGATCATCGAGCCAGGACCAGGTGCGAGGTACCCCTGACGTTAGCGAGCGGGATCCACTACAGGAGGTACGGGAGGTCCCGCAGAGAGTGCCGCGTGTGTCGTCAGAGTCGTTAGACGTGAGCGGCTCACCATCACATGGGCCGACATATCCACACACCCCACAGACGTGCGCACCCCAGGCCACCTCCGAGGGCACAGTTCACACGGTGACACGACACCCAGGTTATTTTCCAAAACCTAAACACTTTTTTTATCAAGGGAGTCTACTTACGGTTGATCTTCATACCTGATATATGTTTAACACAATGTGCAGGTGATTCACCAAGGATTCACGCGACTGATTCACGCACGCCCCAGACCTGCGCCGACCCTGCCACATCTGAGCCTGAGGGGCCAGTTCCGACGCCAATACCTGACCCAGGTTTGATTGCGAAACTATTTATTTTTTCTGTAAACCCCAGGGCTGTTGTAGTCATTGATATGCATACATGATATATGTTTTCCACTAATGTCTAGGCGCATCCCCACGACCAGCGATCGATCCACGCGCGCCACAGACCGACGCGGACCCTGCCACTACTGAAAGGGCGGTTCACACGCCGATACCGGGCGAGACGGTTCCCGCGTCGAGTATACACCCGACCCACGGCCCCACAGGTATTACTATTTTGATTTCCCAGTATCACCATCATTGTTTGATGTGTGACTCCAGACAATGAACATATAATCTTTTTTTTTATAGTGACACCCGACTCCCGACTGCACCCACAGCACGATGATATTTGAAACTTTTGACAAGTTTCGTTAACACGAGCTTTTTCTAAAATTATACCAGGTTAGATTTATTAAATGAAAAGCGTTATGATTCACGGGAAAGGGTTTAGGGATATATCAAGATTATTAGTCTTTTTATTACTCAAGTATGGTGCTTTGGTTTCAAATGGCGCTGTGGTCCTCTCTGTCATGAAATGTTGACAAATCTCATGGCATAGCCGGGATAGGTTGACCTTCAGCCTGTCACACTGAGGATCCCCGGCAAATATGCCATGATACTTCTCATCAATTCTTGCCATAAGATTTCCTGCCATGAAACTTTTGACTGGCTCCCACTACATGAGTATTTTCCGAAAAATCATGGTCCTGGTTTAGGTTTTATTTAATGAAACCAATTTATGATGGCGGTGTTGTGATTAGGGATATATTTATACGTAGTCATGTTTTTATTGCTCGTAGTTAAGAAACTGTGCTCCCGAAAGCGCACGGTGTCAAAAATTGCAGTAATTTATAGTAAGACCGGATCGTTCACTGGAGGATGTGCGATAGAAGCAGGGCCCACGTCGTTTTACTAGATTTTCCATTCGTATTGCTCAATAGGTTTGAAAGATGATTAATATCTACTAACATGAATTTAAACTAGATCTTGAAAGCAGTTAAATTAATCTACAAAGCAAATAAATCTATTCTAGAAAGCGGATAAGAATTATTCTAGGAATGCAGTAAACATTATCTACGAAAGCAGGGAAAAGGTGCATTGTGCCAACCGTGAAGTTGAGTCACAATGTAGACAGAAAGGACAGGAAGAAAAGAACGAAAATTGGACAAGAGCGAGATACAGCAATATTAAACTTCCATTTTCATACGCAGATCTTTGTTTGGGATAAATCTATCAGATAGCTAATTCTCATGCTCTCAATAAGGCTTTCCCTTTAACAGACAGGTACTTGCAATATGAGTTTACATGTTCTTAAGACAGCAAATTCTAAGATACCACAGATTCGTAACTGCCCTGGCCTGGGTGTGTTACTTCATCTGTGGTGGAAAAGCAACACCCGACACATCATTTATTGAAATGCCAAGTACCACTATCATTCTCCCATGTCACACCCAAAGTTTTGAATTCAGCCCTAAACTATCCCTTAACTGTCAATCCTAGTAGCAGTTACACAACTCTCAATACAACCGAGTGACCTCTAATGAAAGCGGTTAAAAGAAAGCGGCAAAGAAAGCATTTAAACCTATCGCTCGGAGGTTTTGAAAATCTGACCCTGGTAGTAAAAGACAGCTCCCCATCAGAATGAAGGAGTATGGATCAAGAATTCCCGGCTCTCAGTGAACCACTAGTGTGTTCACTTCCTTACGGGTGATTATGAGATACAAACTAATGAAATGAACTAATAAATCAGTTCGTTCCGGATGCACTCACTCAGGACTCAAAAGTAGGCTTTGGCAGAAGAAGATAGCAGTTGAAAGAAAACTCAACCCTATCTTAGAAAATAACCAAGGCCTGGATGATGTTCCTCTAAGATTATTTACTACACTGTATTTGAATCCAAGTGGACCCCATCTCGGTGTAGCACTTAATCTTACATTTCCATCAACCAGCAATTTTGGAAAATAATGGATTTGAAAGTCATTCCCTGTCAGGTACTAGACTCTCAGTTAAAACACAGACCCTTTCAGTCTAGGCGAGACCTAATCGCTGAATCTGCTTCTTAATTTCCCAAAATACAACCCTTGACAGAATATGAATTAGTCATAACTGAAGAATTTATCCCTTACTCAGATCCGGATTTTATAAAGAAGTTTTTGTTGGAAATTTATAAAACAATATCTGTTTAAGATCTAGACTTCTATTGTCCAAGGGAAGGATCCCAAAATAAGTACAGACCACAGTAGTATATAATATTATCATGCATAAAGATATATGGAAGTGTAAAATTAATTGACCCAAAATATAAATGCGGGTCTAAACAGAAGGTGAAACACGGAATGAAGTGGTCAAGGGACCAAAGTAATGGCAGAATAATCAGGTGGACTGTAAACATCTACTGTCCAATTTCCTAATCACTCGGATGGAGCGAATTTAGACTGCTTAGACCCTATAATGGTGGTGTCAACACCAGTTGGGCCTCCATTGTCTGTGAATTCGGATAAAAACCTACATGCTTCCCTTCTATAATGATCATCAGTTGGCATTGACTGATGCCACTGACTCCCAGTACGGATTGGGATTCAGGTTTGGAAATTAAGATAATAAAAATAAAACTGTATCTGGATGGGAGTCAGCCGAGCAGCTATTATAACCCCGGATAGGCGAACCGCCAAGGCTTCCACTGACAGCCATCCAGACCATGCAAAATAACAATTAGTAACTAATACCCAGAATACGAGCTAGTTATCCATGAGGGAGTACCCGCCAACATTAGTCTGATGTATTCTTTACTAATGATTCCACACAACACACAAAGACAAAATAAATAAGAAACAAAAGAAGATCCCTTGTATGAGAGACATTGGTTTCTCATGCAAGGTTGTGGATTAGGTCCACATGTGATGGTCTTAAATAATCCTTCCTACCATAATTAATTACAGTCCAGATTATCTGTTTAAGCCATCAGGATTTTGTTTATACAAGAATGTTTTAATGGCAATTGAACAAAGGTCCTTTAGTCATGATGATCATTGAAGTTTGATTATTGCTAATCTCAATCTTTAATCATTAATGAGTCAAGGGTTCAATCAGTTAAGTGATGCAAATGGAGAATCAAAATTTGGGCAGCATAACACCCTATATTGCAATTCCAGAATGTTACATCCTAACCCGTGGGGCTATGATGTGGGTGTTGCAATATAAAATAGGGAGAGAATGAAGTTTGTTTGAGATTAAATAGAGGGAGAGAAATCCTTGTCGCGATATCATAAATTTTGTCGCGGACCGAGGTCCGCGACATGGACATCCCGACAAGTTTTTAGAATTTTTGGCAGCATAACGCCTCTTTGTCGCTATGTGAGATTTTGTCGCGGAACGTGGTTCCGCGACAAGAGTGACATCGCGACAAAGTGTTTTCAGAAAATTCCTAAAGCATTTGAACCCTTGTCGCTATGCATGGAAATTTTGTCGCGGAATGTGGTTCCGCGACAAGGTGTTCCGCGACAAGGTGTTCAAAGATCAAGGAACATGGCATAATTTTTCTGTCTCAGAATGGGATTTTGTCGCGGAACGTGGCTCCGCGACAAGATGATTCCGCGACAAGAAGCCATGAAGACAAAATGCAAGAGTTTGGCTCCTTTGTCGCTATGCATGGACAGTTTTGTCGCGGAACGTGGCTCCGCGACAAGGTATTCCGCGACAAAGGGTTTTAAATTATGGAGACAAGTGTCTTGAAACACCTTGGTCGCGGAACAGCCATTTTGTCGCGGAACGTGGCTCCGCGCCAGAAGGCGGTTGGCGCCCAAGGTGGTTCAGGACAAAAATCAGAAAAAGCAGAAATGAACAGTGGCATGCAAACAGCGTGATCTCACCCTATTTCAGATCAAAAAGCTATTCTAAGCTAAAAATAAGCAAGAAACATTCAAAATAAGGAAGAACATGCTTAAACAAAAATAACAAGGATGGGCAGAATATTAAAATAAAGCAGGAGTCCTAATCTAGGGTTTGATCACACATCCACACAACATTATCCATAATATGCCAACAGTAAACATAAAAATAACAAGATGGGGGTCAAATGACCCCAAAATGAAAAAGAAAGCATAAATCCATGGGGTGTGAGACCCATTTCATGATTTGGGACACAAATGATGAATGTTTTCCCATATTATTGAAGAGGTGTTGTTAATACCCATGATTTGGGTATTACAAACCCTAAAACAAGAGTTTAGAAACCAAAACATGGTATAAAAGTGGCTATCTAGATCACTGTGAACAGTAAAATACTAAGACAAACACTAAACTAAACTAAACTAAGGGCAATAATTAAATAATACAAGAAAATAAATCTAAGCTACACTACCTAAGAGAGAACTCCTACTGCCTTGCCTTCAAGAGAGCTCTACTCAACAAAATTCCAACCAACCCTCTGGCTCATGGGAGACACCTCATATTTATAGAAGTGTAACCCTAAGCCCATGGGCCTTGATTCTAGCCCATTGTGTCTTAAGACATCACACACATCACAGCTTTGTCTCGGAGCATCAAGTTTGGTCGCGGAACACACTGCATGTGGCAAAGCTTCTCGACTGGGTCTTGTGTCTCTACTTGTGCATCTTGGTCGCGGAATGGACCTTTGTCGCGGGACAGGGCATCGCGACAAAGGTATCGCGCCAAGGGGCTTTGGCTGGTCTTCTCCTTCATCTGAGCTTGCTTGGTCGCGGAGTGTTCCTTTGTCGCGGAACCATGCATCGCGCCAAGGGGCTTCCGCGACAAAGGTCTTCCTGGGCCTGCTGGATTGGGCCAGATGGGCCGAAAATATTCTTTTTGTGGGTTTTTCTATCTTTTTCCCATCTTTTTGTTTCCTTTTCTTTTTCTCATGCTTTTGGATTTTTCTAACATAAATATGTAATAAAATTACATATTTATGCCTTTTTCTTACCAGCTTATTATTTTTACAATTATGCATAAATCAGTCCAATTCGACTGCTTTCTTACTTAATGTAAGACCGGAATGCGATCAAATGCCCGTTTAAGACACGGAAATGGATTGAAAATAATGGTCATTTTTGGCCATTATCAACATCCTCACATTTAATACTGATCGTCCCCGAGCAGTCAGAGTCAATGTTCGTAAGAACACGGACTCTACATATTCAATTCATTTTCGTGGCTTCAAAAATATCATTCTTTTTGGATTGGGATAAGACAATCAAAAATTATAAGTATTGAATTCCCTTGATTGCAGTGTTTAATGAAATGATACTTGCTCACTATATCAGGCCTACAAATCAAACATTATTATCAATCCTTCATGAATATCATGTTTGAAAAATGCAAAGATTAGGGATGAGAATTAGAGGATGACATGAACATGTGTTAATAAGACAAAGCCTCACATATAGGAGAATCGGAAAATTTCACTCACTCTCAATTGGGGTTTAATCATGAACGCTCAAAATCAAATTTAATTAAATTATCCCATAAGCTTGCAACCAGACCAACTCGCCACCGGCTCATTTCTTCAAATCGAGATCACGAGGTCTTATTTAAGGGTTATAACGGGGCGTACGGTTGTAACATTAGGTGGGAAAAGGGAATTATTGGGCTAAGAAGTGGCAAGAATTAATTCTATCATAACTTGGCATTTTTATCTGAAAATATATGATCATCAATATTTCTCTTTCTTTTTGATTTTCTTTTGCATGACATTAGACTATTGTCTAATTGCTTGTCATTTGCAATTTATTTGTGTTGAATGACATTCAACTCTCTCTTTTTTTTTTTTTTTTTGAATCGGTTTATAGAATACCGATTTATAGTTTTCATTGATGATCAAAAATTGTAATGCCTTGATAGAATTCATCCTTGCACACTTGGGTTTGATTTTCTTGGTCTTTTTGTAAGGCTAGGAATAATATGAAGGGCTTCAAAGAAAAATTAGGCTTATAGGCTCAAAATGGTTAATCCTAAGGGGAAAATATTTTTGGGTTTGGATTTCAAACGAAGGCCAAAAATTTGGGTTCTCTAGGTGCCTCGATCATATACTCGATTTCGGGAATATGGCATGGTCTTGGATCGGTCCCAATTGCAAGTTCTAGTTTCCTTTAATCAAAATGATTCACACATCAAAGAAAATGAATGAGTAAAAGTGACTCATGGCTCAAATCTCACAAGGTTGGGTTGATTCATGTCATACAATATTCTCAAATTTAATCCAAGCTTAGTTCTAACAACTTATTCAATCTAGATCTCTAACATGCAGATTTATTACCCAATAAGCTGATCGCATCATTAAATTTTTATAGCTCAAAACCTCAGGAATTCATTTCATGCATGTTCTCAATTATATTATCCCAATTTGAAAGTCTGAAAATTTAATCATAAGCCTAAATTCAACCTGTGAATTTAGAGCAAGTTTATGCATATTTTTGCTGGTTATTTAATTGAAAGCAGTAAAAAGGCACTGCTGACATACTGAGTATGTCAACAGCATATTTTTGGCCTGACAGTCACTTATTCATCTCGGACTGTGCAGACATCTTTTCAAAGGAAAGCAGTAAAGAATTGTTCAGTGGTCTCAAAAGTTGAGATCCAATTTAGGGAAAGCAATAAATACAACCGAGGCAAGGGATTCTCGTGCAGTTAATACAAACCTGCACACACAAAGGAGGAATCCCTTGCAGATTACCACTACTAAAACGGAATTGAAATAAAGCAGGATAAAATAAACTAGGATTCGTCCTTCTTTCTTCAGGGCATGTATCGGAGCCAGAGGACGCAGCTGGAAAGCTCACAACGTAGGCACCAATCGCGGTTTCTCAGAGGTGCATGCCATCTTGGGCAGTAGACTCTGACTCCTTGGCCTGCCCACAGTTGTGGGTTGTCTGGGTTGTCTGTTATCCAAGCGAGGACGTTGGTGGAAGTGTACCGAAAAACTGATCGATCGGTCACCATCCTGTCGATCATTCTGATCCCCTGCTCAACTTGGCTTTCATCCGTCTTACTCATAAGCATCAATCCGCGAGTGAAGATTGATGTCTTATGGTTGTCCTCAAGTCCCGGGCGTAGCAGTTCACAAGCGCGCTCCTCATTCCCCTCTGCAAATGCCCTGAGTGCTGGGATGAGCTGAAGATTGAAGTTTCCTGCCGCCGTGCATATTCGCAGGAATCTCTCCTTCTGCCGACGGATCCTTACTTGCCATCTCTTCACAGTGGAGGTGTTAACCTCGCATCGCTTGTATACGATAGTAAGGTTCCCAGCATCCCTGAGCTTCTTGCATATCCGTTGTGCAGCAAACACCTCCCTGATTTCATCCTCTCCTATCCGGGAGAGAATTTCACCAAGGAGTTCGAGCGGTAGGTCCAGCAGCTTGGTTCCCTCTGGTGCAGGATTTGGAATGGGAGGATTATCCCTGAAAAGATAAGAAGTGATGAATCCAATTTTTATATAATTTTCAAAAATTATTCAAGTTCAGAAACCAACATCCTCACATTTAGAGCTTTGCTCTAGATGTGAGATTATTAAATTTCTGACTTGAATTTTAATTTAAAGCACATTTAATAATATTTGGTTTTAAATGGGCTAAAGAGCCCAAAATAAAATAAAATTGGCCATTGGGCCTAAAATCTTTTTAATGGGCCATTGGGCCCAAAAGTTTTCAGTTTTATTAAACAAGTCCGAGACACTTGTTGGAAGTGGAATGAGACGGATAGATGGAAATGGAGTGCTCGAATATTGGAATGTGCAATGGATACGTGGCGGAACGGATCTGCTGTTTTTGGATAGCTTGGACTGTTTGGACAGTTTTAGCATCCAAAAATTTGCAAACACTATTTTTAATTTTTTTTTTAAAAATGGTTGACTTGTTTTATTTAATAAAAGTGGGATGTGAGTGGTCCCATTTTTGATTTTTGAAAAGGATAGCAGTTAGGTGACAAAAATACTGCTATCTTACTCACACTAGTGTTCCATTGGGAACAAAAACTCAAGTCAAACATTAAACAAAAATAACTCTTTTTGTCTTTTTCTAAAAGGTTGCTTTTATTAAAAGTGGAAGCTTCCTATTGGGTGTTTGTACTATGTTTCCATAAACAAACAAACATTTATTCCCATGAGATTTCTAACATGAGAACAAATGTGCCCAAAGAGATCTTACCTCTTTTATTACACCAACTCACACTGTGCACATCACATCAGGATCAATTAAACCAACAACATCAAGATATTCAAAACAATACCCAAATGTTCATCAGTTTGTTCTTTCCAGTTTTAAACCTTCAAAAACTTATCCATTACCAGTTTCAAATTGGGGTTTTAGGCGTTTCAAAATGATGCTCATAACCGAGAGCACTTTGAAAACTTCCTAAAATCTAAAGTTCAATGCACATATTAACCACACCAAGAACACAACAAAATAAAAAAAACAAAATAAAGGGGTCCGAATGGGTGCTATGAACATGGCGAAAACAGGGTTTACCCTCTCCTCCTTGGCTCGGGTCTAGGCACGGGTCCAAGGTTTGGGAGGAGTCCATGAAATCGGTCCATAGTTTCCCCTTGGAAATGGAGTGCAAGAGTGCGAAGAACACGTGGTGTTCGTTCGGATGAGAGAAAAATGGGGGAAAAGAAGATGAAGAAGTTGGGGGAAGTTGAAATGGCAAGAGGAAGTGAAAAGAAACTGGAGGGGGTGGGGGGGTATAAATACTTGAACTTTTGTCGCGGAATCCGAGACTTTGTCGCGGAACACGGTTCCGCGACAAGGCATAGCGACATCAGAGAGGTCGCGGAATTGAGGGTTGGTCGCGGAGTCATGCTCCACGACAAAGTTCAGTATGGAGACAGTCAACGCAGGTTGTGTCGCGGAGCGGGGCTTGGTCGCGGAGTCATGCTCCGCGACAAGGTGCATCGCGACAAGATGTGGGGAAGGGTTAAGAAAGAGAAAGGGGGTTTGTCGCGGAACAAGGCCTGGTCGCGATGTATGACATCGCGACAAAGGACCTTCCGCGACAAAGAATTTTTGAATTTTCAAATTTTCTTGGACTGGGCCCGAGTGTGGTATTGGGCCTGCGTCCATTTTATTTGATTTGGGCTGAATAAATTCAGTCCAAGTAAATTCAAAATGCTGGGCTGAAAATTAAACAATCCACTTGCATAAAATTAGGTTGGGTTAGTTCCATTTATCTGTGAATTTTGTTTCGGGTATTGAATTTCTTCAATTCCCGAAAACGTTTTCTTAGACTAATGGAACTAATCCAACCAAGAACCTGGTTTTCCATGTTACTCTTATCTGCTCCTCTTTTTTTGGGGGTTCCGAACTTCTGCAAGATAGATGAATGAAATGCATTAGATTTTCTCCAAATATCAACATCCTCACATTTAGAGTCTTAGTACTCTAAATGTTTAATTGATCTTTGGGTACTTGCTCGTCATGAAATAAGTGCTGTAAATATATATATATATATAAACTAAAATTTTTGTGTTTTAAATGCTGTTTCTTATTGAGTGTAGGCCGGGTCTGCCACTGCTTGGCTTTCTTTCTCCGGATCGAACTGTCCAAGGTACTCTTTTAATCGTTGTCCATTCACCACTATATCGCCCCTGCCAGTTCGAATCCTGACAGCTCCATTTTTAAACACCTCTAGTACTTCATGTGGTCCTTCCCATCTAGATTTGAGCTTTCCGGGGAATAGCTTCAACCTAGTATTGAACAATAACACATGTTGACCAACATAAAAATACTTAGGTTTGATCCGGCGATCGTGCAACTTCTGGGTCCGCTCCTTCTAAATTCGAGAGCTTTCATAAGCTTGCGCTCGTATTTCCTCAATTTCATTGAGGTCCAACTTACGTTTGCTCTGAGCAACTTTCGGATCGAAGTTAAGCGTTTTAACGGCCCAGTAAGCTTTATGCTCTAGCTCTACGGGTAAATGACAGGCTTTTCCGAAGACCAGCCTATATGGAGACATCCCGATGGGAGTCTTATATGCTGTGCGGTATGCCCATAGAGCATCATTGAGCTTACGTGCCCAATCCTTACGGGTTATCCCGACAGTGGCTTCGAGTATGTGTTTGATTTCGCGATTGGATACTTCGACTTGACCACTAGTCTGGGGATGATAAGGCGTGCCTATCTTATGGAGGATCCCATTTTTACTCATTAAAGTTTCAAAACCTTTATTAATAAAGTGTGTTCCTCCATCAGATATCACCACCCTAGGTACGCCAAATCGACTGAAAATGTTGTTCTTGAGGAACTTGATGACTTGGCTACCATCATTGGTCGGTAATGCGACAGCCTCGACCCATTTGGATACGTAATCGACAGCTACCAAGATATAGTAGTTTCCACCAGATGGTGGAAACGGTCCCATGAAGTCAATGCCCCATACATCAAAGATCTCAAGTGTGAGAATCCCCTTTTGAGGCATCTCATCCCTCTTGAAGATGTTTCCTAATCTTTGGCATCTGTCACAGCCCTTAACAAATGTCCTGCAATCCTCATAGATATGAGGCCAATAAAATCCACATTCGAGGACCTTGTGGGCCGTTCGAGCGGGACCATGGTGACCTCCATATTCTGATTCATGGCATTTTCTGACAATTTGATAAGCTTCATGCTCGGTCACACATCGCCTGATTATTAAATCAGGGCAGTGTTTGAAGAGATAAGGTTCTTCCCAGAAGTAACTTAATACATCTCGTTTGAACTTATTCCTCTGATGATAGTTCGAAAACTGTGGGGTTACTCCGCATGCCAAGAAGTTAGCGATGTCGGAAAACCATGGACAAGCTTGATTGTGCAGATGCAACGCGAACAACTGTTCGTCCGGGAAATCTTCATTGACGGCTTTTTCCTTTTTATCATTATCTAATCGAGATAAGTGGTCAGCAGCACCATTATCTCGACCTCGCCTATCTTTTATTATGATGTCGAATTCTTGCAACAGAAGTACCCACCTGATTAATCGAGGTTTTGCATCTTGCTTGCTAAACAAGTATCTCAATGCTGTATGATCGGTGTATACTATGGTCTTCGTACCTATCAGGTACTGTCTGAACTTGTCAAACGCGAAAACTACAGCATACATCTCTTTCTCCGTTGTGGTGTAGTTAACTTGGGCTTCATTCAGGGCATGACTTGCGTAATGAATTACGCAGTGTCTCCCATCCTTATGTTGTCCAAGAACTGCGCCTACGGCGAGACCACTAGCATCGCACATTACCTCGAAAGGCAGTGACCAATCGGGTGGTTGCACTATCGGTGCAGAAACCAACATCTTCTTGAGCGTGTCAAAGGCTTGGACACACGCTTCATTTATTAAGAAAGGATTTTCTTTACAAAGCAGATTAGTGAGCGGCTTGGCAATTTTAGAGAAATCCTTAATGAATCGCCGGTAAAAACCGGCATGCCCTAAGAAGCTCCTAACTGATTTGATCGAGTTAGGAAGAGGGAGATTCGAAATGATGGAAACTTTGGCTGGATCAACTTCAATGCCTGCACGAGAAATGCGATGACCTAACACTATGCCCTCAGTGACCATAAAATGGCACTTTTCCCAATTTAAAACCAAGTTAGTGTCCTCACACCTCTTTAAAATCTTAGCAAGATTGGTCAAACAATCTTCGAACGTATCTCCATATACAGAGAAGTCATCCATAAAGACCTCAATGCATTTTTCGATAAATTCAGAGAAAATAGACATCATGCATCTTTGAAAAGTAGCAGGTGCATTGCACAAACCAAAAGGCATCCGTCGATAGGCAAAAGTGCCGCACGGGCAAGTAAAAGTGGTTTTATCATGGTCTTCACTGGAAATAACAATCTGATTATAACCAGAATAACCATCCAAAAAGCAATAAAACTCTCTCCCTGCCAACCTCTCAAGCATCTGATCAATGAATGGCAATGGAAAATGGTCCTTGCGTGTGGCCTCTTTCAGCTTCCGGTAGTCGATACAAACTCTCCATCCGGTCACTGGCCTGGTTGCAACCTCTTCTCCTTGCTCATTCTTGGTTATGCACATCCCTCCTCGTTTGGGTACGACCTGCACTGGGCTAACCCATTTGCTATCAGAGATAGGATAGATTATACCAGCATCTAAGAGCTTGATAACTTCTTTCCTTACCACTTCCTGCATAAGGGGGTTCAATCGCCTCTGAGGTTGACGGGAGGGTTTAAACTCTTCTTCCATTAGAATCCTGTGCATGCAAATAGAAGGGCTTATTCCTTTTATATCAGAAATGGTCCAACCTATTGCATGTACATGTTTCTTAAGAACGGCCACCAGAGCATTTTCCTGCTCTTGGGAGAGCTTAGCCGAAACAATCACGGGTAACTTTTTATGTTCTGCGAGGAACGCGTACTTGAGATGATCGGGTAATGTTTTAAGTTCAAGCTCTGGTGGACATTCAACGGAAGGGAGTAGTTTGCGAGAATTGGGTAGTGGGAGAACAGATTTACCTTCGGGATCCTGCATCAGTACAGGATCCTCTTCCTCCTCTTGGTTGGCGTCATCATGGAAGTCGATGCCGTCAAATTCCTCCAAATCCCCTGTTTCGGGATCGGCAAAGTGAACGGCTTTGCATCCTTTGTGCTCCACGCCGGCAGACTTCAGTACCTGCTTTGATGGTTCATCCAGCATCATTTCACAATCAAGTTCAGAGTCAAGCTCTTCCCTAACTATTACATTTTCAAATGAAAAACAAGAACTGTCATTCGGAAATTTCTGCAATTTCTCCATATCAAAGATGATCTCCTCGCCATCGACCCTTAAGGTGACTTTTCCGGATTTAGCGTCAATCAGTGCACCACCAGTGGCTAGAAATGGGCGTCCAAGGATAAGCGGCATTTCAGAATCCTCTTCAATGTCGAGGACGATGAAGTCGACCGGGAAAAGAACCTGCCCGGTTTTGACTACAACATCCTTAAGGATTCCTACGGGCTGAGTGATCGAGCTGTCTGCAAGTTGCAGTCTCATCTTGACCGGTTGAATTTCTCCAAGCTTAAGGCGAACAGCCATAGCTAGTGGCATCACATTGATGCTTGATCCTAAATCACAAAGCCCCATACTCACTTTGGCCTTTCCGAATTGTACTGGAAGTGTGCAACATCCGGGGTCCTCTTTCTTTTCAGGCATTCTCCTCTGAACGATGGCACTGCATGTGCTGTTGAGAATAATTACCTCTTCCTGCTCAACCTGCCTTTTTCCTGAAATCAATTCTTTCAAGAACTTAGCATAGATGGGCATTTCGGAAATCATTTCTGTGAGAGGAATGGTTATCTCTACAGACTTTAATCGTTGCAGAAATTTCTTGAATTTAAGATCATGTTCTTTATTTTTAAGCCGCGCAGGATAAGGAATCCTGGGCATGTACTTGTTATTAGCAATTTTTGGTGGTGAAGGGAAGGAAGTTGTACCTTCACCTGTACCCTTATCTGGTTCAGCCGTTTCAGGCGCAGCTTCAGTCTGCAATTCGGCTGTCTCTTTTTCTGCTTCGTTCCCATTATCAGCTTCCTTACCAGCATTGTCAACAATATCATCCTCTTCAAATTCCGCTCTAGTATCTGCTCCCTTTGGCCCAGCTAGTACTCTTCCAGATTTCAAGGTTATTGCCTTGCATTGCGGGTTCTTTTCTGCAGTGCTTGGCAATGTTCCTTTGTCCCTTTTCTGCATCTCATTAGCCATCTGTGTAACTTGGGTCTCCACATTTCTGATGGAGGCCTGCAGTTGATTGTTGATCTCTTTCTGACTAGTGATGAAATCAGTCATTAGATTCTCAAGCCTTGAAGGAGGCTTTTGATTCTGATTCTGATTTTGATGCTGATTCTGATTCCACTGGCCTTGGTTTGGGACAAACTGAGGCTGGAAACTCTGATTGGGCTGAAAGTTCTGGAAATTCTGAGGCGGCCTCTGCTGGATCTGAGGTTGGAAACCTGGATTCTGAAAATGTTGGCCCCTGTTCTGATTGAATCCTTGGTTCTGCTGAGGGTTGAACTGTTGTTGCTGTGGCTTGTTCAAGAGATGTGAGTTCAAGGCGTTGTTGTTTGAATAAGACAAATTCGGGTGTCTATTTGGAAAAGCTCCTGCATAGTTACAGCTCTCAGCTGCGACTTGCTCGCATGTGTCAGTTGCATGCGCGCCTTGACACAGTCCACAGATCACATCAGTTTGCTGTCCCTGCGCAGAACTTCCAACTCCTTGATTTACAGACAACGCTGCCACTTGCTCTTGAAGCTTTTCAATGTCTGACTTCTCTACTGTACCTACAGCACATAAACTACGAGGGGGAGTGAGATTACCATCATCAGTTAGAACAGAACGGTTTACACTCATGGCTTCAATCTTTGCCCAGGCTTGGTCCATCGGTATATAGAGCAAATGTTGACCACCAGCAGCATCGAGCATGGATTTCCATGCTGGGGTCAGACCACTGTAGAACTTTCTCAGTCTCTCCCAGTCATGGAAGCCATGTTGAGGACACTTTCTGAGCAGGTTGAAGAATCTTTCCTTTGCATCATACAAGGACTCGTCTGGTTTCATCTTGAAGTCCGCAATTTTGGAGCGGCATTCATCCACCTTGGACTCCGGGAAGTATTTTGCTAGGAAGTTTCTGATCACATCTTCCCATGTAGACTTCTGATTTACGGGCAGTGACTTGTACCATGTTCGTGCTCCGCTTGTCAGAGAGAAGGGGAATAGCCTTAGTCGAATAGTGTTTGCGGGTACATCACGATTCTTGATCGTGTCACACAATTCTAGGAAGGTTTGCAGGTGATCATGGGGATCTTCATGACTTGCTCCGGCAAACTGGTTGCTCTGGACTAGATTGATTAGGGCCGGTTTCAATTCGAAATTCCTGGCCAGGAATGGAGCTTGTCCAGGAATGTTCAGATATGGCTCTAAAATCGGCTGCATGTAATCAGCAGCAGCTGCTGCTTGATGATTGTTCTCAGGCCCTCCTTGGTACTGCTGTGGGTAGTAGTTCTGAGGCATGAAATAGTTCCTCGGATCATTGAAATCATTCGGATTCGGGGGATTCTGATGGGGGTTATGGTATTGCTGATTCTGTTGGTTTGGGAAATTTTGCTGATTTGGTTGGTTTTGGTTGTTTGGTGGGTTTTGGTTCGGGTTGGGAGGGGGTGCCTCGAAGTGCTGCTGCTCCATGTTTGGTGGATTCCCACCCCCTTGTATGATTTGGGGAGGGGGATCATCCAAATCATCATGATCAGCATCTTCGGGGTCTTCCTCAATGTTGTGAAGTGGGGGATTGGGTTGAATGATTGGTGGGATGTCAGGGTTTGCCATTTCGGAAATATCGCTGCTGGTGCTTGGCGAAAGTAATGCCTGTCGTTCCCGTTCCCTTCTTCGTTTAGTCTCCGCCCTAAGACGTCGAGCTGTCTTTTCTATCTCTGAATTAAACGGGATCTCGGCTGGCGTCTGCTTCCTCCTTTGCATAGAACAACGGCTTCAATAATGACAGTACCTGTACAATCCCCAGGTTAGAAGTGGTTCTGAAAGTGAATATTTATAATTATATGTATAGGCTACTCTAGGAGCAATGAGGAGTGTAATTCTCTAAATAAAACGGCGCTGCATCCTCCCCGGCAACGGCGCTGCATCCTCCCCGGCAACGGCGCCATGAAACTTTTGACAAGTTTCGTTAACACGAGCTTTTTCTAAAATTATACCAGGTTAGATTTATTAAATGAAAAGCGTTATGATTCACGGGAAAGGGTTTAGGGATATATCAAGATTATTAGTCTTTTTATTACTCAAGTATGGTGCTTTGGTTTTAAATGGCGCTGTGGTCCTCTCTGTCATGAAATGTTGACAAATCTCATGGCATAGCCGGGATAGGTTGACCTTCAGCCTGTCACACTGAGGATCCCCGACAAATATGCCATGATACTTCTCATCAATTCTTGCCATAAGATTTCCTGCCATGAAACTTTTGACTGGCTCCCACTACATGAGTATTTTCCGAAACATCATGGTCCTGGTTTAGGTTTTATTTAATGAAACCAATTTATGATGGCGGTGTTGTGATTAGGGATATATTTATACGTAGTCATGTTTTTATTGCTCGTAGTTAAGAAACTGTGCTCCCAAAAGCGCATGGTGTCAAAAATTGCAGTAATTTATAGTAAGACCGGATCGTTCACTGGAGGATGTGCGATAGAAGCAGGGCCCACGTCGTTTTACTAGATTTTCCATTCGTATTGCTCAATAGGTTTGAAAGATGATTAATATCTACTAACATGAATTTAAACTAGATCTTGAAAGCAGTTAAATTAATCTACAAAGCAAATAAATCTATTCTAGAAAGCGGATAAGAATTATTCTAGGAATGCAGTAAACATTATCTACGAAAGCAGGGAAAAGGTGCATTGTGCCAACCGTGAAGTTGAGTCACAATGTAGACAGAAAGGACAGGAAGAAAAGAACGAAAATTGGACAAGAGCGAGATACAGCAATATTAAACTTCCATTTTCATACGCAGATCTTTGTTTGGGATAAATCTATCAGATAGCTAATTCTCATGCTCTCAATAAGGCTTTCCCTTTAACAGACAGGTATTGCAATATGAGTTTACATGTTCTTAAGACCGCAAATTCTAAGATACCACAGATTCGTAACTGCCCTGGCCTGGGTGTGTTACTTCATCTGTGGTGGAAAAGCAACACCCGACACATCATTTATTGAAATGCCAAGTACCACTATCATTCTCCCATGTCACACCCAAAGTTTTGAATTCAGCCCTAAACTATCCCTTAACTGTCAATCCTAGTAGCAGTTACACAACTCTCAATACAACCGAGTGACCTCTAATGAAAGCGGTTAAAAGAAAGCGGCAAAGAAAGCATTTAAACCTATCGCTCGGAGGTTTTGAAAATCTGACCCTGGTAGTAAAAGACAGCTCCCCATCAGAATGAAGGAGTATGGATCAAGAATTCCCGGCTCTCAGTGAACCACTAGTGTGTTCACTTCCTTACGGGTGATTATGAGATACAAACTAATGAAATGAACTAATAAATCAGTTCGTTTCGGATGCACTCACTCAGGACTCAAAAGTAGGCTTTGGCAGAAGAAGATAGCAGTTGAAAGAAAACTCAACCCTATCTTAGAAAATAACCAAGGCCTGGATGATGTTCCTCTAAGATTATTTACTACACTGTATTTGAATCCAAGTGGACCCCATCTCGGTGTAGCACTTAATCTTACATTTCCATCAACCAGCAATTTTGGAAAATAATGGATTTGAAAGTCATTCCCTGTCAGGTACTAGACTCTCAGTTAAAACACAGACCCTTTCAGTCTAGGCGAGACCTAATCGCTGAATCTGCTTCTTAATTTCCCAAAATACAACCCTTGACAGAATATGAATTAGTCATAACTGGAAGAATTTATCCCTTACTCAGATCCGGATTTTATAAAGAAGTTTTTGTTGGAAATTTATAAAACAATATCTGTTTAAGATCTAGACTTCTATTGTCCAAGGGAAGGATCCCAAAATAAGTACAGACCACAGTAGTATATAATATTATCATGCATAAAGATATATGGAAGTGTAAAATTAATTGACCCAAAATATAAATGCGGGTCTAAACAGAAGGTGAAACACGGAATGAAGTGGTCAAGGGACCAAAGTAATGGCAGAATAATTAGGTGGACTGTAAACATCTACTGTCCAATTTCCTAATCACTCGGATGGAGCGAATTTAGACTGCTTAGACCCTATAATGGTGGTGTCAACACCAGTTGGGCCTCCATTGTCTGTGAATTCGGATAAAAACCTACATGCTTCCCTTCTATAATGATCATCAGTTGGCATTGACTGATGCCACTGACTCCCAGTACGGATTGGGATTCAGGTTTGGAAATTAAGATAATAAAAATAAAACTGTATCTGGATGGGAGTCAGCCGAGCAGCTATTATAACCCCGGATAGGCGAACCGCCAAGGCTTCCACTGACAGCCATCCAGACCATGCAAAATAACAATTAGTAACTAATACCCAGAATACGAGCTAGTTATCCATGAGGGAGTACCCGCCAACATTAGTCTGATGTATTCTTTACTAATGATTCCACACAACACACAAAGACAAAATAAATAAGAAACAAAAGAAGATCCCTTGTATGAGAGACATTGGTTTCTCATGCAAGGTTGTGGATTAGGTCCACATGTGATGGTCTTAAATAATCCTTCCTACCATAATTAATTACAGTCCAGATTATCTGTTTAAGCCATCAGGATTTTGTTTATACAAGAATGTTTTAATGGCAATTGAACAAAGGTCCTTTAGTCATGATGATCATTGAAGTTTGATTATTGCTAATCTCAATCTTTAATCATTAATGAGTCAAGGGTTCAATCAGTTAAGTGATGCAAATGGAGAATCAAAATTTGGGCAGCATAACACCCTATATTGCAATTCCAGAATGTTACATCCTAACCCGTGGGGCTATGATGTGGGTGTTGCAATATAAAATAGGGAGAGAATGAAGTTTGTTTGAGATTAAATAGAGGGAGAGAAATCCTTGTCGCGATATCATAAATTTTGTCGCGGACCGAGGTCCGCGACATGGACATCCCGACAAGTTTTTAGAATTTTTGGCAGCATAACGCCTCTTTGTCGCTATGTGAGATTTTGTCGCGGAACGTGGTTCCGCGACAAGAGTGACATCGCGACAAAGTGTTTTCAGAAAATTCCTAAAGCATTTGAACCCTTGTCGCTATGCATGGAAATTTTGTCGCGGAATGTGGTTCCGCGACAAGGTGTTCCGCGACAAGGTGTTCAAAGATCAAGGAACATGGCATAATTTTTCTGTCTCAGAATGGGATTTTGTCGCGGAACGTGGCTCCGCGACAAGATGATTCCGCGACAAGAAGCCATGAAGACAAAATGCAAGAGTTTGGCTCCTTTGTCGCTATGCATGGACAGTTTTGTCGCGGAACGTGGCTCCGCGACAAGGTATTCCGCGACAAAGGGTTTTAAATTATGGAGACAAGTGTCTTGAAACACCTTGGTCGCGGAACAGCCATTTTGTCGCGGAACGTGGCTCCGCGCTAGAAGGCGGTTGGCGCCCAAGGTGGTTCAGGACAAAAGTCAGAAAAAGCAGAAATGAACAGTGGCATGCAAACAGCGTGATCTCACCCTATTTCAGATCAAAAAGCTATTCTAAGCTAAAAATAAGCAAGAAACATTCAAAATAAGGAAGAACATGCTTAAACAAAAATAACAAGGATGGGCAGAATATTAAAATAAAGCAGGAGTCCTAATCTAGGGTTTGATCACACATCCACACAACATTATCCATAATATGCCAACAGTAAACATAAAAATAACAAGATGGGGGTCAAATGACCCCAAAATGAAAAAAGAAAGCATAAATCCATGGGGTGTGAGACCCATTTCATGATTTGGGACACAAATGATGAATGTTTTCCCATATTATTGAAGAGGTGTTGTTAATACCCATGATTTGGGTATTACAAACCCTAAAACAAGAGTTTAGAAACCAAAACATGGTATAAAAGTGGCTATCTAGATCACTGTGAACAGTAAAATACTAAGACAAACACTAAACTAAACTAAACTAAGGGCAATAATTAAATAATACAAGAAAATAAATCTAAGCTACACTACCTAAGAGAGAACTCCTACTGCCTTGCCTTCAAGAGAGCTCTACTCAACAAAATTCCAACCAACCCTCTGGCTCATGGGAGACACCTCATATTTATAGAAGTGTAACCCTAAGCCCATGGGCCTTGATTCTAGCCCATTGTGTCTTAAGACGTCACACACATCACAGCTTTGTCTCGGAGCATCAAGTTTGGTCGCGGAACACACTGCATGTGGCAAAGCTTCTCGACTGGGTCTTGTGTCTCTACTTGTGCATCTTGGTCGCGGAATGGACCTTTGTCGCGGGACAGGGCATCGCGACAAAGGTATCGCGCCAAGGGGCTTTGGCTGGTCTTCTCCTTCATCTGAGCTTGCTTGGTCGCGGAGTGTTCCTTTGTCGCGGAACCATGCATCGCGCCAAGGGGCTTCCGCGACAAAGGTCTTCCTGGGCCTGCTGGATTGGGCCAGATGGGCCGAAAATATTCTTTTTGTGGGTTTTTCTATCTTTTTCCCATCTTTTTGTTTCCTTTTCTTTTTCTCATGCTTTTGGATTTTTCTAACATAAATATGTAATAAAATTACATATTTATGCCTTTTTCTTACCAGCTTATTATTTTTACAATTATGCATAAATCAGTCCAATTCGACTGCTTTCTTACTTAATGTAAGACCGGAATGCGATCAAATGCCCGTTTAAGACACGGAAATGGATTGAAAATAATGGTCATTTTTGGCCATTATCAATATTGTCACTGTCCGGCCGTGTGGATCGGCTGAAAGATCGAGGTTCCGCGTGCGACGGCCCTTCAAGTTGTCGCATCGTTTATTAAGCCCATTCATGCCACTGGTCCGCAGGCGCCGCACGGCAAAGGAGCAGGACTTTTATACCTATACCCTCGAGGATCCACATGCCGGGCCGTACGTGGTTCTAAATACTAAACCATTTAATTTTTTCAGTCTCTCTTAACAATCGTGTATTAACTGTTGGTTGGTGATAGGTTGAACGTGGGGGGATGGGTACTAGCTGGACCAGCTTTCTTCAAGACGTGGCTCAACATCAAATCGTTCATCGAAGACCAGGCATGTATTTCTAATGAAGTATTTTGTTTACGGGTTTGATTTTTATATATATTTAAGATAACTGTAAAATAACATTTCATACGTTTCTGGTTCAGCACATAGATGCGTATCTGGGGATCTTGCAGTACGATCCTGGCTGGCTCGGCGTCATCCCCCGCCCGGGTCACACGTACGCCATCATGGATGTCGACTTTCTGGTGGGTCTCCTAGCCTGCACCCACTTCACATTCTACTACGTATTCTTTCTTCGTAATTTTCAAATATCGTAATTGATTTTATTTTAATCACATCAGTCCGGCCTGCTACGCGAGTGTTGGGACGTGGCCAACCGTCAAGTCTGTTTCACGAGGTCCCAGGTCAGACACTTCAGTCTATACGTCACTGGGTGTAAGCCTTCTTGGGGGTCCACAGCACACTGGACCGAGTTAGACGAGGTATGTGGAATACATGTTTGGGTATCTTTGTCGTTAGTGATAAAATAACTCGCCCGATCATTGTACCACGTCTTCTTGTTGCCCGTACAGGTTATATGTCCGTACAACCCAGGGGGTCACTGGGCCATCGTACGGTTGCGGTTCAAGGACCGGCTCATTGTCCTGCACGACAGTCTAGTCGCGGTCCGTGGTGCACACCCCGAGAGAGAGACTGACCGCCTTCAGAAGATGTGGCCATTGCAGAAGATCATGCCGGAGTTGTTAGGCCGTACTGGTTGCTATGGACCGGATTTCGATTATACCAGGGCCAGTCACTGGGACTTCAGGTTCGCTCCTGAGAGCGAAGTGATCGACCAGAAAGACGGCGTCTCGTGCGGACCCATAGCGTTGTTCACAGCAGCAGCTATCGTACGCGGGGGCTTCCCTCGGCCGCCCTTTCCAGATGCAGGCACGATGCGACAGGCACAGGCCTTCGACGTGTGGCGCTTTAGTGCTGACTGGGACCAGGGCCCTTGTCGTACCACTGATGCTCCACCGCCCGCCGAGTTTGACCTCGATGATGGCACGCCGCCCTGAGTTTTACGTTTTTTTCTGCCTGAACACCTTATGTATACCGACTACTGCTCCCTTATGCACATTTTGATCCACACTTATCACCTTCAGTTTTTATTGATCTTATCGTGCCATTGAATTATAATAACAATAATAACAGTAACATATGACCGTCCCATTAATAACAGTTACATACACCCTAATAATAATAAGGAGCAGGCCCGTTTAGGTCAAAACTAAAGTTGGAATTGCAACAGTTCGTCGCATCATGCCCCTCGCCGCCACATGATGCACATATCTGGGGTGTGGACGGTCCATACTCAGATGGTCCAGCGCGATCGGGATTGGGGCCCGGACATCTCTTCCAATTATGGCCCACTAAGCCGCACGACCTGCACCTCTGTCGCCTTCTCGACCTGCGCGCTCCTTCCGGCCCGGATGGAATTCGACTTTCTTTTGGCCGACCGGCCTGCCTCGGGCAATCTGGCGCCAGGCACGTTGCACTGGCAATCCGGGTCGGTAAAATCCAGTCGTTCGGGTGCGGCATCGGATAAACTCTTGGTGTCCATGCGCGGACAAGCACCGAACGCTTGTAGTGGGGGGACGCATATGCGGTCTGCTCTTGATTCAAGGATCTGCAGTTATATGCAACCAATGTCAAACAGACAATGCCCGAGATAGCTCACTACATTTAAAAATTTAATCTTACGCCTAATATCGGCGGGCACCTGATCGCTGCTGCTGCGTGGTGGCACGGTATGAGATTTTGTTGGAACCTCTGGCACGTGCATGTCTTCGCCGCCAGGTCCACTATGTACGCCTTGCCGTTTTGCTCCACGTTGTACTCACAATTCTTATTTGTGTCCTTCACTCTCAGGGTCGTTCCCTCATTTATCGACTTCATCAGCTCCAAATGTGCCCAATCAGTCAACACGAGCGTTTTGCTGACCGCGTCATTGTGCCTCGCCGAGAACCATTCTGCTATGGTTGCACGAATTACGTCGAGCATTGAGGACACAGGTAACCTTCGTGCCCACCTCAAGCGCCTGTTCATACTCTCCACGGCATTCGTCGTCATCATGTCATAACGACGGACCGGACACTTCACGCGTGCAAACTTTGCTTCCCCGACTTTCTCTATGAGATGCTTGTATGCACCCGGAAACTGCTGCTTCAGGGTATCCATGTGTCGGTTGTAATCGGCAGTCTTGAATGCATAAGCGGCTTCAGTGAACAAGTCGGTCGCTCGAGTGCCATACTTCTGTAGATTGGACTTGATGTGCACGCAACATAGGACGTGGTGGGCTTGCGGTAACACCTGCGCAATCGCAGCTCTAATGGACTTATGACCGTCCGACACTATCAAAACATCTTTCTGCAAGTTTAGTGCCCGGTGTAACTGCAATAGAAACCACCGCCACGTTTCATTCGATTCGGTTGGCCCAACAGCAAATGCGAGCGGGAACAAATTGTTGTTGCCGTCTTTCGTCACGGCCACAAACAGTGTACCCCTGTACTTTCCCTTTAAATGTGTCCCATCAATTGCTATGAAAGGTGATAATGGCAAAAAATGACCATTATTTTCAATCCATTTTCGTGTCTTAAACGGGCATTTGATCGCATTCCGGTCTTACATTAAGTAAGAAAGCAGTCGAATTAGACTAATTTATGCATAATTGTAAAAATAATAAGCTGGTGTGAAAAAGACATAAATATGTAATTTTATTACATATTTATGTTAGAAAAATCCAAAAACATGAGAAAAAGAAAAGGAAACAAAAAGATGGGAAAAAGATAGAAAAGCCCACAAAAAGAATATTTTCGGCCCATCTGGCCCAATCCAGTAGGCCCAGGAAGACCTTTGTCGCGGAAGCCCTTGGCGCGATGCAGTGTTCCGCGACAAAGGCATGTTCCGCGACCAACTGGCCCCAAATGAAGAGGAGACCAGCCAAGCCCCTGGCGCGATGACCTTTGTCGCGATGGCATGTTCCGCGACAAAGGCGTGTTCCGCGACCAAGATGCACAAATAGAGACACAAGACCCAGTCGAGAAGCCTTGCCACATGCAGTGTGTTCCGCGACCAACTTGATGTTCCGAGACAAAGCTGTGATGTGTGTGATGTCTTAAGACACAATGGGCTAGAATCAAGGCCCATGGGCTTAGGGTTACACTTCTATAAATATGAGGTGTCTCCCATGAGCTAAGGGTTGGAAGGTTGAAATTTTGTTGATTAGAGTTCTTGAAGGCAAGCAGTAGGAGTTCTCTCTTAGGTAGTGTAGTTTAGTTTTATTTTTCATGTATTATTTAATTTTTGCACTTAGTTTAGCTTAGTTTAGTGTTTTACTGTTCACAGTGTTTAGATAGCCACTTTTACACTATGTTTTGGTTTCTAAACTCTTGTTTTAGGGTTTGTAATACCCAAATCATGGGTATTAACAACAACCCTTCAATAATATGGGAAAACATTCATCATTTGTGTCCCAAATCATGAAATGGGTCTCACACCCCATGGATTTATGCTTTCTTTTTCATTTTGGGGTCATTTGACCCCCATTTTGTTATCTTTATGTTTACTGTTGGCATATTATGGATAATGTTGTGTGGATGTGTGATCAAACCCTAGATTAGGACTCTTGCTTTATTTTTAATGTTCTGTCCAGCCTTGTTATTTTTGTTTAAGCATGTTCTTCCTTATTTTGAATGCTTCTTGCTTTTTTAGCTTAGAATAGCTTTTTGATCTGAAATAGGGTGAGATCACGCTGTTTGCATGCCACTGTACATTTCTGCTTTTTCTGACTTCTGTCCTGAACCACCTTGGGCGCCAACCGCCTTCTGGCGCGGAACCACGTTCCGCGACAAAATGGCTGTTCCGCGACCAAGGTGTTTCAAGACACTTGTCTCCATAATTTAAAACCCTTTGTCGCGGAATACCTTGTCGCGGAGCCACGTTCCGCGACAAAACTGTCCATGCATAGCGACAAAGGAGCCAAACTCTTGTATTTTGTCTTCATGGCTTCTTGTCGCGGAATCATCTTGTCGCGGAGCCACGTTCCGCGACAAAATCCCATTCTGAGACAGAAAAATTATGCCATGTTCCTTGACTTTTGAACACCTTGTCGCGGAACACCTTGTCGCGGAACCACGTTCCGCGACAAAATTTCCATGCATAGCGACAAAGGTTCAAATGCTTTAGAATTTTATGAAAACACTTTGTCGCGATGACACCCTTGTCGCGGAACCACGTTCCGCGACAAAACCTTGCATAGCGACAAAGAGGCGTTATGCTGCCAAAAATTCTAAAAACTTGTCGGGATGTCCATGTCGCGGATCTCGGTCCGCGACAAAATTTATGATATCGCGACAAGGTTCCTCTCCCTCTATTAAATCTCAAAGAAACTTTCATTCTCTTCCTATTTTATATTGCAACACTCACATCATAGCCCCACGGGTTAGGATGTAACATTCTGGAATTGCAATATAGGGTGTTATGCTGCCCAAATTTTGATTCTCCATTTGCATCACTTAACTGATTGAACCCTTGATTCATTAATGATTAAAGATTGAGATTAGCAATAATCAAACTTCAATAATCATCTTGACTAAAGGACCTTTGTTCAATTGCCATTAAAACATTCTTGTATAAACAAAATCTCGATGGCTTAAACAGATAATCTGGACTGTAATTAATTATGGTAGGAAGGATTATTTAAAACCATCAATTGTGGACCCAATCCACAACCTTGCATGAGAAACCAATGTCTCTCATACAAGGGATCTTCTTTTGCTTCTTATTTATTTTGTCTTTGTGTGTTGTGTGGAACCATTAGTAAAGAATACATCAGACTAATGTTGGCGGGTACTCCCTCATGGATAACTAGCTCGTATTCTGGGTATTAGTTACTAATTGTTATTTTGCATGGTCTGGATGGCTGTCAGTGGAAGCCTTGGCGGTTCGCCCATCCGGGGTTATAATAGCTGCTCGACTGATTCCCATCCAGATACAGTTTTATTTTTATTATCTTAATTTCCAAACCTGAATCCCAATCCGTACTGGGAGTCAGTTGGCATCAGTCAATGCCAACTGATGATCATTATAGAAGGGAAGCATGTAGGTTTTTATCCGAATTCACAGACAGTGGAGGCCCAACTGGTGTTGACACCACCATTATAGGGTCTAAGCTGTTTAAATTCACTCCAACCGAGTGATTGGGAAATTGGACAGTAGATGTTTACAGTCCACCTGATTATTCTGCCATTGCTTTGGTCCCTTGACCACTTCATTCTGTGTTTCACTTTCTGTCTAGACCCGCTTCTATATTTTGGGTCAATTAATTTTACACTTCAATATATCTTTATGCATGATAATATTATATACTATTGTGGTCTGTACTTATTTTGGGATCCTTCCCTTGGACAACAGAAGTCTAGATCTTAAACAGATATTGCTTTATAAATTTCCAACAAAAACCTTTTTATAAAATCCGGATCTGAGTAATGGATAAATTCTTCAGTTATGACTAATTCATATTCTATCAAGGGTTATATTTTGGGAATTAAGAAGCAGATTCAGCGATTAGGTCTCGCCTAGACTGAAAGGGTCTGTGTTTTAACTGAGAGTCTAGTACCTGACAGGGAATGATTTTCAAATCCATTATTTTCCGAAATTGCTGGTTGATGGAAATGTAAGATTAAATGCTACACCGAGATGGGATCCACTTGGATTCAAATACAGTGTAGTAAATAATCTTAGAGGAACATCATCCAGGCCTTGGTTATTTTCCAAGATAGGGTTGAGTTTTCTTTCAACTGCTATCTTCTTCTGCCAAAGCCTACTTTTGAGTCCTGAGTGAGTGCATCCGGAACGAACTAATTTATTAGTTCGTTTCATTAGTTTGTATCTCATAATCACCCGGAAGGAAGTGAACACACCAAGTGGTTCACTGAGAGCCGGGAATTCTTGATCCATACTCCTTCATTCTGACGGGGAGCTGTCTTTTACTACCAGGGTCAGATTTTCAAAACCTCCGAGTGATAGGATTTTAAATGCTTTCTTTACCGCTTTCTTTTAACCGCTTTCATTAGAGGTCACTCGGTTGTATTGAGAGTTGCGTAACTGCTACTAGGATTGACAGTTAAGGGATGGTTTAGGGCTTGATTCAAATCTTTGGGTGTGACATGGGAGAATGATAGTGGTACTTGGCATTTCAATAAATGATGTGTCGGGTGTTGCTTTTCCACCACAGATGAAGTAACAAACCCAGGCCAGGGCAGCTATGAATCTGTGGTATCTTAGATTTTGCGGTCTTAAGAACATGTAAACTCATATTGCAATTACATGTCTGTTAAAGGGAAAGCCTTATTGAGAGCATGAGAATTAGCTATCTGATAGAATTATCCCAAACAAAGATCTGTGTATGAAAATGGAAGTTTAATATTGCTGTATCTCGCTCTTGTCCAATTTTCATTCTTTTCTTCCTGTCCTTTCTGTCTACATTGTGACTCAACTTCACGGTTGGCACAATGCACCTTTTCCCTGCTTTTGTAGATAATGTTTACCGCATTCCTAGAATAATTCTTATCCGCTTTCTAGAATAGATTTATTTGCTTTGTAGATTAATTTAACTGCTTTCTAGATCTAATTTACATTCATGTCAGTAGTTATTAATCACCTTTCAAACCTATTGAGCAATACGAATGGAAAATCTAGTAAAACGACGTGGGACCTGCTTCTATCGCACATCCTCCAGTGAACGATCCGGTCTTACTATAAATTACTGCAATTTTTGACACCGTGCGCTTTCGGGCCACGGTTTCTTAAACACGAGCAATAAAAACATGACTACTTATAAATATATCCCTAATCACAACTCCGCCATCATAAATTGGTTTCATTAAATAAAATCTAAACCAGGACTATGATTTTTCGGAAAATACTCATGTAGTGGGAACTTGCCAAAAGTTTCATGGCAGGAACTCTCATGGCAAGAATTGATGAGAAGTATCATGGCATACTTGCCGGGGATCCTCAGTGTGACAGGCTGAAGGTCAACCTATCCCGGCTATGCCATAAGATTTGTCAACATTTCATGACAGGGAGGACCACAGCGCCATTTGAAATTAAAGCACCACACTTGAGTAATAAAAAGACTAACAATCTTGATGTATCCCTAAACCCTTTCCCGTGAATCATAACTCTTTTCTTGTAATAAATCTAACCTGGTATAATTTTAGAAAAAGCTCGGGTTAACGGAAATTGTCAAAAGTTTCATGGCGCCGTTGCCGGGGAGGATGCAGCGCCGTTTTATTTAGAGAATTACATTCCTCATTGCTCCTAGAGTAGCCTATACATATAATTATAAATATTCACCTTCAGAACCACTTCTAACCTGGGGATTGTACAGGTACTGTCATTATTGAAGCCGTTGTTCTATGCAAAGGAGGAAGCAAACGCCAGCCGAGATCCCGTTTAATTCAGAGATAGAAAAGACAGCTCGACGTCTTAGGGCGGAGACTAAACGAAGAAGGGAACGGGAACGACAGGCACTACTTTCACCAAGCACCAGCAGCGATATTTCCGAAATGGCAAACCCTGACATCCCACCAATCATTCAACCCAATCCCCCACTTCGCAACATTGAGGAAGACCCCGAAGATGCTGATCATGATGATTTGGATGATCCCCCTCCCCAGATCATACAAGGAGGTGGGAATCCACCAAACATGGAGCAGCAGCACTTCGAGGCACCCCCTCCCAACCCGAACCAAAACCTACCAAACAACCAAAACCAACCAAATCAGCAAAATTTCCCAAACCAACAGAATCAGCAATACCATAACCCCCATCAGAATCCCCCGAATCCGAATGATTTCAATGATCCGAGGAACTATTTCATGCCTCAGAACTACTACCCACAGCAGTACCAAGGCGGGCCTGAGAACAATCATCAAGCAGCAGCTGCTGCTGATTACATGCAGCCGATTTTAGAGCCATATCTGAACATTCCTGGGCAAGCTCCATTCCTGGCCAGGAATTTCGAACTGAAACCGGCCCTAATCAATCTAGTCCAGAGCAACCAGTTTGCCGGAGCAAGTCATGAAGATCCCCATGATCACCTGCAAACCTTTCTAGAATTGTGTGACACGATCAAAAATCGTGATGTACCCGCAAACACTATTCGACTAAGGCTATTTCCCTTCTCTCTGACAAGCGGAGCACGAACATGGTACAAGTCACTGCCCGTAAATCAGAAGTCTACATGGGAAGATGTGATCAGAAACTTCCTAGCAAAATACTTCCCGGAGTCCAAGGTGGATGAATGCCGCTCCAAAATTGCGGAATTCAAGATGAAACCAGACGAGTCCTTGTATGATGCAAAGGAAAGATTCTTCAACCTACTCAGAAAGTGTCCTCAACATGGCTTCCATGACTGGGAGAGACTGAGAAAGTTCTACAGTGGTCTGACCCCAGCATGGAAATCCATGCTTGATGCTGCTGGTGGTCAACATTTGCTCTACATACCTATGGACCAAGCCTGGGCAAAGATTGAAGCCATGAGTGTCAACCGTTCTGTCCTGACTGATGATGGTAATCTCACTCCCCCTCGTGGTTTGTGTGTAGTAGGTACAGTAGAGAAGTCAGACATTGAAAAGCTTCAAGAGCAAGTGGCAGCGTTGTCTGTGAATCAAGGAGTTGGAAGTTCTGCGCAGGGACAGCAAACTGATGTGATCTGTGGACTGTGTCAAGGTGCTCATGCAACTGACACATGCGAGCAAGTCACAGCTGAAAGCTGTAACTATGCAGGAGCCTTTCCAAATAGACACCCGAATTTGTCTTATTCAAACAACAACGCCTTGAACTCACATCTCTTGAATAAGCCACAACAGCAGTTCAACCCTCAGCAGAATCAGGGATTCAATCAGAACAGGGGCCAACATTTTCAGAATCCAGGTTTCCAACCTCAGATCCAGCAGAGGCCGCCTCAGAATTTCCAGAATTTTCAGCCCAATCAGAGTTTCCAGCCTCAGTTTGTCCCAAACCAAGGCCAGTGGAATCAGAATCAGCATCAAAATCAGAATCAGAATCAAAAGCCTCCTTCAAGGCTTGAGAATCTGATGACTGATTTCATCACTAGTCAGAAAGAGATCAACAATCAACTGCAAGCCTCCATCAGAAATGTGGAGACCCAAGTTACACAGATGGCTAATGAGATGCAGAAAAGGGACAAAGGAACATTGCCTAGCACTGCGGAAAAGAACCCGCAATGCAAGGCAATAACCTTGAAATCTGGAAGAGTACTAGCTGGACCAAAGGGAGCAGATACTGGAGCGGAATTTGAAGAAGATGATATTGTTGACAATGCTGGTAAGGAAGCTGATCATGGGAACGAAGCAGAAAAAGAGACAGCCGAATTGCAGACTGAAGCTGCGCCTGAAGCGGCTGAAACAGATAAGGGTACAGGTGAAGGTACAACTTCCTTCCCTTCACCACCAAAAATTGCTAATAACAAGTACATGCCCAGGATTCCTTATCCTGCGCGGCTTAAAAATAAAGAACATGATCTTAAATTCAAGAAATTTCTGCAACGATTAAAGTCTGTAGAGATAACAATTCCTCTCACAGAAATGATTTCCGAAATGCCCATCTATGCTAAGTTCTTGAAAGAATTGATTTCAGGAAAAAGGCAGGTTGAGCAGGAAGAGGTAATCATTCTCAACAGCACATGCAGTGCCATCGTTCAAAGGAGAATGCCTGAAAAGAAGGAGGACCCCGGATGTTGCACACTTCCAGTACAATTCGGAAAGGCCAAAGTGAGTATGGGGCTTTGTGATTTAGGATCAAGCATCAATGTGATGCCACTAGCTATGGCTGTTCGCCTTAAGCTTGGGGAAATTCAACCGGTCAAGATGAGACTGCAACTTGCAGACAGATCAATCACTCAGCCCGTAGGAATCCTCAAGGATGTTGTGGTCAAAACCGGGCAGGTTCTTTTCCCGGTCGACTTCATCGTCCTCGACATTGAAGAGGATTCTGAAATGCCGCTTATCCTTGGACGCCCATTTCTAGCCACTGGTGGTGCACTGATTGACGCTAAATCCGGAAAAGTCACCTTAAGGGTCGATGGCGAGGAGATCATCTTTGATATGGAGAAATTGCAGAAATTTCCGAATGATAGTTCTTGTTTCTCATTTGAAAATGTAATAGTTAGGGAAGAGCCAGACTCTGAACTTGATTGTGAAATGATGCTGGATGAACCATCAAAGCAGGTACTGAAGCCTGCTGGCGTGGAGCACAAAGGATGCAAAGCCGTTCACTTTGCCGATCCCGAAACAGGGGATTTGGAGGAATTTGACGGCATCGACTTCCATGATGACGCCAACCAAGAGGAGGAAGAGGATCCTGTACTGATGCAGGATCCCGAAGGTAAATCTGTTCTCCCACTACCCAATTCTCGCAAACTACTCCCTTCCGTTGAATGTCCACCAGAGCTTGAACTTAAAACACTACCCGATCATCTCAAGTATGCGTTTCTCGCAGAACATAAAAAGTTACCCGTGATTGTTTCGGCTAAGCTCTCCCAAGAGCAAGAAAATGCTCTGGTGGTCGTTCTTAAGAAACATGTACATGCAATAGGTTGGACCATTTCTGATATAAAAGGAATAAGCCCTTCTATTTGCATGCACAGGATTCTAATGGAAGAAGAGTTTAAACCCTCCCGTCAACCTCAGAGGCGATTGAACCCCCTTATGCAGGAAGTGGTAAGGAAAGAAGTTATCAAGCTCTTAGATACTGGTATAATCTATCCTATCTCTGATAGCAAATGGGTTAGCCCCGTGCAGGTCGTACCCAAACGAGGAGGGATGTGCATAACCAAGAATGAGCAAGGAGAAGAAGTTGCAACCAGGCCAGTGACCGGATGGAGAGTTTGTATCGATTACCGGAAGCTGAATGAGGCCACACGCAAGGACCATTTTCCATTGCCATTCATTGATCTGATGCTTGAGAGGTTGGCAGGGAGAGAGTTTTATTGCTTTTTGGATGGTTATTCTGGTTATAATCAGATTGTTATTTCCAGTGAAGACCATGATAAAACCACTTTTACTTGCCCGTACGGCACTTTTGCCTATCGACGGATGCCTTTTGGTTTGTGCAATGCACCTGCTACTTTTCAAAGATGCATGATGTCTATTTTCTCTGAATTTATCGAAAAATGCATTGAGGTCTTTATGGATGACTTCTCTGTATATGGAGATACGTTCGAAGATTGTTTGACCAATCTTGCTAAGATTTTAAAGAGGTGTGAGGACACTAACTTGGTTTTAAATTGGAAAAAGTGCCATTTTATGGTCACTGAGGGCATAGTGTTAGGTCACCGCATTTCTCGTGCAGGCATTGAAGTTGATCCAGCCAAAGTTTCCATCATTTCCAATCTCCCTCTTCCTAACTCGATCAAATCAGTTAGGAGCTTCTTAGGGCATGCCGGTTTTTACCGGCGATTCATTAAGGATTTCTCTAAAATTGCCAAGCCGCTCACTAATCTGCTTTGTAAAGAAAATCCTTTCTTAATAAATGAAGCGTGTGTCCAAGCCTTTGACACGCTCAAGAAGATGTTGGTTTCTGCACCGATAGTGCAACCACCCGATTGGTCACTGCCTTTCGAGGTAATGTGCGATGCTAGTGGTCTCGCCGTAGGCGCAGTTCTTGGACAACATAAGGATGGGAGACACTGCGTAATTCATTACGCAAGTCATGCCCTGAATGAAGCCCAAGTTAACTACACCACAACGGAGAAAGAAATGTATGCTGTAGTCTTCGCGTTTGACAAGTTCAGACAGTACTTGATAGGTACAAAGACCACAGTATACACTGATCATACAGCATTGAGATACTTGTTTAGCAAACAAGATGCAAAACCTCGATTAATCAGGTGGGTACTTCTGTTGCAAGAATTCGACATCATAATAAAAGATAGGCGAGGTCGAGATAATGGTGCTGCTGACCACTTATCTCGATTAGATAATGATAAAAAGGAAAAAGCCGTCAATGAAGATTTCCCGGACGAATAGTTGTTCGCGTTGCATCTGCATAATCAAGCTTGTCCATGGTTTTCCGACATCGCTAACTTCTTGGCATGCGGAATAACCCCCCAGTTTTCGAACTATCATCAGAGGAATAAGTTCAAACGAGATGTATTAAGTTACTTCTGGGAAGAACCTTATCTCTTCAAACACTGCCCTGATTTAATAATCAGGCGATGTGTGACCAAGCATGAAGCTTATCAAATTGTCAGAAAATGCCATGAATCAGAATATGGAGGTCACCATGGTCCCGCTCGAACGGCCCACAAGGTCCTCGAATGTGGATTTTATTGGCCTCACATCTATGAGGATTGCAGGACATTTGTTAAGGGCTGTGACAGATGCCAAAGATTAGGAAACATTTCCAAGAGGGATGAGATGCCTCAAAAGGGGATTCTCACACTTGAGATCTTTGATGTATGGGGCATTGACTTCATGGGACCGTTTCCACCATCTGGTGGAAACTACTATATCTTGGTAGCTGTCGATTACGTATCCAAATGGGTCGAGGCTGTCGCATTACCGACCAATGATGGTAGCCAAGTCATCAAGTTCCTCAAGAACAACATTTTCAGTCGATTTGGCGTACCTAGGGTGGTGATATCTGATGGAGGAACACACTTTATTAATAAAGGTTTTGAAACTTTAATGAGTAAAAATGGGATCCTCCACAAGATAGGCACGCCTTATCATCCCCAGACTAGTGGTCAAGTCGAAGTATCCAATCGCGAAATCAAACACATACTCGAAGCCACTGTCGGGATAACCCGTAAGGATTGGGCACGTAAGCTCAATGATGCTCTATGGGCATACCGCACAGTATATAAGACTCCCATCGGGATGTCTCCATATAGGCTGGTCTTCGGAAAAGCCTGTCATTTGCCTGTAGAGCTAGAGCATAAAGCTTACTGGGCCGTTAAAACGCTTAACTTCGATCCGAAAGTTGCTCAGAGCAAACGTAAGTTGGACCTCAATGAAATTGAGGAAATACGAGCGCAAGCTTATGAAAGCTCTCGAATTTACAAGGAGCGGACCCAGAAGTTGCACGATCGCCGGATCAAACCTAAGTATTTTTATGTTGGTCAACATGTGTTATTGTTCAATACTAGGTTGAAGCTGTTCCCCGGAAAGCTCAAATCTAGATGGGAAGGACCACATGAAGTACTAGAGGTGTTCAAAAATGGAGCTGTCAGGATTCGAACTGGCAGGGGCGATATAGTGGTGAATGGACAACGACTAAAAGAGTACCTTGTACAGTTCGATCCGGAGAAAGAAAGCCAAGCAGTGGCAGACCCGGCTTATACTCAATAAGAAACAGCATTTAAAAACACAAAAATTTCAGTTTATATATATATATATATATATATATAGTATATATTTACAGTACTTATTTCATGGCAAGAAAGTACCCAAAGATCAATTAAACATTTAGAGTACTAAGACTCTAAATGTGAGGATGTTGATATTTGGAGAAAATCTAATGCATTTCATTCATCTATCTTGCAGAAGTTCGGAACCACCAAAAAGAGGAGCAGACAAGAGTAACATGGAAAAAACAGGTTCTTGGTTGGATTAGTTCTATAAATCTGAGAAAATGTTTTCGGGAATTGAAGAAATTCAATACCCGAAATAAAATTCACAGATAAAATGGAACTGACCCAACCTAATTTTATGCAAGTGGATTGTTTAATTTTCAGCCCAGCATTTTGAATTTACTTGGACTGAATTTATTCAGCCCAAATCAAATAAAATGGACGCAGGCCCAATATCACACTCGGGCCCAGTCCAAGAAAATTCGAAAATTCAAATTTCTTTGTCGCGGAAGGTCCTTTGTCGCGATGTCATGCATCGCGACCAGGCCCTGTTCCGCGACAAACTCCCTTTTCCTTCTTCACCCTTCCCTACATCTTGTCGTGATGCACCTTGTCGCGGAGCATGACTCCGCGACCAAGCCCTGCTCCGCGACATGATCTGCGTTGACCCTGTCTCCATACTGAACTTTGTCGCGGTAGCCTTGTCGCGGAGCATGACTCCGCGCCCAACCTTCAACTCCGCGACCTCTCTAATGTCGCTATGCCTTGTCGCGGAACCTTGTTCCGCGACAAAGTCTCGGATTCCGCGACAAAAGTTTATTTATACCCCCCCACCCCCTCCAGTTTCTTTTCACCTTCCTCCTGTCATTTCAACTTCTTTCAGTTTCTTCATCTTCTTTTCCCCCATTTTTCTCTCATCCGAACGAACACCACGTGTTCTTCGCACCCTTATCACTCTTTTTCTAAGGGAAACTATGGACCGATTTCATGGACTCCTCCCAAACCTTGGACCCGTGCCTAGACCCGAGCCAAGGAGGAGAGGGTAAACCCTGTTTTCACCATGGTCATAGCCCCCATTCGGACCCGTTTCTTTTTGTTTTGTTTTGTTTTGTTTTTCATTTTGTTGTGTTCTTGGTGTGGTGTGGTTAATATGTGATTTTAACTTTAGAATTTTTGGAAGTGCTCTCGGTTATGAGCACTGTTTTAAAACGTTGAAACCCCATTTTGAAACTGCTAAAGGGTGTTAAAACTGGTTTACAGATTTTTGAAGGTTAAAACTGGAAAGAACAAACTGATGAACATTTGGGTATTGTTTGAATATCTTGATGTTATTGGTTTGATTGATCTTGATGTGACCTCTACAGTGTTGTTTTGGTGTAATAAAAGAGGTAAGATCTTTTTGGGCACATTTGTTCCCATGTTAGAAATCTCATGGGAATAAATGTTTGTTTGTTTATGGAAACATAGTACAAACACCCAATAAGAAGCTCCCACTTTTAATAAAAGCAACTTTTAGAAAAAGACAAAAAGAGTTATTTTTGTTTAATGTTTGACTTGAGTTTTTGTTCCCAATGGAACACTAGTGTGAGTAAGATAGCAGTATTTTTGTCACCCAACTGCTATCCTTTTCAAAAATCCAAAATGGGACCACTCACATCCCACTTTTGTTGAATAAAACAAGTCAACCATTTTTAAAATTAAAAACAGTGTTTGCAAATTTTTGGATGCTAAAACTGTCCAAACAGTCCAAGCTATCCAGAAACAGCAAATCCGTTCCGCCACGTCTCCATTGCACATCCCAATATTCGAGCATTCCATTTCCATCTATCCATCTCATTCCACTTCCAACAAGTGTCTCGGACTTGTTTAATAAAACTGAAAACTTTTGGGCCCCATGGCCCATTAAAAAGATTTTAGGCCCAATGGCCAATTTCATTTTATTTTGGGCTCTTTAGCCCATTTAAAGCCAAATATTATTTACATGTGCTTTAAATTAAAATTCAAGTCAGAAATTTAATAATCTCACATCTAGAGCAAAGCTCTAAATGTGAGGATGTTGGTTTCTGAACTTGAATAATTTCGGAAAATCACATAAAAATTGGATTCATCACTTCTTATCTTTTCAGGGGTAATCCTCCCATTCCAGACCCTGCTCCAGAGGGAACCAAGTTGCTGGACTTGCCGCTAGAACTCCTTGGTGAAATTCTCTCCCGAATAGGAGAGGATGAAATCAAGGGGGTGTTTACTGCACAACGGATATGCAAAAAGCTCAAGGATGCTGGGAACCTTGCCATCGTGTACAAGCGATGCGAGGTTAACACCTCCACTGTGAAGAGATGGCAAGAAAGAATCCGTTGGCAGAAGGAGAGATTCCTGCAAACATGCACAGCGGCAGGAAACTTCAATCTTCAGCTCATCCCAGCACTCAGGGCATTTGCAGAGGGGAATGAGGAGCGCGCTTGTGAACTGCTACGCCCGGGACTTGAGGACAACCATAAGACATCAATCTTCACCCGCGGATTGATGCTTATGAGTAAGACTGATGAAAGCCAAGTTGAGCAGGGAATCAGAATGATCGACAGGATGGTGACAGATCGATCAGTTTTTCGGTATACGTCCCTCAACGTCCTCGCTTGGATAACGGACCACCCAGACAACCCACAACTGTGGGCAGGCCAAGGAGTCAGAGTCTATTGCCCGGGATGGCATGCACCTCTGAGGAACCGCGATTGGTGCCTGCGTTGTGAGCTTTCCAGCTGTGTCCTCTGGCTCCGATACATGCCCTGAAAAAGAAGGACGAATCCTAGTCCCATTTTACCCTGCTTTATTTCAATTCAGTCTAGTAGTAGTAATTTGCAAGGGATTCCTCCTTTTGTGTGTGCAGGTTTGTATTAACTGCACGAGAATCCCTTGCTTCGGTTGTATTTAATTGCTTTCCCTAAAATTGGAACTCAGTTTTTGAGACCACTAAACAATTCTTCACTGCTTTCCTTTGAAAAGATGTCTGTACAGTCCGAGATGAATAAGTGACTGTCAGGCCAAAAATATGCTGTTGACATACTCAGTATGTCAGCAGTGCCTCTTTACTGCTTTCAACTAAATAACCAGCAAAGATATGCATAAACTTGCTCTAAATTCACAAGTTGAATTTAGGCTTGTGATTAAATTTTCAGACTTTTAAATTGGGATAATATAATTGAGAACATGCATGACATGAATTCCTGAGGTTTTGAGCTATAAAAATTTAATGATGCGATCAGCTTATTGGGTAATAAATCTGCATGTTAGAGATTTCGATTGAATAAATTGTTAGAATTAAGCTTTGATTAAATTTGAGAATATTGTATGACATGAATTAACCCAACCTTGTGAGATTTAAGCCATGAGTCACTTTTACTCATTCATTTTCTTTGATGTGTGAATCATTTTGATTAAAGGAAACTAGAACTTGCAATTGGGACCGGTTCAAGACCATGTCATATTCCCGAAATCGAGCATATGATCGAGGCACCTAGAAAACCCAAATTTTTTGCCTTCGTTTGAAATCCAAACCCAAAAATATTTTCCCTTTAGGATTAACCAATTTGAGCCTATAAGCCTAATTTTTCTTTGAAGCCCTCTATATTATTCCCAGCCTTCTAAAAAGACCAAGAAATTCAAACCTGCACGAATGAATTCTATCAAAGGCATTAAGTTTGTGATCATCAGAAAAAGTATTAATCGGTATTCCATGAACCGATTCAAAAAAAAAAAAAAAAAAAAAAAAAGTTGAATGTCATTCAACACAAATAGATTGCAAATGACAAAGCAAACTAGACTTAGTCTAATGTCATGCAATGGAAAAAGAAAATCAAAAAGAAAGAGAAACATTGATGATCATAAAGTTTAAATAAAAATGCCAAGTTATGATAGAATTAATTTTTGCCACTTCCTCGCCCAATAATTTCCCTTCCCTACCTAATGTTACAACCGTATGCCCCGTTATAACCCTTAAATAAGACCTCGTGATCTCGATTTGAAGAAATGAGCCGGTGGCGAGTTGGTCTGATTGCAAGCTTATGGGATAATTTAATTAAATTTGATTTTGAGCGTTCATGATTAAACCCCAATTGAGAGTGAGTGAAATTTTCCGATTCTCTTATATGTGAGGCTTTGTCTTATTACACATGTTCATGTCACCCTCTAATTCTCATCCCTAATCTTTGCATCTTTCAAACATGATATTCATGAAGGATTGATAATAATGTTTGATTTGTAGGCCCGATGTAGTGAGCAAGTATCATTTCATTAAACACTGCAATCAAGGGAATTCAATACTTGTAATTTTTGATTGTCTTATCCCAATCCAAAAAGGATGTGATTTATGAAGCCACGAAAATGAATTGAATATGTAGAGTCCGTGTTCCTAGGAACATTGACTCTGACTGCTCGGGGACGATCAGTATTAAATGTGAGGATGTTGATAATGGCCAAAAATGACCATTATTTTCAATCCATTTCCGTGTCTTAAACGGGCATTTGATCGCATTCCGGTCTTACATTAAGTAAGAAAGCAGTCGAATTAGACTAATTTATGCATAATTGTAAAAATAATAAGCTGGTGTGAAAAAGACATAAATATGTAATTTTATTACATATTTATGTTAGAAAAATCCAAAAACATGAGAAAAAGAAAAGGAAACAAAAAGATGGGAAAAAGATAGAAAAGCCCACAAAAAGAATATTTTCGGCCCATCTGGCCCAATCCAGTAGGCCCAGGAAGACCTTTGTCGCGGAAGCCCTTGGCGCGATGCAGTGTTCCGCGACAAAGGCATGTTCCGCGACCAACTGGCCCCAAATGAAGAGGAGACCAGCCAAGCCCCTGGCGCGATGACCTTTGTCGCGATGGCATGTTCCGTGACAAAGGCGTGTTCCGCGACCAAGATGCACAAATAGAGACACAAGACCCAGTCGAGAAGCCTTGCCACATGCAGTGTGTTCCGCGACCAACTTGATGTTCCGAAACAAAGCTGTGATGTGTGTGATGTCTTAAGACACAATGGGCTAGAATCAAGGCCCATGGGCTTAGGGTTACACTTCTATAAATATGAGGTGTCTCCCATGAGCTAAGGGTTGGAAGGTTGAAATTTTGTTGATTAGAGTTCTTGAAGGCAAGCAGTAGGAGTTCTCTCTTAGGTAGTGTAGTTTAGTTTTATTTTTCATGTATTATTTAATTTTTGCACTTAGTTTAGCTTAGTTTAGTGTTTTACTGTTCACAGTGTTTAGATAGCCACTTTTACACTATGTTTTGGTTTCTAAACTCTTGTTTTAGGGTTTGTAATACCCAAATCATGGGTATTAACAAAAACCCTTCAATAATATGGGAAAACATTCATCATTTGTGTCCCAAATCATGAAATGGGTCTCACACCCCATGGATTTATGCTTTCTTTTTCATTTTGGGGTCATTTGACCCCCATTTTGTTATCTTTATGTTTACTGTTGGCATATTATGGATAATGTTGTGTGGATGTGTGATCAAACCCTAGATTAGGACTCTTGCTTTATTTTTAATGTTCTGTCCAGCCTTGTTATTTTTGTTTAAGCATGTTCTTCCTTATTTTGAATGCTTCTTGCTTTTTTAGCTTAGAATAGCTTTTTGATCTGAAATAGGGTGAGATCACGCTGTTTGCATGCCACTGTACATTTCTGCTTTTTCTGACTTCTGTCCTGAACCACCTTGGGCGCCAACCGCCTTCTGGCGCGGAACCACGTTCCGCGACAAAATGGCTGTTCCGCGACCAAGGTGTTTCAAGACACTTGTCTCCATAATTTAAAACCCTTTGTCGCGGAATACCTTGTCGCGGAGCCACGTTCCGCGACAAAACTGTCCATGCATAGCGACAAAGGAGCCAAACTCTTGTATTTTGTCTTCATGGCTTCTTGTCGCGGAATCATCTTGTCGCGGAGCCACGTTCCGCGACAAAATCCCATTCTGAGACAGAAAAATTATGCCATGTTCCTTGACTTTTGAACACCTTGTCGCGGAACACCTTGTCGCGGAACCACGTTCCGCGACAAAATTTCCATGCATAGCGACAAAGGTTCAAATGCTTTAGAATTTTATGAAAACACTTTGTCGCGATGACACCCTTGTCGCGGAACCACGTTCCGCGACAAAACCTTGCATAGCGACAAAGAGGCGTTATGCTGCCAAAAATTCTAAAAACTTGTCGGGATGTCCATGTCGCGGATCTCGGTCCGCGACAAAATTTATGATATCGCGACAAGGTTCCTCTCCCTCTATTAAATCTCAAAGAAACTTTCATTCTCTTCCTATTTTATATTGCAACACTCACATCATAGCCCCACGGGTTAGGATGTAACATTCTGGAATTGCAATATAGGGTGTTATGCTGCCCAAATTTTGATTCTCCATTTGCATCACTTAACTGATTGAACCCTTGATTCATTAATGATTAAAGATTGAGATTAGCAATAATCAAACTTCAATAATCATCTTGACTAAAGGACCTTTGTTCAATTGCCATTAAAACATTCTTGTATAAACAAAATCTCGATGGCTTAAACAGATAATCTGGACTGTAATTAATTATGGTAGGAAGGATTATTTAAAACCATCAATTGTGGACCCAATCCACAACCTTGCATGAGAAACCAATGTCTCTCATACAAGGGATCTTCTTTTGCTTCTTATTTATTTTGTCTTTGTGTGTTGTGTGGAACCATTAGTAAAGAATACATCAGACTAATGTTGGCGGGTACTCCCTCATGGATAACTAGCTCGTATTCTGGGTATTAGTTACTAATTGTTATTTTGCATGGTCTGGATGGCTGTCAGTGGAAGCCTTGGCGGTTCGCCCATCCGGGGTTATAATAGCTGCTCGACTGATTCCCATCCAGATACAGTTTTATTTTTATTATCTTAATTTCCAAACCTGAATCCCAATCCGTACTGGGAGTCAGTTGGCATCAGTCAATGCCAACTGATGATCATTATAGAAGGGAAGCATGTAGGTTTTTATCCGAATTCACAGACAGTGGAGGCCCAACTGGTGTTGACACCACCATTATAGGGTCTAAGCTGTTTAAATTCACTCCAACCGAGTGATTGGGAAATTGGACAGTAGATGTTTACAGTCCACCTGATTATTCTGCCATTGCTTTGGTCCCTTGACCACTTCATTCTGTGTTTCACTTTCTGTCTAGACCCGCTTCTATATTTTGGGTCAATTAATTTTACACTTCAATATATCTTTATGCATGATAATATTATATACTATTGTGGTCTGTACTTATTTTGGGATCCTTCCCTTGGACAACAGAAGTCTAGATCTTAAACAGATATTGCTTTATAAATTTCCAACAAAAACCTTTTTATAAAATCCGGATCTGAGTAAGGGATAAATTCTTCAGTTATGACTAATTCATATTCTATCAAGGGTTATATTTTGGGAATTAAGAAGCAGATTCAGCGATTAGGTCTCGCCTAGACTGAAAGGGTCTGTGTTTTAACTGAGAGTCTAGTACCTGACAGGGAATGATTTTCAAATCCATTATTTTCCGAAATTGCTGGTTGATGGAAATGTAAGATTAAATGCTACACCGAGATGGGATCCACTTGGATTCAAATACAGTGTAGTAAATAATCTTAGAGGAACATCATCCAGGCCTTGGTTATTTTCCAAGATAGGGTTGAGTTTTCTTTCAACTGCTATCTTCTTCTGCCAAAGCCTACTTTTGAGTCCTGAGTGAGTGCATCCGGAACGAACTAATTTATTAGTTCGTTTCATTAGTTTGTATCTCATAATCACCCGGAAGGAAGTGAACACACCAAGTGGTTCACTGAGAGCCGGGAATTCTTGATCCATACTCCTTCATTCTGACGGGGAGCTGTCTTTTACTACCAGGGTCAGATTTTCAAAACCTCCGAGTGATAGGATTTTAAATGCTTTCTTTACCGCTTTCTTTTAACCGCTTTCATTAGAGGTCACTCGGTTGTATTGAGAGTTGCGTAACTGCTACTAGGATTGACAGTTAAGGGATGGTTTAGGGCTTGATTCAAATCTTTGGGTGTGACATGGGAGAATGATAGTGGTACTTGGCATTTCAATAAATGATGTGTCGGGTGTTGCTTTTCCACCACAGATGAAGTAACAAACCCAGGCCAGGGCAGTTATGAATCTGTGGTATCTTAGATTTTGCGGTCTTAAGAACATGTAAACTCATATTGCAAGTACCTGTCTGTTAAAGGGAAAGCCTTATTGAGAGCATGAGAATTAGCTATCTGATAGAATTATCCCAAACAAAGATCTGTGTATGAAAATGGAAGTTTAATATTGCTGTATCTCGCTCTTGTCCAATTTTCATTCTTTTCTTCCTGTCCTTTCTGTCTACATTGTGACTCAACTTCACGGTTGGCACAATGCACCTTTTCCCTGCTTTCGTAGATAATGTTTACCGCATTCCTAGAATAATTCTTATCCGCTTTCTAGAATAGATTTATTTGCTTTGTAGATTAATTTAACTGCTTTCTAGATCTAATTTACATTCATGTCAGTAGTTATTAATCACCTTTCAAACCTATTGAGCAATACGAATGGAAAATCTAGTAAAACGACGTGGGACCTGCTTCTATCGCACATCCTCCAGTGAACGATCCGGTCTTACTATAAATTACTGCAATTTTTGACACCGTGCGCTTTCGGGCCACAGTTTCTTAAACACGAGCAATAAAAACATGACTACTTATAAATATATCCCTAATCACAACTCCGCCATCATAAATTGGTTTCATTAAATAAAATCTAAACCAGGACTATGATTTTTCGGAAAATACTCATGTAGTGGGAACTTGCCAAAAGTTTCATGGCAGGAACTCTCATGGCAAGAATTGATGAGAAGTATCATGGCATACTTGCCGGGGATCCTCAGTGTGACAGGCTGAAGGTCAACCTATCCCGGCTATGCCATAAGATTTGTCAACATTTCATGACAGGGAGGACCACAGCGCCATTTGAAATTAAAGCACCACACTTGAGTAATAAAAAGACTAACAATCTTGATGTATCCCTAAACCCTTTCCCGTGAATCATAACTCTTTTCTTGTAATAAATCTAACCTGGTATAATTTTAGAAAAAGCTCGGGTTAACGGAAATTGTCAAAAGTTTCAAAAGGCCTCATCAGTGGCCACCCCGCAATAGAGGCACCGAGTGCGAAGAAGGCCATCCCGAATTTCCCATCCCCATCCAGAACGTAATCCGTAATGGTTTTCTCGTTCGTCTCCTCCAGCATGTGTAAGTACGAAGGGATCATCTTAAATGACTCATCGTGATCGCCAAAAATTGAGCAGATTGCGTGGTTTCTTATCTTCCGGGCCATTTCTATCGAGATATTAACGCCCTCACGCTGCAGCTTAGCTTGGATCATCACAGGATCTAGCGTCTTCTCCTCGACAACTATTTCCGATGCATAATAGCTGCCCAAATGTCTCGAGGGGAGTGTCGTCGGTTGTGGCCTGTCTGGGTCTGCGCTGCAAGAATGCGGAACCAATTTGTACACCTTCCAAAGCGATGTCGTTCCACTTGCTCGCATCTCAAATTCGCAATCTTCAACCTTACACCTCACCCAGTACCTCTCCTTATCCGACTTCCACGTGCGCATACCACACCGGGCAGCCACAAGATATTTTGTCAGCATCGCTTGCAACTTCGCCTTCGTTGCGAACATTGAGCCGACCGCGAATGATGAATCCACAGTATCGTCAACATGCTCATCGACCAGCCTTTCGGGTAAGTCAAAGTGTGGCCGAGGGAGGTTCCACATCCCATGACTCATATCCGGGACAGTGTATACTTCTTCTGTCCTCGTCCAACGTGGATTATGACCAGCTTGCAGCCCTGGACGCCCCTCCCTCTTGATCCGTTCTTGATTCCGCTCTGTATCTCGCACAATACTGTAATAGTACTGAAAATCTCCCCAAGTCATGGGCATACGAAGCTCATCCTCACTCTCCGATCCCGAGCTACTTTCTTCAGCACGGTCTGCATGACCATCGACCTCCAACCGCTCGGTCACTACTGCATCTCCGCATACATTCTCCACCGGCTCCGGCACATCTTCGATCCGCAACTGCCTTCCTCCTCCATGTGCTACACCGCGCCCATATCCTGCAAAATTACCCATACCGCTACTTCCGTCCACATTTCCCCGTACCACTCCGTACCCGTGGCTGCTCCCAGCTACATTTTCATTCCCGTATATATTTATTGTCGGTGTCGGGCCAAATATGTTGTCCATCACGCTTCCAGAATGTAGCTCAACGTACGACATGGTTCTTTGCGCGTCGTAGTTAGTTGAGTTCTGTGTCTCTTGTATCCCTTCAATTCCCAATAATATCTCAAACTTATAGAAAATACTGATGGGGTTAAGCGTTAACTGAGTACTATGGATACCAAGTAATCTCATGTAATGCAGCGTTAACATTTCTAAATTATTCATATTACGATGGATTTACGCAGCATTGCAAAATAAAACTTACGGTTTCGGCCTTGCTCTTCCTCGTCGTGTGGATGCCACTCGCCCTGGTACCATGTGCTACCGGTCAGTGACTCCCAGAATGACATTGCTACGTTTAGTCAATCACCCACACCTAATAACACATAAATTAACAATAATAATATTAGTAATATTACTACTAATAATAAATAATATTATTACCAATAATATTAATAATAGTAATATAATTAGTTATAATAATAATACTAATAATAATATAAATAATTAATAATATTACAAATAATAGTAATAATACTAATAATAATAATATTAAATTATAACCGAATTCAATAACCGACTTCAATAAAGAAAATAATAATGCTGATAAAAAAAATAATAATAACATTAATAATAACAATAAGAATAAATTAATAATAACAACAGTAATAAAAATAATAATACTTATTAATAGTAATAATAATAATAATAGTAATAAAATTAATAGTAATAAATAATATATTAAACTGTTATAATAATAATAAATAATTTTACTTAATAATAGTAATAAATAATAATAATTGTAATAAAAATAATAATTAATAGTAGTAATAAAAATAATAGTAATAAATGATAATATTATGACTGTTATAATAATAATAATTATTAGTACTTAATAATACTAATAAAAAATAATAATATTAATAATAATGATAAATAAATAATAATAATAATAATAATAATAATAATAATAATAATAATAGTAATAAGAGTAATAAAAATAATAATACTTATTATAATAGTAATATTCATAAAAACAATAACAATTATAAATAAATAAATACTAATAATAATATTAGTCCTACCAATGAAATAAATAATAATAATAATAATACTAATAATCCTAATAATAAATACTAATAACAGTTAAATAATACTATTAAATAATAATACTAATATTACTCCTACCCTAAACCGTAATAAAACAATAATAATAATAATAATAATAATAATAATAATAATAATAATAATAATAATAATAATAATAATAATTAGTATCAATAATAAATAATACTAATAATAAATACGAATAACATTTAATTAATGCTATTAAATAATAATAATACTAATAATAAATAAATACATTAATAATAATAATAATAATAATAATAACAGTTAAAATAAATAATAATAATAATAATAATAATAATAATAATAATAATAATAATAATAATAATAATAATAATACCAACGAAAATATGAAAACAAACAAATTAAACCTTAGTTGTTCTACTGTAATGATAATTAACAACATAAAACATAAAATTTAAGAAATAAATCCTAAAAATTAAGACTGTTTAGGCATTTTTAATACTAATATACCATATTTTTAACTAAATTAATATTACTCATTGTGCTACTAACAATTACACATCTATATTTGGTATTAACATAAACACAAACAACACAAAAACAACATTTTAAACTAATACTACAACATATTTAACTACTCACTGCATTTAAGCACTTAATAATCGGAATTACTAAACAAAGCATACTAAAAATTATACCTCACAGCAAAATTGAGGCCGTAAACAGCAACAATGCCCTTGGATCTCAAGGCTCCATTCCAAAATGCAGCAACAATACTCCCTTCAAGTTTGAGAAATGAAGCTGTGCATGTGTGCAACTTAGATCCAAAATTTATTGACTTCAAATTAATGGTGGGTGGTCAGCAATTATTCCAGGGTCGGAAGCGGGTTCGACATCGAACCCACTAGGGTCGAGACGACCACCACTGACCTCCGGTCCCCACAAATGGCAGAGAATCTTAGGGAGGGTCGACTTCGACCCCAAAGGTTCGACTACGACCCGGGGTTCGAGGATCTTCGACGGGTTCGTCAATGTTACGACCCCGACCCCGGGTTCACGTGCCGGGTTCGTCAATGTTACGACCCCGACCCCGTGTATCTTGGGCCCACCATACCACCCACGTGTCCCTCCCGTTCGTGCTGACTACACCCAGGGACCGATCCCGACCCTCTCTAATCTCACGAACCCGGGTTTCTTAATCACCATTATTAATTAAGCCCGGGTTCGACTTCTTCCACAGGGTTCGACGTCGACCCTATTGTCGACCCAGGGTCGTTTTTGACTTTTCGGGCATAAAAGTATAGATTTTTTGGCGGCGGTCAAAAAAGATAATGGCAGGCACCTGACAGGGTACTGCAATTTGAAACCCAACTATAGGCGCGACTCGGGAAAAGTTACAATATTTTATTTCTGCTATAGGCGCGTGGACAAAGAAATACAACTCAAATGACATTTATGTGTGCCTGTTCATCTCAAACGGTCAGATTTTGAATGAAGAGTTGCATCTCTTTTATGAATTGATTCACCCACACATTCGGTCAACAATAACAACATATTGCAATTAATTTGTTGACAATCTCCATAGGCATATTCATACATTCAAAGCCTTCAGAGTTCTTAAATTTATTGCCATAAAATTCATATTTCCATTATTGGATTATCCTATAATTCATTTGGGACCCTTGCACTTTGGTAGGATGAAAGTACAATTTTAAGGAAATTGATTCTTCGTGATCTTAACAATTTATTATTCGAGTTATTTCCCATGCATTTTCGTCTAAACAAAATTGTTCTACAGATTCGCCAACCGTTCTTGCCATGTGTTGTTCATCTAATTAAACACCAGACACCCAAAAATGCAAAAATGATGGACATACAATATACTGTGACAGGAACGTTAGTGGCAATGCGAGGATGGAGAAGTTAAATGGCAAAATGCGAGAATGCACAAATCGATCGGAGTTTGAGAGTCAGCAGGATTCATGATTCGTGTGAATATTGGAGGAGATGAACGTTGGGGCAGAGAAGAGAAAAACAAAATCGAAAGTGAAAGTTGAAAGCTATTGCCAAACTCTATTAATAGCTGTTTGACGACACAGTCAAAGTTTTCAGTTAGTAAAAGTCACTCCACACCACACCTAAAAATATACTTCATATTGCAAAGAGCAAACCTTCCTATTTTGCCGGCAAAAAATCATAAAACATCAACAACACACCATACCAATACTTATAAAAGGTCATTCGTTTGTCTAGGGTGGTGACGCCGCGATTTATTCAATGGCACCCTCAACAATTCTCTGGGGTTGTTTTTCATGTTGACGGAAGTTCGCTTGCCAATCCTGGCCGTGCCGTTGCTGGGTTTTGTGGAGTTCTTAGGGATGGTGATGGTCAGTGGCTTGAAGGCTTTTCTGGATCTGTTGGAGTAGCTTCGATTCTTGTAGCAGAGCTCCATGGTATCTGGAGAGGCTTATAACGCCTTCATAATATGGGATCGGAGTTGATCGAGCGTGCTGTTATTCAGATTCTCTCAAGGCTTTGAGAATTATTCGCTTGGACATTACAATCAATCGTGGCCTTTTCCTCTAATCTGGAATAATCTTGGAGTAGAATCCTGGTTTTCATTGGTTTAACTTATTCCGTGAAGGTAACTTTGTTGCTGATGCTTTAGCTAAATGGGGGTGAGATCAATTGAGTTTTTCACTACTTGGGCATTCCCTCCCGACGAGGTGAAGTCGCTTATGGCAAATGATATGATGGGGGTCTACTTGCTTGGGCATTAGACATTTCTGTTTGATTTTTTCCTATTGTTTCTCCTCCCCTTGTTGTTGTATTTTGAGCTTTTTCTTTAGCCGACGTTTGTAAGTCACTTTTTTTTAAAAAAAAAAAAACTTATAAAAGGTCATTCAGAAGAAAGTGCAAATATAACATGAAAGCAATTTTATTTTATACGGAGTAATACTTCCTCCTTTTTTCCAATAATTGAAACATTTTAGCATTTCACGCAATCCAATACACATTTTTAATACTCAATATCTTTAATTGTATAAAAGTAAAAATTATAAAAGTTAGGTAATATAAATCTACGCGATTAGACGAATCCAATAAGATCTCACTTTACTATGTTTTATCTTATATAATTGTGTTAAAAAATCGAATCAAAGTTACTCAGTGAATAGTAGTTACTATGCCAATATTCCATTTATTTGAAGATGGAGGGAGTATATTATTAATACTAATAATTAACTCACACAATAGAGGGCGTATTTTTATTCAATTCGATCAGCACCATTTAATATTAATGCTTGCAATACATACAATTATTTAAAATATGTATCTAATACATACTGTATATTATAGGTAGCAATGCACCAATATTATTACTATATTATTACTGCTCACATTTCCTTCAATTTATATTCGGTTTAATTATTTATTTATTGTGGTCCAGATGGAATGCATAGCACCGTTCCATCCGGTTTCGGGCAGCAATATCTTTTCGCGTTAAACAACCACCTATTCGTTTTCGTATAGCAACCACCACCCTTGCCTGGCATGCCGCCACTGGACCTACCCTTGCCTGGCGTGCTGGGGTCCATGGAGCCACCCAGGCTTGGGTTCATCTCCACTGGCCAGGTGCGGAGCCATGATTTCCTAGGGATGTCCATACCCGTACCTGGACCTGTAGGGAAGGAATGAACCAACCCTACACAAAATGTTTTGAGTAAACTTATATACTTTCTCCGTCTCATTCAGTCATGTTTGTATCGGGCATGTAATCCAATGCACTTGTTTAATGATTTATATTTTAAATAAAAGATACATAATTAAAAATTATATAAAATATATGTTATAAATTTTGCGGTTAGACGATTCTTAAAATTCTTAAAAGACATTATTTGACTATTTTTTCTTATATATTTGCGATCAAATTAAGGCAAAATTTAATAATAAGAAACTATGACAAAAAGTTAAACTAGACAATGAATATGATCGAGGGGGTATTACCTTCGTCGTTCTTTTGATCAAGCTTAGCATGTTGCATGTGTGTGCATAGAGAATATAATATATAATATACTTCCACCATCTTTTTAGTTGTCATTTTTTTCGATGTTTTAAAATAAATGTCTATTTTTCATATTTTTAAATAAAATAGGAGAGACCAAGACCAGAGATAATTTTCTTTTTCAAAAAAAAAGTATTACTGAAAAGTGAACATCAAAAACAAAAAAAAAGAAGAAACAAAACAAAAGAAACCGGAGGGAATATATTACTACCCAAGTTTCCATAATCAATTGGCATTTAAATTTGAGATATATACATAGAATTGTTCCACTTGGTTGATAAAGAACAAAATTGAAAACACACAAATTGATGAATGTATATAAAACAAGGAGTAAGGTGTATACTTACATTGATATTGGGGAGCCACAACATTAAAAATGATACAGACAAGAAGAATGTAGTGAAATTTAATGGAGGCCATTTCCTTGTCTCAAATGATATTAGAGTTTGTAACTTGTGTTCGTTCTGTAATGTAATTTGGTGATCAAGAGAACTACTATTTATCACCCAAATTGAATGGATAGAAACAAGGAATTAGGAATTAAAGAATTAATCTTGGTTAGTGAAGTTATTTTGGCTACCGAAATATAATTTTAATTTGGTTAGTGCATTATTAAAAGCATCTTATGAAAGTGATTATTATTTTCCATATCTAATGAAGCAATCGATGAATTATTACACTTCAACTCTATATCAAATTTCACATTGCAACTCAATTATATTATTCTAATACCAAAGTTGGGCTGAGTAATATGATTCTTTGGCAGCTTAAGTAAACGTCTCGGTTCGAGCCTTTGTGTATGCAGAATTCCGCATTGGGAAAAGCAACTCTTCAATGCCCACCTAATACTCGAGGGATTAATATTGGGTCCAACGTGACCTGAGAATATCGTTATACACCAAAAATTTATATTATTCGAAATGTATAATGTAAAACATACTAAAAGAATGTGACTAGTTTTGCCTATACATATTTTGAAAACTAAAGCATGCAAACTAGAAAGAAATCAGCATATTACAAATTATGAAAACTACTCGATCAAAAACTATATAAATCTAATACTCCCTGTCCCATTAATTCCGTCTCAAAACTTTTGGACATCACATCCAAAGCATTTCTTTAACGTTAATATCTTTAAATGTGTAGAAGTAAAAATTCTATAAAATATATATTTTAAACTGTAAAAAAAAGGAATCCAAGAAGATCATACTCGACTATATTTTATCTTATATAATTGCGATAGAAAGTTAGGTCAAACTTATATTATTAACAGTGTAAAAAGTCAAAATGAGACATAACAAATGGGACGGGATTTACTTTCAAGTAGTAATACATATCTAACATAGATAATACTCCAAGCACAATGGGCAAGCAAGGGTGTGCGGCTAGGGTTCCGGTAAGAGCTGAGAGTAACACAATCAGATTTCCGGCGGGAGGCTCGGCTAGGGGGCCAACTAAGAATGTGATTGAGCAAGAGGGGCAAGCAAAAAATATCACAGGGAGCATAGCAGTAGCAGATGGGGAAGACAGAACGGAGCTCAGACGGAATCAAGACGGGGTTGGCTGAGACGAAATCTCTGTGGAGTCTATGTAGGTAACATATCAACTGAGGTGGCGAATGGACAAATTATCAAGGAAATCGACAAAGTAGCAAAAGTCCGAGACTGGTATTTTCCAAACAGGAGTTGGCCGGAGAGGGGTTTTAAATTCGGATTTATTAGAGTGGACAACAAACAGGTAGCAGAAAGAGTGATACAGAATATGAACGGGAGTAGTTTCATGGGTAGGTGTTTGAAAGTAAGCTGGGCAAAGCCTAGTAGAAGGGAGGATGAGAGAGAGCGGGCGACAGCAAGAAGGTATAGATCGGCTAAAACCGGGCGGGAGGTTTTATCCAATAGGGAGCTGAAGCGGAAGAGTGTGTATACACCTGCATGGCGCGATGAGCGGTCATATGCTGAAGTCACCAAGGGGGTAGAAGACAGAAGCCGTCCGCGCTCACAAGATCGGATTGGAAGGGGAGATGCGATTATACTCGAACCGGTGGACGTCGATATAGAATGGCTGGAGAGATCGGCAATGGTGGCTGTGAAGAATTTAGAAGTGATGACTGAGTTCCAAGATTGGCTTTTTGGAGAATACAAGGAATGTGGAGATATTATTTATGGTGGGGGGCATGTCGTGGTGGTTGTATTCAATAATATGGTGGAGCGTGACAACTTCATTTCAGATGGGAGGGATTGGAAACTCATTGCATGGAAAAGAAAATGGGAATCTGGGGTGTTTGCACGTAAACAACTAGTATGGATCTATATTTTCGGTATTCCATTTTCAGCATGTAGTGAAGAGAACTTACATAAAATAGTTAATGGTTGGGGGGAGCTGATCAATGTGGATAATGACACAAAGGAAAGAAAGAGGTTGGATCGGGCTCGAGTATTGGTGGCCGTGAACTATGATGTCAAGATTCCGACGGAGATACAAGTCCAGGTTGAGAATAGTGTTGTATCAGTGCGGATAGTAGCCAGCTACATGAAGCCGTAGTTGTAGCGGACAAGGCCGGGGAACAAAATCAATCGGAGGATATGGAAGCAACTCAGGTGACGCCTACATCTGGTGGTCTCGCCGGGGAGGAAGGTGGATTCGAGATGGGAGAGAGCTCGTCGGGGAGGAAGATGGCTTCGAGATCCGGGACTAATACATCTGGGGGAGGGGTAGGAGTGGCAGAAGTGATGCATGGGAAAGTTCAACAGTTGGAGGCGATTGCGGCTAATATTAATGGTGGAAAGGCTGCATGCGAGAGTAGTTCCCGAGAAATAGGTAATAATGCGGTTGAGGGTGTAATAAGGGTGGAGGGGAGGGGGGTACGTTATCATAATGGACCAGGTAATAAGGATCGTAGCATAGATAGGGATTTTGGACTGGGGGATGGGAAAGGACCATATCCTGATATCAATACTGGGCTTGAAGTAGGGATGGAATATATTGGGCTTGAGATGGTAGAGTGTGGGCCGGGGATAAGTGGTACAGCCATTAACTCGCTGGAGGGGAGGCCTAATGAAATAAGGATAGAAAATAATCGAAGCGGTGTCGATTCGATTGTCGGCTTAGGAAGTGGGATCGGGATGGAGATAGAGTCGTTAGAGAGGGTGTCTGAAGAGTTGGGCATTGCGGAAGAGGGCGTGAAAGGTACAACTTCAGAGGGTAGGGAGGATAGTCAAGAAGGTCTGGAGGAGAGGACGGAGATTAATTTAATGGAGCTTCAAGAATGTAGGGCGGTGAAGGAGGCGATGAATAAAGTTCTATCATACAAGTTAGGGCGATAGCGCAGACGCAGGGGGAGGGATGTAAAGTTTGGGGGCATTCCTAGTGGACATAAAAGATTGGGACAGAAAGAATCAGCAACTGAGGAAGATGGTTTTGCAAGAATTCAATTCTCGACGGTTAGAAGAAGAAATGGGGAGGTGAAACTGTTGGATTGGTCGGAGGTAGAAGCTACTCTTGAGATCGCTGATTGTCTGGGTTTGAGTTGTAGGGTGGGTTGGGAGGAGGCTGCGGGGAGAGTATGGGAAGAGATCTTGCGGGAACAATAGAGGGGCAGGGCAGGGAGTAGATCCAGATTGGGGGTGAAGGAAGTTATGCGGATAATCACTAGTAATTTGAGAGGGCTAAATGGAGGGGTGAGACGGCGGGCGGTGTTGCGTCTTTGTAAAAAAATGAAGCCATCTATTGTGTGTTTCCAAGAGACAAAGATGGTAGATATCAAAAGGGGATTGGTTAATAGGTTGTGGGGCTCGAAGGGGAGTGATTTCATATTTCAACCCGCAATAGGAAGTGCGGGTGGGTTGTTGGTAGTATGGGACGAGAGTCTTTGTAGGTTTCAGAGGATGGAGAGCGAGTTCAGATGGATGTGGTTGAAAGGAAATATCAATGGGGTGGAGGGGATTGTTAACATTATAAACATACATGCACCAAATGATCGGCTTGAGAGGGCGGAATTCTGGAACTACTTAGTGAATAAATTCCAGACAAACAACGGAGAATTGTGGTGTTTCCTTGGGGATTTTAATGCGATAGGGAGTGAGAGGGAGCGAATGGGGGTGAGTGAGGATTCGGGTTCAACTAGAGAGTTTCGGGAATTCTTTGATAACTTGGGTTTGGTTGATTTACCGATGGAGGGGGGCAACTTCACTTGGTTTGGGAGGGGAGGGAGAGTGTGTAGTCGTTTAGATAGATTTTTGTTGTCGCCGGGGTGGCTATGTTTGAGTAGTCCGGTCAGACAGAAGAGGTGTGATTCGGTCCTCTCGGATCACTTCCCTGTGAGTTTGGAGGTGGGGGGTAAATCGTGGGGATCAAAACCATTTAGGTTTTACAATTATTGGTTGGGAGATAAAAAATTCAATGTTATGGTACAGGAAGCATGGGGGGTGGCTGGTTCTGGGAGGGGATGTGGTTTACTGAATAGATTAAAGGCCTTGAGCAGTAGGATTAGGGGTTGGGAGGGGTATGGAGCAGAAGCTTTGGAGAGTAGGATACAGGGTTTGCTGAGAGAGATTGGGGAGGTAGAGTCGAGCTTCATTGGGGGTGGGGCGGATGGGGTTGGCAGGGAGGCTTGGGAGGGAAAGAAGAGGGAATTACATAAACTGCTATTAGCCGAGGAGCAAAGATGGTTCCAAAAATCGCGTATTACATGGTTGAAGGAGGGGGATCTAAGCACGAGGTTCTTCCATGCTATTACGGCTATTAACATGAGACGAAACTACATTGGAGCAATCAAGGTGGGGGGTGCGGTCATTGAGGATCCCAAGGAAATAAAGGAAGCCGCGTTTCAATACTTTCAGGACATTTTTAAGAGACCCAAGGAGAGCATTTTCAACGTGGATGGTATTGGTCTGGAGGTGGTCAGTCAGGAAAATCGAGATTGGTTGGTAAGGGAGTTCACGGTGGAAGAGATTCGGAAAACAATATGGAATTGTGATGGAAAAAAAGCTCCAGGCCCAGATGGCTATAATTTGAGTTTCTTCAAAACATTCTGGGATCTAATAAAGGGTGATATAGTGGATGTATTTAAAATGTTGGAGCAGAAAAGGAGTTTGCCAGTAGAGATGGGAAGGTCTTTTATGATATTGATTCCTAAAATTGAGAATCCGTTGGAATTTGGAGACTACCGGCCAATTTCTTTAATTGGTAGTGTGTACAAAATTATTGCAAAGGTTTTAGCAAAAAGAATACAGGAGGTGATGGAAGGTTTGGTTGGGAGAACTCAAATGGCGTTCGTGAAAGGAAGGCAAATATTGGATGGGGTTTTGATTGCATCGGAAGTGTTTCAATCCACACACGTATCCGGGCGCAAGGGATTTGTGGTCAAATTGGATTTTGCTAAAGCGTACGACAATGTGTCGTGGGAAAGTCTGCTAGGAGTTTTAAAAGCAATGAATTTTGAGGACAAATGGTTATACTGGATAAATGAATGCATTTCATCAGCGGAGGCAGCAGTATTGTTAAATGGCTCTCCGACAAAGTTTTTTAAGATGTTTAAAGGTCTGCGACAAGGTGATCCACTGTCTCCCTACCTATTCGTTTTGGTGGCTGAAATTCTAAATAGATTGGTAATAAAGGCAAAGGAATTGGGTTTGATTTCGGGACTAAATGGGGGTGGTGGTGGACCGGATATCACACACTTACAATATGCAGACGATACGGTTTTCTTTTGTGAAGGGGAGCTTAGTCAGGTGATTACAATTAAAAGAATTTTAAGATGTCTAACACTGGCAACGGGGTTGAGAATAAATTATGGGAAGAGTAGTATTTTCGGAATCAATTGTTCTATGGAATCTGTTAGTGAGGCAGCGGCAGTTTTAGGATGCGGAGTTGGGAATTGGCCAATGAAGTATTTGGGTATTCCGATTGGGGGTAGAATAAATAGCATGGAAGTTTTGCAACCCGTTTTGAATAAGGTGGAGAGAAGATTAGCGGGATGGAAGGGGCGATTACTATCTCAAGCGGGTCGTATGTGCTTGATCAAATCAGTTTTAAACTGCCTCCCAACATACTTTATATCATTATTTAAAATTCCAATGGGAGTGGTGGACAAGCTGGAAAAACTAAAGAGAAAGTTTTTTTGGAACGAGGGGGAGGGTATCCGGAAGATGCATTTGGCTTATTGGAATACAATAATTGCGCACAAAGAAAATGGAGGGCTTCAAGTCGGTTGCACAAAAGAACAGAACATAGCATTATTGTTGAAATAGAGATGAAGATATGGGACAGAAAAGTCACTATGGAAGGAGGTGATCGAGGCTAAATATTATGGCAGGACAGGCACATTGCTACCAGAAGCTACGATGAAGAGATCGGTGTGGGGAAATATTTGTGGCGCTTGGGAGAGCTTTAGAGTGGGGCAACATAATGACGGATCTAGAGTACAGGTTGGAAATTGATTGCGTACAAATTTCTGGCTTGATAACTGGACAGGAGATGGATTGACGCTCAAGAACTTGTTCCCCCGGATGTTTGCTTTGGCGACAATTAAAAATGGAAAAGTGGCAGAATTTGGCAAGTGGAATGGCTTGGAGTGGGAATGGGATATCAAATTGAGAAGAGCTATTTTTGATTGGGAGATCGATGGGTGGACGGCCTTGATGGACAGATTACAAAGACAACATTTATGTAGATTTGTGGAAGATAGATTGGTTTGGGAAAGAGAAGGTAATGGAAGGTTCTCAACTAGATCGGTTTGGAGACGGGATGAGGAAAATGTGGCTGCCGAACATAAAGGATTTTGGCGTCACCTCTGGAAAGTCAAGTGTCCGATGAAAGTAAAATTGTTGGTTTGGAAAATCATGCATGATGCTCTTCCAACTCGGGAAAATCTAGATAAGAGAGGGTGTCTCCTAGGGGTGAATGTTCACTGTCCAATATGTGGAGTAGGGACTGAGTCGCAGGACCACCTTTTTTGTAGATGTGATATAGTGGCAAGAGTATGGTATAAAGTGGTTGCTGAGTTTGGGATTGTATGGGCAATTCCAGGGAATGTGGCTAATTTGATGATGTGGTGGATTGAGAATAGCAGGTTGATGACAGAGTGTAGTAACGGGTGGGTGTGGGCAGGATTGGCTACAATCTGGACATTATGGAAACATAGAAACGAAGTGATATTCAAAAATAAGGCATTCAATGAGAATGTGACGGTTGCAGAAATTCGGTGGAGGGTGTGTTTTTGGGGGCAAGTCGAGAGGCCAAGTGGAGACATTACATCAGTTAGCAGAGAAGGTATTTTCCCGTCAGCTTTGAGAGAGAGCAGACCCTGGAGAGGTGTAAGACAAAGAGAGAATTTAGTTTGGGAACGCCCAAGTAAAGGATGGTGGAAGGTGAATACGGACGGGTCTTCGCTTGGTAACCCCGGACAAGCGGGGGTGGGGGGCGTCATTAGAGATGAGGAAGGTAACATCATTTTTGTGTTGTCTGACGGTATTGGATATGCGGATTCCACTGAGGCGGAGGTCACGGCTATAAGTCGAGTGTGTAGTGCGCTAATTCGGGATCAAGGTTTTCCGCTACCCAAATTGCTCTTTGAATGTGATTCCACTAATGTAGTGAATTGGATGACCAGCCCGGAAAATATACCATGGAGGTTCTCCTCTTTGTTGGGACCGATTATGGCTATACTGAGATGGGGGGGTGAGGTTCGAATTCAACATATTCTAAGGGAGCGAAATGATTTGGCGGATTTTTGGGCGAAATGCGGTGCTCAAGGTCAAGGGAAGATTGAGGCGTGGCTATGAGTTCTGGAGATGGAATGGGATTGGAAGGAGATAGGGGATCACGGATATTGATGGAGATGGGCTTCTGTTTGGTTGATTGGATCTGGTATGGAAGTGAGTTGTTTTTATACACTTACCAGTTTCTGTCTTGTAGGTAAAATCTGCATGTTGCTTTGGCTGGAGTTATGGAGGCATACACCCATGTTTTGCTGATGTCCTGAGTTTGCTACTGTATTTTAAAAGGAGTTTAGTGTATCGCTGGTTCGAGACAGATGCGTCTACTGAAGATACCTAATATTTCAAGCCAACTGTCACATTACCCGGTTATTGCTGCGGAATGGTTCAACTTTTCAACTCGGAAGTAAATGATCTTTCTGCTAGTAGACGTGACTGCTGCGGCTGATATTTTTTTTAGAGATCTATTACTCTTGAATGGGCATTGCTAGTCGAATGGAAGGGCTCTTATGTTACACAAGGACTGGCGTCTATAGCCTCCAGCATAAAGAGTGTTCTGCTAAACATTCTTGGTGGAGGTAATAACTAAAATAGGCCACCAGAAGGAGTCATTTCCACTTTTGAGCCACCATATTTTGATTTAGGGAAATAGGCCATTAGAAGGATTTTGGGCCTGAATTTAGGCCATTGGGCTTGAATTCGGGCCATGATGGCCTAAAAGTGGAAATGACTCTTTCTGGTGGCCTATTTTAGTTTTTTTGAATTATTTTTTTATTTTATGTAATTAAAATAAATAATACTCATTATGTGACATTATTTATATCATACTTTATTTTTTTCTTAGCTTGTTCCAACATATTTTTTAATTCATTTCCATTTAAAAAATAATTAAATATTAATTGCCAAACATACCTATGTCCGAAAAATTTCTTGCATTTAATACTAATTATTCCTACATAAAATACCATATCCGAAAATTTTGGGATACTTATAATAAAACATGTTTATTTTTACTTTATAATTTATTTGAATATGTATTTGCTTTACTTATTTTATAATATATTAGAATTAATATTTATTTTATTTCTTATATTACTCCCTCCGTCCTATTAATAGTGTTAAAAAATGTAACTTAAAAATTTATATAATGTGATTGTAATGAGCTACAATTTTTTTTTTCTTTTTTTGAGGAGCCATTGAAGGCCTGAAACGGGTGGTGGGAGCCCAAGGCCACAAAATTACAAAGGGGAGGGATAGGGGACCGGGTGGGGATTCGAACCCCCAACCTATAGGTTGGAGTTGGGGGACTTACCACTGGAGTAAGTGCTCAACCCCACAATTTTAATTTATTTATTTATTTGTGATTTACTTATATGTGGTTATAGGGTGGACTGGAATTATTAATGGTAGTGGTAATTTGAAAGTTTAATATATTCATTTATTAATGTGAGGTGATGGGTAGGTTTGACGATTAATATTTAATTATTTTTAAAATGAAAATGAAATAAAAATATTGGAACAAGAAAAAAAGAAAGTATGACTAAATAATGACACAGAATGAGTATCTTTATATAAATTACATAAAATAAAAAATAATTGAAAAAAACTAAAATAGGCCACCAGAAGTAGTCATTTCCACTTTTAGGCCATCGCAGCCCGAATTATAGCCCAATGGCCTAAATTTAGGCCCGAAATCCTTCTAGTGGCCTATTTTCCTAAATCAAAATATCGTGGCCCAAAAGTGGAAATGACTCCTTCTGGTGGCCTATTTTAGTTATTACCTCTTCTTGGTGAGATCTAAACTTTGAGCTATTTTTGATTTTGGGTATGTGTAGTGTATCATGTGACCTCCTGTAATTGGTGTAAGCATTAGTCTTGATCCTGCAAAAGCTTATATGCCAAGATTTCGGTCTGATAGGGGCGGTAGGGGGCTTCATCCTCTCGACTTTTCCCTTTTTCCTTCTCCCTCTTTCTATGTTTCCTGGTTTGTTTGCATATTCCGTTTGGTCGATTCCCTACATGCTGTTTCCCCCTCATTTAAAGCCTTCTCCCGATTCTTAATTTGTGCTGCTTCTTCAGTGGGTTTCCTAGGTTGGCGTTCCTATGCTTATATCAAATTCCCTTTGGAATCTGATTGGTTGCTATTTCAATATATAGGTGTACGGGATCTTTCGATTTTGGGGGTAGGGAGTACCTTTCTATTTAAATCCGGGTGGGACATAGGTGGGACATATGTGGTTATGAGATTGAAATAATAGTGGCTATTACTCATGTGATTTTGGTTTTTGGACAACCCTGGGCGGTGTAGTGTTATTAACAAGAGACGAATTGTTTTTTTGAAGAAAAGTATCAGCATAAAAAAAATTAGAATTTTTAAAAAAAAAAAAAGAAAAGAAAAGAAAGGAAAAAAAAAAGAAGAAGAGGAAGTAGTTTTTTCAGTCAAGATAGCTCAGAGCGTCAAGGGTTCTGGCTTTGGTGTTTTGCCATGGGTAAGTGTCCTGGCTTTGGTGTTTTGCCATGGTTTTTTGGGTAGGATATGTTGTTTTTGGGTAGGATATTGGTATCCTTGCTTCTGAATTCTATTTTTTTCTCAATTGCCCGAAACCATCTTTCCATCTTTTCTTTCCTATGTAGGTGCCCTCACCCTAGCCCCTGCCCTTCGTATTAGATCGACATATGGGTTATGAGCCTTTTTGCAGGGGAGACATGATGTTTAGACAAATTTAGAGGTTTGGTCATGGTGACACACTACATCAAATCATATTATCACTCCATTCTTGAGAAGAATATGGAAGGGACATTAAATCGAGGAGGCTGTTTTGTTTACTGAATACTGATTGAAGGTCCCTTTTAACCAAGATTCAGTTATCGTCGTTAGCCGTATGTTGTAACTTTGTGTTAATGGAAAGCAGTAAAAACACCAAAATTTGTTGACCCAGTTCGGTCGTGAGACCTACATCTGGGGGATTCCAATCCAGGCGATCTAGACTAAGAAGAACCAAAAACTCTACAGACTTCAACCTAGATTCAAACTAGAAACGGACTCAAACACTAGACGAACTATCTAGACGAACACTATTGTTAAGACTCCCCCTCAACAACAGTCTGCAGGAACACCTCCTGATCCGTATCTCCAGAATCTCCTTGAATCTGATCTTCTTCGTTCTTCTTCTTTAATCCACCTGAATCCTCTTCTCCAGACTTTTACAATAAGCGCATATCAAAATACAACTCAAGTTCTTCAATGCATAACTATCTTGAAAAACTTAACTAACTTTCTTGAAGACTCAGGAACAATGAAAATCTCTCAAGACGTATACACTAAAGATGTAAACAGTGAAAACTCAATCTTCTACAAATTACAGACTCAATACAACTATATATACAAATCACTAAACCTAGTCGAGTCTGGTAACTGTCGTCGTCAAAGCAAAGTGCCAACACCTGTATCAACATCTCAATGAAAAGTACAGGTTATAAAGTTCAAACATTGTATTAACAATCTCCCCCACATTTCATGGAGATGATGATCCATCAAACAGGTTTCAAACAGTAAGTCAATTAAGCACAAATTAGCACATATCAATCAGAATATTACCAATTCAGAATACTAACATTAGTACCACAGACGACAGTTCAAATTAGTCAGCAAAAACCAAAAACAAGCATAGCAGTAGCAGATATCATCATCAGTTTAAAGTGTTAACAACCAAACAACAACCCATCAAAAACATCCACAAAAACAGATAAAGTTCAGAGTTTACCAAACCACCACCATAAACCAGATATCAGAAACCCAAATTACTCCCCCTTGATGGATCACACAACTCCATCAGAAGAGTCCTCTTCATCGGCAAAGGGGTTCTGCTCAGAGGTACGAGCAGTGCTTGAAGAGCCTTTCCGTGTTGGGGACAATGAACCTGGGAGCATGCTGATGAGCTGATTGATCTTCCTTTTTGTAGCAATTGCCTCCTGGCTTATCTTCGTCTGCTTGTCACTAAGTGCAAGCAATTCAGCTTTAATGAGCTGCACTCGATCAGTTCCGGACGGAGGAGGGCCTTCCTTAAAGTCATTGTGCTTGTCCCGCTGATTAGGAGTAGGGGCATGGACATTGATCTTGACAAGTTCAGTCTTATCAACCTTGATACCATGCTTATAAAGCAAAAGAGTAATCAAGGCCGGATAAGGAAGACTTGCAGCCTTAGATATGTTGTCCCGAGTAAAACTTAACATCCTTTTTAAGACAAGAAGACCAAAATTCATAAGCTCAATCCCAGTATCAATAATGTACAGAAGTTTACCCATCTCCAAGGAAGGTTGAGAGGCATTCGACGTTGGAAGAATGTTTGCACGACAGAGGTAGTACAGACAATGGAACTTCATGGTCAGATCAGCAGAACTGCACTTGCGTCTTCCAAAATCAAAAGCACGTTCATTGGAAATATGAAAAGCAAGTTCAGCAGGCTCTTGAGGCAGGTACTCCAAAGCATCTCCGAGGTCGTCGTTAGGAGGGAGTTCCAACAACTCATTGATAGTGGCAGGGGTAAGTGTGATAAACTTTCCACGAATGTAGATCTTTCCTGCCCATGGTGAGTTTGCACTTAAGAGATCAAAAGAAAGATTGGCATAAAATTCTCTCACCAGTGTTGGAGAATAAGACTTGAAGATGGTTGCCCATTTCAGTAAATGTCGCTCCTCCAAAAACTCATCAAAACCCATCTCGGAGTATGTCTTGTGAGTAAAGGCCTCCTCTGGTATGAACTTCCTGTGAGCGAGATCACTTGTACCAAACTCCATCATTTCCTTGGTAAAATAGGTTTTGTTGAATGGCCGTTTTGTCTTAGGATCAACAGGGGACTGCCTCGTGCGCGGTCGTTTAACAGAAGTATTGACATCTGAAGTAGATGAACTCCTCTTTTTCTTTGCAGATCGTGTGGCTGGACGTCGAGGCACAGTTTGAACTTCTGGTGATTCATCCTGAGACACAGGGTCAGGGTTTGAAGGCTCGTCATGAGGAAGAATGTCGTGTTCCACTCCAACATTTTCTTCTCCTCCTGGAGTAGGATGCTCTCCTTCAGTGGTGGTCGGAGGCGGAGTACTTGGAGTAGGAGGATCTTCCGCTTCAACATTGTGACTCATGGGAGTGTTGGTGGGTTGTTCAGGGGCTGGAACAACTTTGATTGGCTCAGCATTCTCATCAGCAGCAACAATAGCTAATTCAGTAAGGTTTGCAGTGGTTGTGGATGGATTTTGGACTTCAGAAACATTAGGGTTCTCAGAAATTGGGGATTTTGGGGGCTCTTGAACGATCACAGGCTCAGAAGACTTCTCAGCAACGTTGGTGGAAGAAGATGAGGCCATTGAAGAGAAATATGAACTGCAAGACTTAAAATTTTCGAAGAGTGAAGGCAAATGTGAAGTTTAAACTCAGAAAACTGCACTTTAAAGAGAGAAACGAAGAAGGTGAAGGGGCGACGGTTTCTTGATGTACGACGTGATGGCTGTCAGTTTTGGCAGTCATCATGAACGCTGCAACAACGTCTCCACGCAATGCTTATCGGTTTTGAAAAGAATTTGGGCCTGAAAATGCTTTTGGGCCAGATCAAGTGTAAAAGTATATACATAATATTATAAAAATAAACTTGAAATGAACTAATTAGAGTAACAAAGGCCCATTACCGATCTAAGAGTCTCAAACCTTTCACCATCAAGTGCCTTAGTTAGGATGTCAGCGCGTTGTTCTAACGTCCCAATATGTTCAATGTTGCACACACTTTCCTCTACAAGATCTCGAATGAAATGATACCTTATATCGATGTGCTTGCTGCGACTATGTAGAACAGGGTTCTTTGAAATGTTGATCGCACTGGTATTGTCGCAATAGACCTTAAAATCATCCTTCTTAATGCCATAATCACTCAAAATTTGCTTCATCCACATTAGTTGTGAACAGCAACAAGTTGCAGCTATATACTCTGCTTCCGCTGTGGAGAGTGCTACTATATTTTGCTTCCTAGAGAACCAACATACAAGGTTGTTCCCAAGGTAGAAGCAGCCTCCGGTCGTCGAGCGTCTGTCATCACTACAACCTGCCCAATCCGAATCCGTATACCCTATCAAATCCAAATTTGATCTTTTAGAGAACCAAATGCCTAAACCAACAGTTCCTTTGATATATCTCATGATGCGTTTGACAGCTTTCAAATGCACCTCCTTTGGATTTGCTTGAAATCTTGCACAAACTCCCGTGCTAAAAGAGATATCAGGTCTAGTAGCTGTTAAGTAGAGTAGACTACCGATCATGCTTCGATATAATTTCTGATCTACATCAGCTCCTTGATCATCTTTGGATAATTTATGTTGTTGTCCTTGCGGTGTTCTAGCGACCTTGCTATCATCCAACTTAAATCTCTTTAGCATGTTTCGAGCATACTTCTCTTGACTAAGAAATATTCCATCATCCAGTTGCTTCACTTGTAGTCCTAAGAAGTAAGTCAACTCTCCTATCATACTCATTTCAAACTCAGACTGCATAGCTTTAATAATGTCGTTTCTGAGATGTTCTGACGTTGCTCCGAAGATAATATCATCTACATATACCTGTGCAATTATGAAGTGCATCGTCTTATCAGCTTCTCCTCTTTTATAACCATTGCAGATAAGGAATGAAGACAATCGATCATACCAAGCTCTAGGAGCTTGCTTAAGACCATAAAGTGCACCTTTTACTCGATAAACATGATTTGGTCTAGTTGGATCCTCAAAGCCAGCAGGCTGTGCCACAAAGATCTCCTCCTTGATCTTGCCATTTAAGAAAGCTGTTTTGATGTCAAGTTGATACAGCTTGAAATCCATAGAACAAGCAAAGGCTAGTAGTATTCTGACAGCTTCCATCCTGGCTACAGGGGCGAAAGTTTCACCATAATCTAAACCTTCTATTTGTGTGAAACCTTGAGCTACCAAGCGTGCTTTATTCCTGATGATATTCCCTTGTTCATCTGTTTTGTTCCTAAAGACCCACTTAGTACCAATAACATTGATGTTCTGTGGTTGTTCGACCAACTCCCAAACATCATTCCTTTCGAATTGAACCAGCTCGTCTTGCATTGCTGCTATCCAATATTCATCCATAAGGGCTTCAGATACATTCTTTGGCTCCACTTTAGATATGAAACAGTTTAGACCTGCCAACTCTCTGTAATTAACTCTCTTGCTTCTAGTAAGACGTTGAACACTTGGATCACCAATAATGTCTTGCTGTGAGTGATGCTTCAGAGTTCTTGGACCTTTTCTCTTATCCAAAGTAGTAGTTTCAGAATTTTCTACACACTCTTCTGAAAGTTGCTCAGATTGATCTCCTTCATCATCATCGATATCAACTCCTTCAAACTGATGTTGATCTGATGTCTCAACTACAGGTGCTTCTGAAATAATGGAAGTAGGAACACTAGGTACTGGATCATCCAGTTCTCTAGATGGTAGATTGTACTGATCTTTAAACAATACATTGACTGACTCAGTAACCTTCTTAGCTTGAGTTAGATAGACCCGAAAAGCTCTTGAGTTATTTGAGTAACCCAAAAACCAACCCTCTTCAGATCTTGCATCAAACTTTTTAAGATGTTCCCCGTCCCTGTAGACAAAACATTTTGATCCAAAAATATGAAAGTATTTAAGAGTAGGAGTGTTACCATTCCAAATTTTATAAGGTGTGTCGTTGGTATGAGGTCGTAACAACACGCGATTGATGATGTGACAAGCTGTGTGAACTGCTTCGGCCCAAAATGACTTGCCAAGTGTGCTAGCATGCAGCATAGACCGTGCCATCTCTTGAACAGTCCTATTCTTCTTTTCAGCAATCCCATTTTGTTGAGGCGTTTTTGGTGCAGAAAACTCATGAGAAATTCCATGGTTGTTACAGAAATGTTCGAACTCCTGGTTTTCGAACTCACGTCCATGATCAGTCCTTATTCTCTTAATCTTGACTTGCTTCTCATTCATTAGCTTTAGGCTCAATCTCTCAAATTGCTGGAATGCTTCATCTTTGCTCCTGAGAAAACAGACCCAAGTAAATCTCGAAAAATCATCTACAAGAACTAAAGTGTACCTCTTGCCATTTAGGCTTTCGGTTTCTGTAGGACCCATAAGATCCATGTGAACAAGTTCTAAGCAGTGACTTGTTGAGATTCCATCAGTCTTCTTGTGTTTGGTTCGTGTCTGCTTCCCTTTAGAACAATCAACACAGGTAAGATCTTTGTTGTTATGAAGTTTTGGCAATCCTCTAACAGCATTGGAACAGCTCAGCTTGTACAAAGTTTGGTAGTTGATATGTCCTAGCCTTTTGTGCCACAAGTTTGTAAGATCATCCTTGCTAACTAGTGCCTTGGCCAGATTCACTTCCAAAGTATAGCAATTATTTTTAGAGTGTTTCCCTGTCAAAATATTATTTCTCATGCAATCAAAAACTTCACAAAAATGCTTAGTAAAGATAACAAGAGCATCTTCATCACATAATTGACTTATAGAAATGAGATTAGTAGTAAGCCCTTCTACATGATAAACCTTAGAAAGTTGAGATAAATCTCCACTCTCTATGTTACCAAAACCTGTAATCTTACTCTTTGCACCATCACCAAAAACAACATCTCCACAATCTCTAGGAGTGAAATTGCTCAGAATCACTTTATCTCCAGTCATATGTCTTGAACAGCCTGAATCAAAGTACCATCTCTTACTTCGAAGTTGTTGCTGTGAAGTCAGAACTACAAGACATTGAGATATTTTTCTCTTTGGCACCCATTCTTTCTGAATAATGATCTTCTTCTTCAAATCATCATTAGGCCAAACCACTGGACGTCCGTTCATAAGATCACGAACTATTCTCATGCATGTTTCAGCTGTATGGCCAGGAAGACTGCAGTAAACACACTCTCGGCGTCGTTTGGATGATGTGGCAACATCTTGTTGAGATAATGAACTTGACTCAGCATTTAGGTTTCCTCCACTAACAAATAATCTTTTTCCAGTAGATCCTTGATTCTTATAACCAATTCCTCTCATATCTTTATAGCTCTTCCCAATAGAAAGTACTTCATCCAGTTTGCCCTTACTCTTAGCCATTTTCTTCAAATCAGCAATTTGGTCTTTCAAAACGATCAACTCTTTCTGAAGAGATTCCTTTTCCTTGGACAATGTTGAGTTCTGAACCTTGACCTCTTCATACTCTGTCCTCAAAGCATTTAGATCATCAACAGCTTTAACTTTCTCAGATTCTGCTTTGTTAAGTGTCAGCTCGATGTCTGTGAGTTGTTTCAACAACTTCTGTTTTTCTAGAACAGTTTCATCAAATTCTTCATTAAGATCTTCATAGATTTCAACAAGCTCAGCATAAAGATTACCTGATTCACCTGAAACAATAGAGGAAATGTCAGTAATTAATTGTATTGACTCAGGATTACCTTCCATAGGAGTAGAACTGGCTTCTCTCGTCATATATGCTACAACTTCTTCTTCATCACTAGATTGTTCATTAGAAGCTTCAACTTCTGACTCATCATCATCACTTAGTGTTGCTTGTAGTGCTTTTCCTCTCCTCTTCTTGGCGGTAGGACACTCCTTTTTGACATGACCTTTCCCACCACATTCAAAGCATATGACTTCATTATCTTTCTCAGTATCTTCATCATCTCTTGGTTTCTTAGGCTTTCGAAATTTCCCATCAAATTTCTTATCCTTTTTGAAATTCTGCATTTTGGTCGTTGATGGCGCGTCAGAACTTCTAGTCGAATTCCTGTTTGACTGGAACTTTTGAAAGCGTTTATTCTGCAACATCTTTGCAATCTTCTTGGAGAGAAAAGATACATCATCTTCTGTAAATTCTGTATCATCCTCTTCAGCCTTGAATGCGATGTTCTTCTGGGATTTCTCGGTTGCAAGATGATTCATCTCATATGTTTGCAAGATTCCCACTAATTCTCTAAGAGACATGGTCTTGATCTTTTCCACTTCCTCAAGGGCTGAAACCTTCCCTGAATATTTCTTTGAAACAGATCTGAGGAATTTTCTCACCAATTTTGGTCCTTCAAAGGTCATTCCTAATGCTGTGGTATGTTGTAACATCTTCATCATTCGTCATCCGCAGACTATCGAAGATAGACTCGATCCGATGTAGCCTGGTAGATTTAACGTCCTCTGAACCTTCGTGCTGTGTCTCCAAGAAATTCCATGCTTCGTATGCAGTTGTGCAATTTGCAATCATTCGAAATTGGGGTTCATCCATGGCACCGCTGATTGCGTTGAGAGCCGTGTAATTTGCTTGCCGTAGACTCTTCTCTTCTTGCGTCAATTCGGACTTTCTTGCTAGACGAATTTTTGCAGGTTCAGTCGATCCTTCTGGGGCTTTGTCTTCTCTGATTGGATGTGTCCATGGCTCAAGAACAGACTCCCAGACCTCTTCTCCTTGTGCTAGTAGATAATTCTTCATTCTTGCTTTCCAATAGGCGTAGTCATTTCCGTCGAACAATGGTGGTCGTGCATTCGATGCTCCTTCTCGAATCATGATTCTTGAATCTTGAAAATGAATGGATTTTTCTCAGCTACGTTTGAGAATCAGCTCTGATACCAAATTGAAGGTCCCTTTTAACCAAGATTCAGTTATCGTCGTTAGCCGTGTGTTGTAACTTTGTGTTAATGGAAAGCAGTAAAAACACCAAGAATTTGTTGACCCAGTTCGGTCGTGAGACCTACATCTGGGGGATTCCAATCCAGGCGATCTAGACTAAGAAGAACCAAAAACTCTACAGACTTCAACCTAGATTCAAACTAGAAACGGACTCAAACACTAGACGAACTATCTAGACGAACACTATTGTTAAGACTCCCCCTCAACAACAGTCTGCAGGAACACCTCCTGATCCGTATCTCCAGAATCTCCTTGAATCTGATCTTCTTCGTTCTTCTTCTTTAATCCACCTGAATCCTCTTCTCCAGACTTTTACAATAAGCGCATATCAAAATACAACTCAAGTTCTTCAATGCATAACTATCTTGAAAAACTTAACTAACTTTCTTGAAGACTCAAGAACAATGAAAATCTCTCAAGACGTATACACTAAAGATGTAAACAGTGAAAACTCAATCTTCTACAAATTACAGACTCAATACAACTATATATACAAATTACTAAACCTAGTCGAGTCTGGTAACTGTCGTCGTCAAAGCAAAGTGCCAACACCTGTATCAACATCTCAATGAAAAGTACAGGTTATAAAGTTCAAACATTGTATTAACACTGATGAAGAGATGGCGCAAAGAACAAAGACGTGAATGCCTACACTGATGTGCAAAGAGCAATAGGAGGCGAGTTAGTTGTAGATTGGATTTAATGGATATGGTATTCATTGAGTGGTATGAGGATGGCATGTTTCTCTGGTTGGCTTGCATTTAGATGTATGCGTTGCTTGTAGGATTGTGTATTGTTATTTTGTTGGAACATTGGTTAAGTCCAGGCTTTGCCATCGCCTTTGTATGGACTACTTCTATCCTTGGAATAAAGGTTACCCTTGCCTCAAAAAAAAAACAAATGGGACGGGAAGTATCTAGTATAAGAAGTATATTTAAGCAAATATGACATTATGTTTCTCGCAAAATGTCAAGAAAAAAAAAAGATTCGTTTCGCGTCTTGCAACGTATCATATACCCGATAATGTTATATTGCATGTATCCATTATAGCTAGCACTTCCACTGTGTTGACCGGTAGCCGCCGGTAGCCGCCTGGTGGCTGCCCTTGTCCCGCCGTCCCGACACCTATGTGTTTACTGCTTTCTATTTACTGCTTTCCTAGAAGCCGTGTATAGTTGTGTGCAGCGTCTTGCTGTTGTGCCCCTCGGCAAGGCACTTCGGGTGGACTAGTTGACCTTTCGGTCTCTAACCACATTTTTATGGCTTTTGTTTTGCAGTTACTGTAAGGCTCGTCTGCCGTTGTAATATAAATTGAAGTATCCCATAGTTTCCGGAATTAGCTCTATGATGATGTCCAACCCGACCCTTCGGATGGACCGTTTGGCGGAATAGTGCTGGGAATCAGTCTATTAGCCACTCGGTGCGCTGCAGTCCCGATACGGACCCGGCGCCCCGTGACAGTTGGTATCAGAGCCGGCCTTCCGGAACAGGTGGTGGCATCATGAGCGAGAGTGGATCAGGATCGGATTCGGAAACGGCAGGCGGGCACATCCCGGCGCGGCAGACTAGGACTACAACATCGAGGCTGGTTGACTTGGAGCTTGCAGAGGCAAGGCTCCGGTCGAAAGTTGAAGAACTTGAGACGGAAAATGTAGAGACAAGAGCCATCCTGAGTGAGTGCCAGGAGCTCTGTCGAACACTTATGAGTAATGCCGAGGGCTCGCAGATGGCGATTACCCAGGCACAAGAGTTAGCCGAGAGGGCTAAACTCGAACGGGCAGAGGCCCAAACGATGATGGAAGAGATGTCCATCCAAATAAAACTACTACAGAGAGCTGTAAGTAGAGAGCAAGAAGTTGCTCCGAGTTCCGGCCCAAGAGTGCGTGTCCCGGAACCTCAGCCTTACACTGGCAACCGCGATGCTAGGGAAGTCGAGAACTTCCTCTTTGATATGAATCAGTACCTTGAGAATTCGGGTATCGAAAATGAAACAAGAAGGGTTGCCACGGCCACGATGTATCTGGCGGGAGATGCCAAGTTATGGTGGCGTGGAAAATATGCCGAGATTCAGCAAGGTAGATTGGCAATTGATACCTGGGCAGAACTGAGGGAAGCGATTCGGAGTCAATTCTTCCCGGAAAATGTCGAATATCACGCTCGGAAGGCTCTTAGAGATCTGAGGCACACGGGAAATGTCCGAGAATATGTTAAAACTTTCTCGGCACTGATGCTCGACATCAAGGATATGTCCGAAACGGACAAGTTGTTCGCTTTTATGGAGGGCCTCCGTCCAGGGACGCGATTGGAGCTGCAGAGGCAGCGAGTGAATGACCTCAACTCTGCGATGGCGGCAGCAGAAAGGCTTACTGATTACTATGACGACCGGAGGGACCGTCAAGGGCCCCCGGCCAGTACGCAACAGAAAGGAGGAGCACCTCGGCAGGGTCGGTCGGGCGTAAGTCAAGGCGGCGGAGACCGCTCTAACCAAAAAGCCCCACCATCTCAAAACAGTATTCACCGATTCCGCCAGGCGCCGGCCAGAGGCGAGGGGTCCACGAGAAGATCGGGATGCTTCTTGTGTGACGGCCCACATCTACTTAAAGATTGCCCAAAAAAGCACGCCCTAAATGCGTTGCTAGTTAAAGAGACAAGTGTCGCCCCAAAAAAAGCGCAAGACAATCCATGTGGGGCAAGACGGGAGCGAATCGGAGGAGGAAAATTTGGGGGCTCTGCACCGAAGTGATGACGCTTTCGAGTACAGAGTCGCGGCGCAACGTCAGATTCGCGGCGATCTTCAATCAAAGGTTGGAAAGGGCCAGAAGAAACCGAAGGTTGAAGGGGGGGCCCCCCAAAGAAAGGGCCTCATGTTTGTCAACGCCCAAATAAACGGACACATCATTAGAGCTCTGGTGGACTCAGGGGCCACCCACAACTATTTGGCAAGCACGGAAGTCGACAAGTTGGGCCTTAAACCTGTGAAAACATCTGGGAAAGTTAAAGCTGTCAACTCGGAGCCCCGGGCCATGCTGGGAGCAGTTCGCGGGGTCCGAATCAAAATTGACCCGTTCGAAGGGAAGGCCAATCTGTCAGTGATTGCGATGGATGACTTCAAACTCATCCTGGGATTGGACTTCCTTCACGAGAATTATATGGCTGTGCTGCCGCGGGGAGATGCTTTGTTGGTTATGGGCGAGAATCCCTGCATTATTCGAACCCAACCTTCTCAACCAAGCACGAAAAGTCTGTCAGCTCTGCAATTCAAGAAGGGCTGCAAGAAGCTTGAACCATCATTTTTATGCGCACTTCGGCTCGAAGAATTAGAAAAATCGGGACCGATTCCGGGGTCAATCAAGGACGTTCTACAAGAATTTGAAGATGTCCTCCCAGACGAGCTACCAAAGCAGTTGCCCCCACGAAGGGGAGTGGACCATGCGATCGAGCTGATTGCTGGAGCCAAACCTCCTGCTAGGGCCCCCTACCGCATGAGCCAACCAGAGCTTGTGGAACTTCGTTCCCAACTTAAGGAGATGTTAGAGGGAGGGATTATCCGGCCTGCAAAGTCTCCCTTTGGGGCTCCAGTACTGTTTCAAAAGAAATCGGATGGCACATTGCGGATGTGCTGCGATTATAGAGCACTCAATAAGCTGACTGTTCGGAATGTGTACCCCATCCCGCTTGCTGCGGACTGCTTCGATCGCTTGAGTAAGGCGAAGTACTTTTCTAAAATTGACTTGCGATCTGGTTACTGGCAGGTACGTATTAAAGAAGGAGACGAGTCCAAAACAACGGTTGTAACTCGGTACGGTGCATACAAATTCATGGTAATGCCGTTCGGTCTAACCAATGCTCCAGCAACATTCTGTACACTAATGAATGAGGTGCTTCAGGGTTTCTTGGATGAATTCGTGGTTGTTTACCTCGACGACATTGTGATCTATAGCGAAACCCTAGAACAACACAAGATTCATCTCCGTAAAGTCCTGGCTCGGCTGAGAAAGTACCGTCTATATGCAAAACCCTCGAAGTGCTACTTTGCACAAAAGTCGATACACTTCTTGGGACACATAATTGAAGAGAGAAGGATTCGAGTGGACCCTAAGAAGGTGCAAGCCATTGAAGAATGGCAGCCTCCGAAAAATGTTCATGATGTTAGGTCCTTCTTGGGGCTGGCTAACTATTATCGACGCTTCATCAAAGGGTATTCAGCCATCGCGAAACCATTAACGGACCTCACTAAGAAGACTGAGAAGTGGGAGTGGAACTCCCAGTGTGAAGAAGCGTTTCGTGCGTTAAAACATGCTATGACCACGAGTCCAGTGTTGGCATTGCCTGATATGGAGAGGCCGTTCGAAGTTGAAACCGATGCTTCCGATTTCGCCATCGGCGGAGTACTTCTTCAAGAGGGCCACCCCGTCGCCTATGAGAGTCGAAAGTTAAAAGACCCTGAGAAAAGGTACTCTGCGCACGAAAAGGAACTTCTGGCAGTGGTGCACTGCTTGAGAACTTGGCGTCACTACCTGCTGGGGGCACCCTTTGTCGTAAGAATCGACAACCGGGCCACGAGTCATTTTCTTACTCAACCCAAGTTGTTGGGTGGACGACAAGCCCGTTGGCAGGAACTCCTATCAGAATTTGATCTAACCTTGGAGTATCAGGCAGGGTCCAAAAATAAAGTAGCAGATGCACTAAGTCGAAGGGAGGACCTAGCAAGAGAGCACATCCTAGCCTCTCTCTCAGCTAGTTCCGCAACAACGGAAGTAAAGAGTCTCATCAAACAGCTATCAGAAACTGACCCGGTTGCTAAGCAGTTGAAGGAATTAATCGAAACGGGTTCTACCAGGCAGTTTTGGATTGAAGGGGGACTGCTTTTAACGAAGGGTCACCGGTTGTATGTTCCAAAAGGAGGAGATCTGAGGAGGCGACTAATAGCAGAGTGTCATGACACTCTGTGGGCAGGTCATCCGGGTGGGGAACGGACCCTGGCCTTACTGCAGAGAGCTTACTATTGGCCCCAGATGGGTGACGACGTTGAAGCTTATGTACGATCGTGCCTAATCTGTCAGCAAGACAAGGCCGATCATCACAGAATCAAGGGCCTCCTACAACCCTTGCCAACCCTACGAGACCATGGGAGAGCATCTCCATGGATTACATATCGGCGTTACCAAAGGTAGGAGACCTTGGGAGCATCATTGTGGTGGTAGATCGGTTCTCTAAGTATGCTACTTTCATGGCAGCACCCCAGCATGTCACAGCAGAAACCACGGCTCACCTCTTCTTCAGCCATGTGGTGAAGTATTGGGGTCTGCCCAAGGATATTGTAAGTGACAGAGATCAGAAGTTCACGAGCCTATTCTGGTCAGAGTTATTCAAGTTAATGGGATCAAATCTGAGTATGAGCTCGAGCTACCACCCACAATCAGACGGTCAAACTGAGCGATTCAACTCAATGCTCGAGGAGTACTTGAGGCACTTTGTGAGTGGCAACCAGAAGGACTGGGTGAAATTATTAGATGCGGCCCAACTATGCTTCAACTCGCAAAAGTGTTCCACAACAAATCGCAGTCCGTTCGAGGTTGTGACAGGACAACAACCCCTCCTCCCCCACACGTTGGATGCCACGCGAGGCTGGAGTTCCTCTCGTGCCGTTAACTTTGCGAAGGAATGGATAGAAAATTTGGAACTGGCTAGAAGCTACCTGAAGAAGGCTCAGAAACACATGAAGAAACACGCTGATCAGAAAAGGAGATTTGCCGAGTTCAAAATTGGGGACCAAGTCCTGGTGAAGGCCCCAGACCCCCTCTTGACAAAGTGCGTTCGAGGGCGAGACCCTCGGTTTCTACAGAAGTATGTGGGTCCGTGCACGATTTTGAAAAGAGTTGGGAACGTGGCTTATAGAGTTCAGTTGCCCTCTTGGTGGAAAATGCACAACGTCATCCACGTGAGCCAATTGAAACTTTACACCGGCACCCAAGAAGATGTCGACCGCTGTTTGAAGACCCGCCCACAAAAAGAATTCGGGCAGATGCCCAAGAAACGCCCAGAAGCCGTTCTGGAACATCGTGTGGCACAAACTAAGAAAAGGAGGTATGACGAATACCTAGTAAAGTGGGCGGGATGTCCGCTTGAAGAAACCACTTGGGAGCGCGCCACAGAGAAGAATATGCTCAAGCCGCTCATTGAAGATTTTTGGAACACCACGGCGACGAGGTCATCGCCAAATCAGCGGGGGGAGAATGTTGACCGGTAGCCGCCTGGTGGCTGCCCTTGTCCCGCCGTCCCGACACCTATGTGTTTACTGCTTTCTATTTACTGCTTTCCTAGAAGCCGTGTATAGTTGTGTGCAGCGTCTTGCTGTTGTGCCCCTCGGCAAGGCACTTCGGGTGGACTAGTTGACCTTTCGGTCTCTAACCACATTTTTATGGCTTTTGTTTTGCAGTTACTGTAAGGCTCGTCTGCCGTTGTAATATAAATTGAAGTATCCCATAGTTTCCGGAATTAGCTCTATGATGATGTCCAACCCGACCCTTCGGATGGACCGTTTGGCGGAATAGTGCTGGGAATCAGTCTATTAGCCACTCGGTGCGCTGCAGTCCCGATACGGACCCGGCGCCCCGTGACACACTGGTAAGTGCTCAAGTGCTCAATTTAGCACAACAAACCCTCCTTATTGTTGTCCCTTTAGAACTGAAAAGATCATCCAAGAAGGGAAAATGCTCAGATTCCTTACGTACATGGAAAAGACTTTTACAATGTGTTGGCTTTCAATTAATCGGCTTTTACATGAAATATTTGTTGACAGAGTCAAATAATGTTATTGGGTCCGGATCTTTAGTTTCTTATTTCTTCTTGTATGTTGCCAATAAAGGCTTGTACTAGCATAATCTCCCAAAACATTAACTCAGTCCAAACATAACAATGCATCCCTAATAGATCACTTAGCTCCAAACTCATCACCATGATCATGATCCGCATCCTCCTCGGGAGTATCTATAAGAAAAGACAAATTGCAAGGTGTCAGTACATAAGTACTGAGCAAGAGTAGAAATAGCTGGGAAACGGGCAATAAGGTTTAGCATAATTAAATAACAGTTTATGTAATTGCATAGTTAAATAATTAAAACATCACACCATCCCATATCGATGCTTCAATCATGTCATACACTGCAATACAATAATGAGATGAATGATGTATGAAATGTAATGACCTATAATGTCGAACTACCCTAAATGCAGCACAGAAGAATGTCTAACGCGCGTCCTAAGTACCATGTTCGGTATTCCTACCCATATAGGGTTCACTCCCCTAATGGTCGGAAGAGATACCCACAGTGGTCCTGTTGCGGACACTAACTGCTGAAATAAGTGGCTTACGGTCTAGCGGGTACTAGCCTAGAGCATCTCGCTCTGGAAAGCCACAATGCCCAGGATAATAACTAAGTATGCGAAGTGTTACATTCGAAAGCACAGTTAAGAAATTCATTATCCTCGAAAGCATTTAGTACAGATCAAAATAAAATTACACATGTCTTGTCTCCCAACTCGAAAACATATAAGTGTAAGATACCAGTCCAAAGACTAAAGCTCAATTGTCGGGTTGCCAAACCCCCCACATATTGGCTCGCAACATCTCCACAGGAGTTAGACATGATCAAGAGTGTGCAAAGTTCCACATAACGCCACTAGATTTAGTGACAAAATTTCGTCACTAAATCTACTGACAACATTTTTAGTGACAGGTCAGTTTCGTAGTGTCATGGATCAAAAGGATAACTAGTAATAATACCCAAATTAAAATTTGATTTGTGTACAGAATCATTATATGTTGAATGTGTTGGATAAGTTTGTTCGTTCTATAATGTGGTTTGTCGATGTGTTGGATAAGTTTTGCAGCAAAGTTAGAAAATAAGTAATTTATACTCTCTTTCAGCACAAACAAGATAATCCAATACTAACAAAATTAATTCAACACATTCAACAAATAGTAAAAAGATTCATTCAGCGTAATAACTAGTCTGCTCAAATTGAATTGATCGAATCAAGGAATTATCAAGTAAATAATAATTAAAGTTTGTTAGTGAACCCTTTTGCTACTAAAATATAATTTTGGTTAGTAAATTATTAAAAGCATCTGCTGAAAATGAGTACTATTTTCCATGAAAATATAATTTTGGTTAGTGCATTATTAAAAACATCTTCTGAGAGTGAGTACTATTTTCCATATCTAATGAAGCATTAGATGAATTATTATACTTCAATTCTATATCAAATCTCACATTGCAAGTCAATTATATTTTTCTAATATAATGCAAACAAAACTAAAAGGATGTGTATAAGCAAAACAAAAGCGTGCAAACTTGGGAAAGAAACCAGCATATTACAAATTATAAAAGCTGCTCGATTAAAAACATATATAAACAAATAAAATAAAATATCTAATAAATATATGTAAACAATTTAATATTATGTTCTTCGCAAAAGGTCTCAAAAATGAGAAAAATGAGATCGAGAATGGAGTTTGAGAATCGCAAGATTCATGTGAATTTGTAGGAGGTAATAACCAAACACTAATTATAGTTGTTTGACGACACATGAACAGTCAAAGTCACTCCACACCTAAAAATATGTATTGCAAAGAGCCAACTTTCCTACATTTTGCAGGCAAAAAATCATAATACATCAGCACACCATACAAATACTTATAAAAAGTAGTAATTCAGAAGAATATATATATATATATATATATATATATATAATATAACAAGTAACAACATATGAAAGCAATTTTATTTTATAATATTCTAATAATAATAATTAACTCAAATAATAGGTGCAAATGATTAGGGTGGAACATGTTTTGAGGGAAAGGAAAATGATTTAGCGGACTACTGGGCGAGGAAAGGTGCAAATGGTGAAGGCACAGTCGAAGCTTGGTTTTAAAAGTTGGCTGCTGGCCACAAAGTGATGGGATGGGTGTGAGCAGGAAGGGAGGGGAGGGCTATGCATGTCCAGATTCCTGTCCTGACAATAGGGGCACCAGGCTATTTTTGGCAAACATGGGGTTGGTGCAGACTTTGGGAAAGCCGGTGGTTTGGATATTGATCGGAGAGTCATTGTGGATGTTGGATTCGAGGGGTGCGATGAAAAAGGAGGAGGGGTGCCACAAAACGATTTATTAACTTTTGCTGCTGTTGGTTTTTTGTGTTTTATTGTGCTGGTTAGGATCATTTCAACCAAAGCTGGAAAGGCCGCAACTTTGTGGTGATAAATGGACCAAGCGCGGAGATCCTGGTGACGACATAATGGAGGTAGTTTGATACTGAGGATGGAGGTTTTTGGTGGACTGTGCTTGAAACCAACGTTACATTTTTTAGAGCGCAACTGGTGTTAAGTCTTGAAGGTGTTAGCAAAATCCAAGGAATAGTGGCGTCTGTCAACGATCTCGAATTTTTGTGCGCAGAGGATGACCACTTAATTTAACTGGAAGGAATGCAGTGTGAATGTTCGGAACACATATAGCCAACTGACAATGCAACCGATGAGATCTGAGCAGTATTAAGCTTGATGCGATCACAGGTGGTGTTTCCTTATTGTTAAAGTCCCACATCAGTTATATGTTGGGTTATCCCCCTGTTTATATGGACATGGGCCTCTCTACCTATCACCAATTGATTTTAGGTTGAAGTCCTAGGTCCATCGTATTTCTAACATGGTATCAGAGCCATGGGTACTCGTTTGGGTATCTCGTTGTTTCTGAGATGGATATCATCTCGATGTTGTTTCCGAGATGAATATCATCTCGAGGAGGGGTGTTAAAGTCCCACATCGGTTATATGTTGGGTTATCCCCCTGTTTATATGGACATGGGCCTCTCTACCTATCACCAATTGGTTTTAGGTTGAAGTCCTAGGTCCATCGTATTTCTAACACTTATGAACTCGTGAACTTGCTTTATTATACACGTTTGAACATGCAATTAGTCACGTCACAGTATCGATCATGATTAGGGCACTTGGATAACACCATACCGGACATATCCCACAACACCCTATCTACCTCACACTTTCCACAACACCCTTTCTACCCCACATAGAAGCCATGTCTGTCTGAGATATCACACCATCATCCATATTGCATTTGGCACTTGATATGATCCAATAGCCATTTCTTTGAGGCATTCAGACCTATACACCATTTAGGGGCATTTGGAACTGTCTATAAATACACATATGTTTCTCTCTTGACGATGCAAATAACAAAGGGGCAGTTTTGGGGGGTGGAAGATTTATGTTTAGCATGAGGGTGGGAACCTATTTAAACGGGGGGATAGTTTTAATAAAGTGGAACGGTCATGGCTGTCTTGAGGTTGGAATGGTAGTGGCTGTCTTGAGGCGCTCTTTTGCTATTGGTCTTTGAGCAAAATTTCTGAAAAAAAAAAAAAGAAAAAAGGATGATAAAAGAAATAGAAAAGAAAAAAAAAAGAAAAAGAAAAGATGTTTTAATATAATTCTGAAAAAAAAAAAAGAAGAAGAAGAAGAAGATTTTATTGGGTTTCATAACAAGGATTTTAAAAGGGTGTTCCGTTTGAATGGTTGGATATAGGTGGAAGGGTTGGCAATTTGTTTCATTAGTTTTCGGTAGAGTGTCTATAGAGTTGAGGTAAACTTCATTCCATTTCTTGTGTATATCGGTTTGGGTCATTATGTCGCATCCTCTGTGGCCATTTATAGATGGTTCCTTTACCTTTAACAGCCTTACAATAATGTCACCATCAAAACTTGAATCCGCCTTTACCTTTTTGAGTCCCTATGAGTTGATACTCTGATTTCGTGTTCCTATTGCATGTGATGTGTGTTTTGTGAAGCATGTTTTTGGGTTTGTCACTTTGGATTCATTTTATGTGAGATCAATGGACCACTGATTTTACTGCTGAGGGCTCCAAAATTGATGTCGGTTGTTTGTGATAAGCAAACTAGACTAAAGAAGTACTGCTGCTATGTTTGGATCCCTGACCTGTCTACCAATATAGTAGTGGCAAGAGGCATGAGAAGTTAGTTATTTGCTACAGAACCAACGGTTGAGGAAGATGTGTTTTAATTTGTTACCTTCTTGTGATGGGATGCTGTTGTTTCAATGCATTTTGAGTCCTACTGGGGTAGAAAAGGATTGGAGAGTTTTATGGAGGTTGGAGGGGGAATGGAGAGTTGGGAAGTAAGATTGGTTTTTTTGTTGTTCTAAGTTGTGGTCTGTGACCATTCAGTTTTCGGATACTTATGTGTATGTCGAACTACATCATTATTGTTGAATGGTATAAAATTTTTCTTCTCAAAAAAAAAAAAAAAAAAAACTCAAATAATAGGTGCATACTCGCCAGTGGGCGTATTTTTATTCAATTCCATCAGCACCACCATTACAATAACACATTTATTTAAAATATGTATTGAATACATATTATTATTATTATTATAGGTAGCAATGCACCAACATTATATTATATGATTATATTACTGCTCACATTTCCTTCATCAGTTCGGTTTTGTTCTGATAATTTATTCATTTGCTTGCAAGTTGCAATTATCTTTAGCTTAAAGATGTCCTCTAATTTTGGTGCATGACTCCCTTCCATCCGACCCCAGGCAGCATAATTTTAGTTTCCAGAAAAGACCCTTCCTTTTCTTAATGCAACCACCACCCATGCCGCCCGGCATGCCGCCCATGCCGGGGTCCATGGGGCCACCTAGGCTTGGGTCCATCCCGCCACCCAGGCTTGGGTCCATCCCGCCAGGGAAGCCGCCGGCGCCGCCGAGCCCTGGGTTCATGGGGTCCATACCCATACCTGTACCTATTGGGAATGAATGAACCAACCCTACACAAAATGTGTATATGAGTAAACTTATACTCCGTATATGCTTTCTCCATCTCATTCATCATTGGACATGCACTAAAAAAATTGCATATTATAAATTACATAATTAGATGATTTGAACACAACATCACTTGACTATTTTTATTTCTTATATATTTGCGATAAAATGAAGTCAAAACTGAATAATACTTCAATAACAAAAACTAGACAGTGAATATGATCGAGGGATTTTATTAACTCTGTCATTTGTTTGATCAAGCATAGAATGTTGCATGTGTGTGGATGGAGAAATATATCTAATATATATTATATATTAATACTTCCTCCATCTCTTAAATTGTCATTTTTTTTTCCTTTTTTTTTTTTTTTTGGATGTTGTAAAATGAATGTCTAAATTTCACATTTTGTAAATAATAAAATAGGTGGAAAATTAGGAGAGAGCGGGGAGTATGTATGAGGGAAACTGAGACCAGCTAGATAATTTATTTTTTTTAATAGAAAATGTATCAATAAAAAAGTGAACATTAAAAAATAAAAAAAAAAATAAAAAAAAAAAGAGTGTAATATATTACCCAAGTTTCCATAATAAATTGGCATTCGAGATATATACATAAAATCGTTCCACTTGGTGGTTAAAGCACAAAATTGAAATCACACCCATTGATGTATGTATATAAAACAAGGAGTAATTAAGGTGTACTTACATTGATATTGGGGAGCCATAACATTAAAAATGATACAGACAAGAAGAATGTGGTGCAATTTAATGGACGCCATTTCCTTGTCTCAAATGATATTATTAGAGTTTGTAACTTGTGTTCGTTCTGTATAATGTGATTTGGTGTCAAGAGGACGACTATTTATAACACCCAAATTGAATGGATTGAATCAAGGAATTATGAATTAAATAATTATTGTTTGGTTAGTGAACTTTTTTTGGCTACCAAAAATAATTTTGGTTAGTACATTATTAAAAGCATCTTATGAAAAATGATTACTATTTTTCATATCTAACGAAATTCAATCCAGTTACGGTACAACTCCTAAAAATGTATGTACATACAAACATCGCATAAAACAGTTTTCCCATCAAGTAGAAAATACCTCCAATCACATATTTTTCCATCACACACTATACCTCTCATCACATACAGACAAAGCATTCTTTCATCACACAAAATATTTCTCTCATTACATATATGGAGTTTGTACCCAATCTACACCCAATATGAAGCCATTGATGAATTATTATACTTCAATTCTATAATCTATATCAAATTTTACATTGCAAGTCAATTATAGTATTCTAATATAATGCTAACAAATTAAAGAATGTCTATAATAAAAATAAATAAATAAATAAAAAACTGAGATATGATTGATTTCGTGTCTTGCAATATACTCTCTCCGTTCCATTATTCATGTCTCACTTTCTTTTTTTATCCGTCCCAACATATTTGTCTCATTTTCATTTTAGGAAATAATTAAATATTAGGGGAAATTATACTTAATCAAAAAACCTACTCTCATCACATCAATAAATAATTATATTAAAATTTTAACCCACTACCATTAATAAATTCAATCACACAACCATCACCTTGCTCAACATAAATAAATCAATTAAACATTCAACCTCATTACAATAATATCACATAAATTTTAATTTAACCTTACTATATATATTAACCTACCCCTATATTAAATAATAATTATCCCCACATAAAATAATGTGCTCAAAAATTTTGAGACACTTCTAGTAGGACAGAGGGAGTATCATACATTCATACTCGATAATATTATATTACATGTACTCCCTCCATTTTCAAAAAATTGAAACGGACCCACAATGCACGCAGTCCCATGCACATTTTAAATCATTAATAACTCAATTTCGGCACAATTCTAAAAGTTCGATATTTAAAAACTACTCGACGAGACGAATATAACAATATCTCACTTGGCTATATTTTAACTTGTATAACTATGATAAAACTTTAAGTCAAAGTGCGTGTGTGAACAGTATCAAATTTCCAAACGTTTCAACTATTTTGAAATGGAGGGAGTATGTATTATGGTATTCTTATTGGTAATATAAACAATCTGTCGATGAGGATACATTTAAGTGCTTAAGTGCTCAATTTAGCACAACCAACCATTTAGGGTCTGTTCTGCACGCAGCTTTCGGGAACTTTTGGGAGCTTTAGTTTTATTTCAAAACAAAAGTTTTGTTCTGTACACTAGCTTTTGGGAGCTTTTGAAAGCTTCTTTTTAGAGGCTACTTCTTGTAGTGTTAAACATAAGCTACTCATAACAGCTCCAGCTCACAGCTACAGCTCTGCGTACAAAACACACCCTCAGTATTGTTGTCCCTTTAGGACTGAAAAGATCATCCAACAATGGAAAATGGTCAGATTCCTTACATGGAGAAGGCTTTTAAAATGTGTTGGCTTCAATTCATTAACTTCTACTTAAAAAATTTGTTGCCAGAGTCAAATAATGTTCCGGATTTTAGTTTGTTATTTCTTCTTGTTGCCTATAAAGTGGTGTTGTTCTAGTAGTTCAGTCATTCAATGTGTAAGAATTCCGATCATTCCTTTGTTGTTTATTTGACATCCACATTTGACTAATTCAACTTGTTAAATGTGTTGAACATTAGGTAGAGATTTGTCTAGTGATAATATTTGTGCATCAAAGTAGAGCAATTTTTAATGTATACTACTATATATATACCCTAACCAGGGGCGGCTAAGGCCCTGTGCAAGCAGGGCTTTAACACAGGGCCCCCACTTTCTTTTTTCGGGCCGCCAATTTTTTTTTAAAAAAATTCTATTCATATATATATATGTTAATTAATAAATTATTAAAATACTCTATAGTTTGTGTGTAAATATGGATTTGAGAGCTCAAATTGTGTTGTGATTGTGTCCAAATTATAAATTAACAATACTTCATAATTCATACAACACAATTTCGGCCCGAAATTGTGTTTTATTTTTCTTTCTCCGCGTTTTTTCTGTTATTTTTATTTTTTTGTGTTTTTTTATTACTTTTACTCATTTATAAAAAACTACGGATTGGTAACCTTTCGAGTTAAATTTTTATGTTTAAATTCTTTTTTTATCAGTTTTACAAATAATTTTCAACCATTGTGATTATTTTTTTTTTTTTTTTGGGAAAATTTTTATTGCTAGATCCAAGCATAGTACATTCAACTAGTTTCCAATGACTTTGAAACAGAAACATAGTTGACCAAATGATAAACAGCCGTTCAAGTAGCAACAGAAGCAAATTGAGCAGATAGCACTTTGATCAAAATGAAGACAACAAAGATGTAGATTTTCAATTCTTCAGTTTCAGCTATCATCCTCCAATGGACAGAGAAGTCGTCTCCATTTCTTCACTCAATGGCAGTGGGCGTTCCAAAGAAACACCAGATCGATCAAGCAGCAACCAATCAATTAGCAATTTGAAGGAGATGAAAGCATGCAGATCGAACAGCCACATTTACGCAGCAGAAGTAGATCAGCAGCACCCTCAGGCCTTGAAACATCCCACAGCATCTGTGATCAAGAGATAACGGAACAGTCATATTCATACACAGCAGCAGCGTACTCGCCCGTTGCTGAATCAGGCAGCGCTACATTTGCCCGTTGTCAATTTATTAAATATGTTGAGAGGGCTTAAATTTTTTATTAGAACAGGTCTCTCAGGGCCCCTAACTGTATCAAAATTTTAGAAATAGTACATAGTATTTTTCTGGCAAAAAGGTAGACTTGTTAGAAAAATGAAAAATATCAAAAATTTGATCAACTTCATTATTCATATGAAAATTTTGTATCACTAAAACGAAAAATGATTGCATGCAGTACATTTTCAATCCTCCTATAATATTGTGTTGCTTTCTTTCACTTTCCTGGCTGCACTCAACACATGTGATTCGCCTTCGTCTACGAGTATATAATTTCTCAACTTGTATTTAGCATATACATAATACCCATCAACATATATTTGTGATGAGATTCAAATTGTAACGCTATTATTTTTCTAATAACATGCTACACCATACTAACTAACCTAAATTAGAGATCAATTAATTTATGATCGCTGGAACTAACTAGTATGTTATAAGACTCAACAACAAAACATTTGAAAAGAAAAGAACAAGTGACAAGACTAGACATGCAAAGCATGGAAAGGAAAAAGCAAAAACAAAGCAATAATAATCTGAAAATCATCCAATGGAATGATCTTGAAACTACTACACTCAACAATAAGCCCCCCAAATCCCAATCCCTTGTTCCATCCACCCTTCATTTCTCCTCCTCCGATCCTCCTCCCTATATTTCTAAATAATCTCAAGTCTCTTCACTGCCTCTCGATCATTTCCTCCATCCCCCAGTACGTCTCCAATTCCCTGCCCTAATGACTTCCTTCCACCGCCGCCTCTCCTGCCTTGTGTGCCATCCCCAAGGCTGCAACGGTGGCTTCCTCCACCACTCTTCCTCGCCTGGGCTTCTCTTGCTCCAATGCTGACGGACCCCATTTGTTGGGTTGGGTTGGGTTATTACAAGGATAAGTGCTTTTGGGCTTGTGCTGGATCGGCTGGTTTGGCATTGGTTTTTCTCCTCCTGCATGCTTAGGACACCGATTTACCGGCATTTCATGGAAATCCGTATCTAGATTCTGCCAAGTGATTATCGTTGCTGCTTGCAGAAAATGGACGGTTGAGATTCTGACGGATGGTACGAATTGTTTCAAGAAGTTAAGGGGAGTGATATTGCGGAGAATGGGGAATTGAAGAAAAATTCTCCATACTGAAGGATTCAAGTAGGTGATTTGAAGATATATTTGGGATGATAAAATCGTTAAAATAGTGGATGGTATGAAATGCAGAAATAATACAATTATTTAAGAATGTGATATTCATTTAAGAAGATAGTGCATTTATTTAAAAACAGAGTTAAAGTATATTTCACACATTACAAGTACATATATACTAGTACTGTATACTAAGTATGCTTTGGAACTGATTGATATTCATCATTCTCTGCATATATTTTAAATATATTGGGTACATAAACCAAGTCCCATTAGCAGAAGGTGAGCCGAAGAAAATACTACTTGCATTATATTGAGCATCGTCCGACAGGGAAGAAGAATTCAAATTAAAAAAAAAAAAAAAAAAAAAAAAAAAACTGAAGCAGCGGTAGGAAACGGGCACCTACAGAGCATTATTTAACAATCTAAAGTACCTCAATTATTATACGGCATTCCACAAATGAATTTAAAATAAATAATGGATCATATAATAAGAGCCCAATGTAAAGTAAAACCCTATCATACAACTAGAAATTTAGTGATGTTAAGTATCCCATCTGATACTTCTTTAATTATATAGATAGGGGTGGGTCACTCCCACTATCATCAATTGGCTTTGAGTTGAATTCATCATATTTCTAACAACAAACATGCATGGGCTAGGCTTTAAATCCCATACGATACGATTAAATAAAACAAAAATGAAACTACTTTAAACAAGACAAAAGAAAAACACAATGTGAGATCCAAGATAAAATTGCAGGCGACATGGCAAATTAACACAAGTGCTAAATTGCTCATGAACATTATGTAAATTAAACACAGTCGACAAGCAACGATTCAAAAATAAACCTATAGGACTCAATTAAGTATAAATAAAAACTAGGTGCATATTTATACATAACTATTGGACGTTAAAAATTCAATAATTGCCTCTGGAGGCCAATGTGACTCATCAGTAAAATCTTCCGATATACGAGTAGAGTCCTCGATGAACCAAAAGTATAATAAAAAACCAAAATTCACGTATATCACCTTGCATCTAATTTGTATCAGCACACTGAGTCATACAAGAAGCGAAAATATTTTTTTTAGACCATCTGAGCCATTTTTAGATTTTACTCATTATTTTTTCATTTAGAGTTTTCGGCCACTACAGTGATGTTGGGCCCAGAAAAGGGCCAAGCGGGCCGCATGTTGTTCAAATCGCTCTTTTATGGTTCAAAAGTGGAAATCACATTCTTCTGATGTCCTATTTATGCTTTTTTTATTTAATTAAATAAATAATATTCATTTCATCTCATTATTTATGTCTCACTTTCCTATTTTGGCATTTTGAATTAAATAAATAATCACTAAATAACAATGTGTCAAATAATATCCCGAGGCCAAAATCAGGTTGTTCAGTATCTTGGTACTGCTTTGTTACACCAATGTGTGTCTTCCCATCGGAGACCTCTCAACCTAAGATTGGAGGTTCGATTTTCCTCATGGCCCCTTATCCATTCCCTCTAACCTTGTATTAGTTGGACTCTCAATAAAATAAAAAATAAAAAGAATAAAAATAAAACACATTTTTTTTGGGAAGAAACATTAGCTATCAAATTTTTCGGTTTCTAATATATACTCTCTCTGTACCAATTGTATTGTCACATTTTGACTTTTGACAGTATCCTTTTATCAACTTTGACGTAATATTATTTTTTTTTTGAGGAAAAACTTTGACGTAATATTATCACAATTATATAAACGAAAAAAAATAGTCAAGTTCGGTTTTATTAGATTCGTCTAATGTTAGTTTTATAATATATACTAGTATTATTATGATTTTTACTTCTATATATTTTAAAATATTAACTGTTAAACAAATGCATTGGACTGTGTGTCCAAAAGTTTGGGATATTTCCAAATGGGACAGAGTGAGTATTTCTTTACGAAATGACATTGGAAAAAAATAAGAACTCTACAATCATCAAGAGAAAGTGAAACAACACTGAAGATCAGGAGGATGATGGATCTCCGATGGGAAGGCACACATTCGTGTGACAAAGGAATATTGAGGCACCGAACAATTAAGTGGTTTGACACGTTGTTATTAAGAGGTTTTTGTTTTTTTTTATTCGGGCGGTCAAATAATGAAAGTTGAACATAAATAATGAGATTTAAGGAATATAATTTATTTTAATTATATAAAAAATGAAAAACTTAAATAGGTCATTAGAAGGAGGCGATTTCCAATTTTGAGCCATAAGGATGCGATTTGAATAACACGCGGCCCGTTTGGCCCTTCTTCTGCCCGACATCCTTGTAGTAGCCCAAAAATCTAAATGAAAAATAATGGCCAAAATTTGGAAATGGCTCCTTTTGATTCCTAAAAACTTATTATCTCCAAGAAGAATACCAAGTAAAAGCTCAAATAATTCACATAAAATCTCTTGGGAACAAACATGAACCCATATATATACAAATGGGATAGTTATTGGTTCCAAAACACAATATCACTAACATATTTACATAAAAGTAAATGGAAGGAGGACTGGAACACATGAAACGATTGTTTAGCAGCAAAATAAATTCAAATAAACGCAAAAATTTTGCAGAGCCCGGAAATAGAACAAAATTTGCATACCAACTAATTTTAATATCATATATGTATCTTAGTTGCTTGGATTTACAAAAGACTAAAAGGGAAGTTGTTTTGAGTTAGGTGTGTGTGGAGTGCACTTTTGTTTTTCCTTAACGATTCCATCATCTATGCATTTTAATTAATTGATCCATGCATCTACAAAAGACTAAAAGGGGAGTTGTTGTGAACTAGGTGTGCGTGGAGTGCACATGTGGTTTGCCTTAACGATTTTACGCCCGCTTCAAGTGGGGGTTGAGGGGAGTCGCGCCCCTTCCCTATTTCGGGTTTCCAGAGTAATCTATAAGCTCAAACCTCTTGTGAACGAAAGAAAACATAAATGGAAGGATTTAGAAAATTTTCGAGCTCAAAGTTGCACAGGCATGCACGTAAATAAGCGCCTGATTGGCCTTTATGTGCGGATGTCCATGTCTTAGAAAAATCTTGAGGTCGAAATTTCTATATGAGGCGCACTGCGCCCATGAATAAAAGTGCAACAAAATCTCTATTTATCTCCGTGCAGGTGGCTTAGAAAGTTTTTTAGGTCAAATTTTCTATGTGAGGCACGTGCATGAAAAAGTGCGTCGAAAACTTCATTTATGCGCACAATTGCGTGCAACTTAGGAAGAGTTGGAATTTCTTATTTATGCTTTAGGCACGCGGACAAAGAAACGTGTCATCCCACGCGAGCCCGTGTGAAATGGCCAGATTTGAATGAAGAGTGCACCTCTTCATGAATTCATTCAGCTTCCATCCCAACCCCTATAACTACCACATTAACTATATTTGGGGTTCAACAATAACAATATCTTAAAGTTGGTCTTAAATTTATTGCCATAATGTTTCGAAAAAAAAATTTATTGCCATAAAATCCAAGTTTTCATTGTTGGGCCATCCGTTATCCTATAATTCATTTCGGACCCTTAGCACGTTCTTAACTTTAATGCTATAAAATTCATTTCGGACCTTGACACTTTGTTATGGTGAATTACAAATTGAAGGAAATTGATTCCTCGCGATCCTAATAATCCATGCGAGTTATTTCCCACACATTTTCGTCTCCACAAGTTGTTCTACTGATTCGCCAACAGTTCTTGCCATGTGTTCATCTAAATAACAGGCACCCAAAAAATGCATCCGTGATATACTTGTAACAGGATCGTCGGAGGGAATGGAGGCAAGGCAAGAAACCATCGCGGGATGGAGGCGTGAGCAGGAAGCATTGATGGCGCTCGTGGGGCTATAGTCCAGAAGGTAAAATGGCAAATGAGAGAATGCGCGAATGGAATTTGAGAATGGCAGAATTCATGATTCATGTGAATATTGGAGGAGGTGAATGTTGGGGGCGGAGAAGAGAAAAACAAAATCAGAAGTAAAAGTGGAAAGCTATTGCCAAAACGTCTGAGATACCCAACGTTTCAAAAATTGGATGGTTTCTAGGATCAAACAGCTATTTGCCATACACTAATAATAGTTGTTTGACGATACTGTCAAAGTTTTTTACTTAGTAAAAGTCACTCCGAACCCAAAAATATACTTATATTGCAAAGAGCATACAACAACATTAAAGCAATTTTATTTTATATATAATAATACTAATAATTAACTCAAACAATAGATGTTTTAGGTCCAATTTGACGTGGGAATGCCCGGTAATTCAAGAAAAAAACTCAAGCAGTAGATGAATACTCGCCAGTGGGCGTATTTTTATTGAATTCCATATATCAGCACCATTTAATACTATTATTATTGTTGCTTGCATTACATACGTTTATTTAAATATGTATTGAATACATATATTATAGTTAGCAATGCACCAATATCATTATGTTACTGCTGACATTTCCTTCAATTATATTCGGTTTAATTATTTATTTATTGTCGTCCCCGTCTCGTGCATACCACACTTCCATCCGGTTTCGGGCAGCATATTTTTTTCCTCAACGACCAACTCCGTTTCATATAACAACCACCACCCATGCCGCCACTGGACTGACCCATGCCTGGCATGCTGGGGTCCATGGAGCCACCTAGGCTTGGGTCCATGGGGCCACCTTGGCTTGGGTCCATCTCGCCTGGGAAGCCGCCTCCGAGCCCCGGGTTCAAGGGGTCCATACCCATACCTGCACTAGGGAAGCAATGAACCAACCCTACACAAAATGTAAATGAAGTCATTCATTCATTCATGTCAGTCATATTTGAGTCGCGGCATGCAGTCCCATGTACTTGGTTAATAATTATTGTCTTAAAACATATACAAGTAAAAATTATATAAAAGATATATTTAAAAACTGTATAATTAAACGATTTTATCAAGACTTGATTTATATATATATATATATATATACACACACACAACAAGGAGTAAGGTGTACTTACATTGATATTGGGGAACCATAGCATTAAAAATGATACAGACAAGAAGAATGTAGTGCAATTTAATGGACGCCATTTGGTTGTCTCAAATGATATATGGTATGATGCTCTCCTTATAAGGGTATGTAATTACTTTTGTTCGTTGTGTATTGTGATTTGGTCATCAGGAGGACAACTATTTATAATACCTAAAATCGAATGAATCCAATCAAGGAATTATGAATTCAATAATTAATTTTGGTTAGTGAACGTTTTTTGGCTACAGAGAGATAATTATGGTTAGTACATTATATTATTAAAATCATCTAATTTTGGCGATTGTTGAATTATTATTACTAGATTTTTTTTATCCGCTGCGCACGGATGTTGAACTAATATGAAGCTAAAACTGATAATATAGTTTTTTTTGGATTACATGAGATTCAAAGTCATGTGCTTGAATAGTGGTTGGAATGCATGCAACAAAAATGAATTTTACTGTTAAAAAGCTAAATATATGTAGTTTGCTTTCATATCAAAATTAGATAAAAGTTATATTTTTGCATTATTAAAGTTCTAAAAAATACTTTTTTACTCCCTAATATGTTGTACATTTTGATTGTTATCCCTAAAGTTTTTAAAGAATACTATTATTTATATTGTTTTTTTTTCTTTTCATCATTTAAAATTTATACTATTTTATTAAGTAATGTATTTTTAATTTATATATATAGTTGTAATCAATTATATATTTTTAAAATATATATGGAGATTTTCTCAAGATTTTATATATTAATAGATATACTTAATATAGTTGTAATCAATTATATATTTTTAAAATATATAGTGGTTGGAATGCATGCAACAAGAATTATTTTTACTGTTAGAAAACTAAATATGTGTAGTTTGCTTCCATATCAAAATTAGAAAAAATTTATATTTTCGCATTATTATAGTTCTACAAAATATTTTTTTACTCCCTAATATGTTGTATATTTTGATTGTTATCCCTAAAGTAATGTATTTTTAATTTATATATATAGTTGTAATCAATTATATATTTTTAAAATATATATGGAGATTTTCTCAAGATTTTGTTATATTAATAGATATACTTAATGTAGTTGTAATCAATTATATTTTTTTAAATATATAGGGAGATTTTCTAAAAATTTTGTTATATTAATATATATATATATATTATTTTCTAAATATAGATATTGATGATGTGGAAGATGATTTGGAATTAGTAGCGATTACATATGAACTCAGTCTGTTAATGTGTTTTAATAAAAGCCGTTCATCTAAAAATGACATATAATGACCCCTTAAAATTAAGAATGATGAATTAAAATTAATAAGGGCAATAGAGTCTGCACATACCAAAAAGTATTCGAGATTTATTATATAGATAGATAGATACTTCAATAATATATCGAAATTTGGATATCCGGTATACATCAAAAAAATAATATATCGAATTTCTTGGATATGGCTTATATGTTGTTGCCAGCACCTACTGTGGCGATGAAAAGTGATGTCTAGGATAAAATAATGATGATATGGAATGAAAAGTGGTGTTTATGGTAAAGTGATGAATACGATATAAAAAGTGATGAATAATTTCTTGACTGGATTTAGCGTGTGACTATTTACTACCATCATTTATTGTGTCCCCTCCATCATTCTGTGCATCCAGACATTTAATGTGCATGTACAGGAACTTGATTGTAATTTCTTGTTGCAAGTCGATTATAGTATTCAAATATAATGTAAGAAACTAAAAGAATGTGTTTTTGCCTGTACAAATTAGGAAAACTAACTTGAGGGTTACAATTTTAAAACAATATATTTCGGTCATTAAATTTTCTATATACCCATTAAATTTTTATTTGACGGTTACAAGTTCTTCACTTTTATAAGTACTATATTATTTCATTTAAATCCAATTTAATCTGTATTTTTATTTCATGATAGATTTTTAGGTTTTATAATTTTATTTGATTTTATTTAAATTTTTATATTTTATTAATATCAAAACTAATATTATTGTATAGTTAGTTTGTTGTGCACAAGTAATCGAATAAAGGAGAAAGGAAGAAAGGAGAAATGAGGGTTTAGCCATGGATAAGGAGTTAAGGGTCGTGGATAAAGGAGAAAGGAAGAAAGGAGGGTTTAGCAATGGCTTTGGAAATGTTGGCAGTAGCCGGGGGAGGAATGGAAAATATGTTGAATGGTCACGAAGGGGGATTCCGGCAAGAAGAGGATTTGAAGGTAGGGGGATCCACGCAAAGATCTGATTGAAGTATTTGTAAGAAAGATCCCAGTGGAAGTTTTTAATAGACAAATCTTGAAAGAGATAGATAGGGTGGCAAAGGTTCATGAGTGATTTTACCCAGCTAGGAGGTGGTCGGAACATGCTCACAAGTTTGGCTTCTTCAGGTTCCAAAGCAAAGAGGAAGCGATGTATGTGATAAGGAGGCTGAATGGATGGGTGTGTTTGGGAAGGAAGTTGAAGGTGAGTTGGGCAAACCCTAGCGGGCGAGGTATTGAAATGGCTGGCGGCACAAATATAAGCATGAGGTCTGATGTTCAGATCAGGCAAAGAAACTCGGATGGGGTGATTGAGAGTATAAAGAAACGATAATGGATGGCGGGATCAACGGTCGTACAATGAAGTAATCAAAGGGGGAAGGGGAAGGAAATGCTGGAGTATGTGACAGGATAGAAGGTCTGGTAAAACTCCAAGTTGTGCAAAGTGACCTGCAGTGGCTTAATCAGGCGGCGGTGGTATATATATTTAAAAGCACTGGAAGTGTTGATCGACGTCCAGGAGTGGCTCTTTAGGGAGTATAATGATTGCGGGGATATCATCTATGGAGGGGGCACATAGTGGTGGTTGTATTTCGAACTTCCGAAGAAAGAGATAGATTCTTAACGGATTGCAAGGATAGGCAATTCATAGCATAGAAAAGAAGGTGGAATACCGGTATTCTGGTAAGAAAACAATTAGTTTGGATTTATGTATTCGGGCTTCCTTTCACAGTATGGAGTGAGGAGAATTTTCAAAAATGATTTATGATTAGGGCAGGGTGATTAGTGTTGATAAGGAAACAAAGGAAAGAAAGAGGTTGGATAGGGCAAGGCTGTTAGTGGAGTTGAGTGGTGACGCAATGGCTTCATTGAAATTGAAAATTCTGGTGGGGGGAAATGAGATGCAAATCAGGATTGTTGCAAATTTCTGCGAAGCTGTGGTCGTGGCGGAGGATGATGATGGTGAGGTGAAACATGCAGCTTCTTCGGCGACGCAGCAGATCAGAGAGTAGGCCGGTGAGAGGTCGGAGAAGGTGGTGGATTCGAGGTCCGGGTCTGCTGAGCATGGGAAAGCGGAACGATCACAATGGGTAATGCATGGGGGAGACGAAACATTAAAGTTGGCGGCTGCTCACAATGATGATACGCCTGTGGTATACGCAGATACCTCAAAAGGTGGCGAGATTTAATCAAAAGAGGATCTATTGGGGAAAAGGGGGGTGTGGAGAATGATAATCATGGGCCTCCAGGTAGTGGGCCAAATGTCGGGTGGGCCAAAGGGAATAGTCTAAATGCGAAGTTGGGCTGCGGGAATCCAAATAATGGGCTGGGGACTGGTATGGTAGATGGAGTTAATAGGATTGAAGGAGAACATGGAAAAACTACTATACTTTCCCATAGGGTTGACTATTCTATAGATAGGGTTGACTATTCCATAGATAGGAGTTGGGAGGCAGAGATGGCCTAAGGGTTGACTTGATTCCTAAGGTCGATAACCCGATGGATTTTGGAGATTTCAGGCCAATATGTTAGTTGAAAATGTGTATAAAATTATGACTAAGGTATTGGCAATGAGGGTCAAGGAAGTTTTAGGCGGATTGGTAGGAACTTCACAAATGGTGTTCATCAAAGAAAGGCAAATCTTGGACGGTGTTCTGGTTGCGGCTGAAGTTATCCATACAACACAAGTATCAGGGCATCGAGGCTTTGTTGTTAAATTGGATTTTGCTAAGGCTTATGATAATGTATCTTGGGACGCTCATTTTCGGATTTTAGAGGCAAAGATCTTCGAGGAGAAGTGGATTAGGTGAATTAAGGAATGCGTCACTTCAGATGTGCTCAAACCCAATCAGATGTGTTATTGCGAATGCTGCTAGATTCAGTTTTCTTGATAAGGCATCCGTAACCACGTTGTCTTTTCCCATCTTGTAGCAGATGACATACGGAAACGATTCAATAAATGAACTCCAGCGGGCATGTCTTGTATTTTTCAGTTGCCCATATCCTCGTATATGCTTCAACATATCGTGATAAGTGTGGATGATAAACTCTCTCCCTCGCAGATAATGTTGCCAAGTCCTCATTTCTTGTACCACAGCGTACAATTCTTTGTCGTATGTGGAGTAGTTCAGTTGAGCTCCCTCAAATTTTTCATGACGCACAAATTCAAACACACATTTAAGATCGTTTTTTCTCTCAATGGACGTTGACCTACCTTCTTACCCCAACCTCGACCCGCCACCCATTACGCCGGATCCCTCTACATATGTGCCTCGTCAGAAACCCCTTTTCCGAGACCATTCCCTGTTCGAATTCTGCACCACCTCCTCCTTCTATCTCAACGCCTTTCTGTGAATTGGTGACTTATGATCTTGAGGACGGTAACCCCTTGCTCCCCAGTATTACTTTTGAGAAAGAGGCTTTAAACCGTATGTGCTACCCCTGTTGATGCACTTGTAGTGAGGGTTCTGAGAAAACGCATTAGTTTACATGTGCTCAAGGTTCGACTTGCGCAAATGTGGAAACCTAAGGCTTTCTACGAATTATTGGATAGTGAAGATGGATATTTTCTAGCGAAATTTGACACGGCAGAAAACAGACGTCCTGCTTTCTTTGATGGTCCTTGGTCAGTTTTTTATCATCACTTAGCGGTATCCCCATGGTCGCGAGAACTTATAGATCATCCTGAAGACATTTCCAAAACTTCTGTATGGGTGAGTTTCTAGGACTTAATTCAATTTATTATGAGGAAGAGATTATGATGCTTATCGCTAAGATGGTTGGAAAATCACTGCGTGTGGATGTTAACACCAAAGATATGCACCGAGGATGTTTTGCGCGGGTATATGTTGAAATTAATTTAACTAAAACGCTTATTGGTAAGGTTCAGGTCGGCAAACGTTGGCAAAAAGTGGCGTATGAAGGTCTAAATAATATTTGTACCACATATGGGAGGCTCCGATTGCGGATGGGGGAACGTAAGCACTCTGATCAGAGATGCACATCGCATCCATCGCCAACAGCGGCGGAGACACCATCCCATGACAGACATGCGAAGGGTAAAGAAGTTACTAGAATGGAATGGAAACTAATGATAGTAAGTTGGATTCCTATAATCAGACAAATAAGGAAAACTCTGTGACTAATGGAAGCATATTTTCTAAGGATCGGCATATTTTGGCCACAAAATCTACTAGTGAAAATAAAATAGTAGCTAATAAGGAAAATATTGAAACACATGGGGATTAGATTACGCTTACCCGTCCGCCCCGTAACAGTCGACGGGAAGGCAAGCAACCGGCTACAGTGACCTATCAAGTATCGAACTTGAAGGTTGGAAACCCTAGTACAGCCTCTTCTCTCCATGATGGCAATGCAGGAGAATTAGTGGTTTCTAAGGCTGGTAAGGGTTCCCCGGGAGTCCCTCGACGTCCCATGTATATCACGAAATTGCAGAAGGCTCCGGAATGCAAACTGGTTGATGGTCGGAAAACCAAAGGCAAACGGAACCCCACCTAAATTCCTTTCTGGCTTTGGGTGGGGCAGACGCAGCTGCAGTAGAGAACCCTGATTTGATGGAGGGTGATGACTGTGATGGGGTACAGAGCTCGGATCAACATGTATCTCAATGATAGAGTTCAACAATTTTATTGTCCTCACATGGAATGTGTGTGGCGCCATGAGTAGGCATAAGCAACGCCACATCACGGATGATGCAGCCATCCATCTTTATTATTTTAGAACCGCAAGGCCTATTTGATCATCTCAAGGTGATGTTGTATCATCTTGGTTATGAAGCAATACATTATTGAATGTAGGTAGAGCAGGTGGACTTTGAATCTTATCTCGGCTTGGTCACCCATTCCAGTATCATGTTTTTGTTATTCATAATAGAATGGTCATTTTGTCTGTTAGTTGTGGCCATGCTTCATGGTTTTTGACTGCCATCTATGCTAACCTCTCATTGCAAGGGCGTCAGCAAGATTGGATGGATCTTCGCCAGAAAAGTCAGAGTGTTAATGGTCCATTGGTCCGTGGATTGTGATTGGTGATTGGAACTCTACAACCTATGTTTCTAAATCCTATGGCATGTGCCCTTCCCCTTCTCATTGCAAGGCATTTCGAAATTTTCTTGATGGTTGTGGCCTTGGTCCCATACATACGGTAGGGAACGATTTCACTTGGCGAAGAAATAAATCGGGTGATCCTATCGCGCGCAAGAAACTAGATAGAGCAGTAGCTAATTTTGAATGGATCAACCACTTTCCGTATGGTTTTTTGGAGGTGTTACCGTGTCGCGCTTCTGAACACCAGGGAATTTTTCTTCGTTGTGTGCAACTTACTGCTTGGGTAAGTGATAGGCCTTTTCGTTGGGAAATGGCATGGTCATCGCATCCTTTATACCAACATGTGATGTCAGTGGCATGGTCTGCGATTAGTGGTACTATTCAGCAACGCTTAAAGCAAGTTCAACATTCTTCTAAACACTTCAATGACCACATGTTTGGTAATATCACTCGGTGCAAGAAAAGGTTACTCAAGCGCTTGGCTGGTATCCAAAAGGTAATTGTCGGCATTGATTCAGCTCAAATGTCTCTATTAGAGGCGGAGCTAACCACTGAACTTGAGGAGGTTCTTAATCAAGAAAAGATGCTTTGGTACCAAAAATCAAGAGAGAATCGGATAGGCTTGGCGATCGAAATACCCTTTATTTCCATGCAAAAACTCATATTCCACGTCAATGTGGGCGGATCCTTAGTCTTGATATTGATGATCATGGGAAACCAATGACATAGTTATGAAAAATCATGTTCTTAATCATTTTGGTTGGGTTTTTCGCCATTCAGATCCTCCTACCCATCCTATTCGATCGTTAATCCCTCTTCATGTAATACCTGGTATGGAAAACTTGGATATTGATGTCCGCTTAGAGGAGGTTGAAAAGAAAATCAAAGAGATGAAGGGTTTGGCAGCGTTGGGGCCGGATGGTTTTCCTGCGTTGTTTTATAAATTGTATTGGAATTCGGTGGGAGTGGACCTTTGGGGGTTCATTCGCAATGCGCTTACTGAAGGGTCTTTTGATACTTCCATATCGGATACATTCATCTACCTTTTCCGAAAATTCCGATTCCAAGGGAGGTGAAACACTATCGACCTATTAGTTTGTGTAATGTTTGCTATAAAGTTCTTACCAAGGTGATTGTAAATCGATTGTGTCCATATCTGAAGTCTTTTATTAGTCAGGTGCAATCTGCTTTCCTTCCGGGTCGGGGCACTTTAGGGAATGCCATTATTGTTCAGGAAACTAACACGGCTTTCAGAAATCGCAATCGTCGTTCAAAAGATATTTTATTAAAAGTTGATCTTGAGAAAACTTATGATAATAACAGTTGGGATTTCCTTGAGAACTGTGTTCGTGATATGGGTATTCCTAGTCGCTTGCTTTCGATCATCATGTTTTGTGTCCGTTCACCTAAGTACTCTATTCTTTAGAATGGGACTTCTCTTTCGCCGATCTCCCAGGCTATAGGGCTTTGCCAAGGGGATCCTCTTTCTCCATATTCATTTTTTATTGTTATGGAGAAGCTCTCCTGATCCGTTGATGCTATGGTTAATAAAGGATGTTCGCAGCCGGTCATCCTTTGTTGGGGAGCCGTTCATCTCTCACATCTCATGTTTGTCGATGATCTTCTCTTATTTTCTAAGGCCTCTTTGGATAGTGTTCGTTGTTTGGATGAGGTGATGACCAAGTTTGCATCCCATGCACGCTTACGTATTAACTTATCTAAGTCTCAAGCCCTTGCCTCTTCTGTTGTGCCTACTTTATTGATTCATGAGCTCTCTTCAATCCTAGGTGTCAATTTTTCTTCCAATCTGGGCAGTTATTTGGGATATCCTCTATTCCACGGCCCTGTCTGTAAAGATAACTTTGAGTTTCTGATTGAGAAGTTCCATTCCAAGCTTGCCAATTGGAAACGAATGTTGTTAATTAAGGCTGGAAGAATGACGCTTTGCCGCTCTATGTTGTCAGCGATATCTTCACAGGTATCACAGCTATTCTGGCTTCCGTCGGAGACGTGTGATATTATTGACAGACATGTAAGGAATTTTATATGGAAAGACATGCAGGGCCATGGCATTCCTTTAATCAAATATAGTAAAATGGCGGTGCCCAAAGATAGATGTCGTATCGGCTTACGCATGTGCAGGGACATTAATGTTTCTTTCTTGGGTAAGTTGCTTGCGGATTATATGCTTCAAAACTCTAAGCCATGGGTTTCTTTGTGGACATCTAAACACGGACGTCCTACAGGTAATCTTATTGCTCGACCTGGATCTTCTCCGTCCTATCGAGCCATGTGTAAAGTATCCCCTTTTCTGTTGCATAGTGTTTGAACTAGAATTGGGGTTGGGACTTACAATTTATGACACGCATCTTGGTTGAGGGGAGGCCCTATTGCACCGCGTATTCCTTTTGTGCATATCTCATACTCGGAGTTCCATGTGACGGATGTTTGGATTGATGGTAAATGGAATTGGAACCATATGTATACTATTATCCCTGATAATATCAAACATGAGGCTATCTCCTTGGGACAGATCACTCCTCATTCTTTAGCACGTGATGTTCTTTGCTGGAAGGGATCTGCTTCAGAAACATACTCTGTCAAAACTGGGTATGAGTGGATCATTGCTCAACGGGAAATTCCTTTGGATAAATACAAAGCGTGGGTTTGGAAAATCAAGGTGTCGGAGAAGATAAGGGTTTTATTATGGCTGATGGTTCACGATCCCTTCCTACAAATCTACTCCGCCAACGTTGTCACCTGGGAATTTCATCATTATGTCCAGTTTGCAGTCTGGAGGAGAAGTCGATCAAGCACCTCTTTTTCATGTGTTCATGTGTTGCGGCTTGCTGGAGCAGGATTGGAGAACTCCCTGTTTTGATGAATGATATCTTCTCTCTTCCATTGGATAGGGCTCTGTCTGTCCTGTCTCGTAAATGGCAAGGGGTTCATTGGAGTTTAATGTGGAATAATTGGTGTGCTAGAAATGGTGTTCGCTTTATAGGGGAGTCTACTGATGTTACCACGATTGTGTGTAGAGCTCGGATCATGGGGAATGGTTTGATAAAGCAGCTGCCAAAATTCCTAGATTGGTTCAGAATCGTCATGTCACTTGGAATCCCCTTGGATTTCAGGGTATAGTTCTTCATGTGGATGGGAGTTTCCTTGGAAATCCGGGTCGTGCGGGTTTCGGAGGTGTTGTGCGAGATGCTGATGGCCACTGGATTGTTGGGTTCTCAGGACATGTGGCGTACACTTCGAATCTTGTGGCGTAACTCTATGGCATCTTGAATTGGCTAAAATGTTTACAGGAATTGGGAGTGGAACAAGCGAGCTGTTTTTCCGATTCAGTGGAAGCTATTCGACTTTCTAGGACATCTATACCGCCATCTCATGCTCTTTATCCCCTTTTGATTAATTTTGCAGATAATATGGTGTCTCATCCCGGCTATTCTTGGAGTCATATCTTGAGAGAATGTAATTTGGTTGTGGATTCCCAAGCTAGGCGTGGTGCGAGGATGGAAGAGTTCTTCACAACCTGGGTGTTCCCCAGATGAATGTCGTTCTTTTTTGTCCTCTGATGCAGTGGGAGTTTGGTACCTTCGAGAATGAGTTGTTTGGTTGTTTCTTTTCCTCCTTACCTTCTATTCTGTAGCTTTTTTAGTTTTTTCCTTTTTCCGACGTTCTCGACGTCACTTGTTACAAAAAAAATAAATAAATAAATAATCACACATTTTCAATAATCTCTATCGTCTAGTCTAATCTATTCCAAAAACTCATTATTTAATTCAACTATTTGGTGAAATTTTTTAATGTCTTGAAAAACATAGAAAAAAACCCATATGTCCCATAATTTTAAAAAAAAATTCGAAACAGTCCCACAAATATTGAATTAGATGAATCCGTCCAATAACTATCATAATTTTCGCCTAACCCGTCCATGAATCCGGTTTTTTTGCTAATCATCACCGAACCCGTCCCATAACTACCCTAATTATCCCCGAACCCATCCTTCCATTAGCGAAAAAACCGGGTTCGAAACGGGTTCGTCTAATTCAATATTTGGGATGGATTTGGAAATTGAAAAAAAATATGGAACTAATTGGTTTTTTTTTTCATGAAAAACACTTTGAGCAACTTTATGTGAATCACAATAATTAATGACTTCCTACAAGATGCCAAAATTAATAAGTAATAAGTAAATTAATAGAAACAAAATACAGAGGAACTCTATGCCTTAAAAATATCGAATTTGTATGCTCCAGGTCTCGTTTCAGCTACTTCTATATATATGTTTCCGACCATTAGCTCTTGTTGAAATATTGACACTTCTGCCAAGCCAAATAATTTAAGCATGCTCAATTATAGTCAAAACCACTACTGAAAATCTAATACAGTACTATCTAAAAGGAAATTTTTGAATTCAACATGATTGTTAAAATTAGTTGTAGTCACTCTTAATGGCCTGATGTAAATTGGTAGTATTGGTGTTGTAAGATTTATGAACTGATGAACCCATGTTTCTTGATAATATGAATTTATGCTTTCATTTTACTTTATTTTTAAATTCGGGAGTATAATAACTTCCTCCTACAGGACAAGAAAATACAAACTGAACCTAAATTTGCGGGTTAGGTGGTAAGGGCTTCATGGGTTTCTTGCAATATGTTCTTTGTTGGGTTTATTGGCACCTCCTTCTGTATAGTCTTGTCATATTTCTGCAAAACACTTGAGAGTAAAATGCCTGTTTACAGTTCATTAGTTCAAGACAGTATAAATAGACCATTAACTGCACTATTTACAAATACAAGTAAAAACATGCTTCCTTCCCTTATTCAAATTTGGTTTTAATTAATAGGAACTAGGAAATTCCTCGTCCATGTGGACATGTTACGATTCTTGAGACATTTCCAATGTCACCTTAGCCCGTTTGCTTGGCGGGAGAGGTGTGCTGTCATCTTGTGCTGGATCACTGCTGGGTTCCATTTCTGGCTCCGTCTCCTGCTTCCTTGGATCATTTTTTGTTGATGCAGTGGATTGATCCAGCTTGTTAGATGGTTCTGGTTTATCAGAAGAGGAACAAGGAGGTGTTTGTGCTTCCGTGTATGAGGATGATGCTTTTATCTTTTCTTCCCCTATCTTTCTTTGCTGCTCGAACATCATTTGCAGGTACTTCCCTTGTTCCTCAATCTGTAATTGCAGATTTCTTTGGATCTGGAAAGAGAAGTATACCAGTTGACAATCGATACTCTGAATGAGCACAAATCTAAACCCAAAAAAATACAACTAAAACATCACGGAAATAGCCCGGGAATCAGGGAATGGCCACCTTACAGACAACAAATTTTCCTTTTCTGTTTGTCCCTAATCATATTCAAATTGAAGAATGTGGTAAGTTTGAACTTCCCTAAAAAAATCAATTATTTGGTACTAGGAGGTGTTATAAGGAGTAATTAACTTTATTCTTCAACTGTAAAAGGCTATTATAAGAAAATTGCAGAGAGTATTTATTTTCCCAATAATATTAAGCTTGCTTAATAGGAAAAGAAAAACGGCAACCGAGGAATTTGAGGGTGCACATACAAACAAATTGACATTATGTGTGCCATGTGTGTGTGTGTGTGTGTGTGTGTGTGTGTATGTACCTCGAGTTGCTCATGCAGCTGCTTCTGAACTTCCATCTGCAGTCGAAGAGCTTGAGTTAAGCCCATTGTCCTGGCACATCAAAATCAAGATCCAAGAAATTAAGATACCATTTCATGTACCTCAAGACATCCAGAAGAGAGAAAAATCCGTAACAGATATCAATAGCAGTATGGCAAAGACATCTTCAATCAACTATAATATACAATTGAACTAAAAGGTCAACTAATCAACAAATACGAAAATGTAGGCACACTTGTGCCACGTGCAACTGATTATATACGCAGAGAGAAGGACAAACAAATCAAAGTGCTGAACTATTTTATTATTAGAGGCCTCTCAGATCAATAACAGGTAGCTATTTATCTGTAAACCGTATAGTGTGTAGTCATAAATTGGGGCCTTCAAACAAAAGGAGTTCCTATAAAAAAAAAAGGGAATCAAATGCCATAATATTGAAATCCCACAGTAACAGAGACAGGAGTGACTCACGCCTTTAAGTCCAGGGGTGTGGTATCAGTAGCAGCATTTGAAATGGGCTCTGATGTCCCTGTCAACAACAACCCAATTCAAACATTTGAGTTTCTTCATAGTTCGCCGTGTAACAATCACTTATTCACTTCAACTGATATAGTACTTAATAAGAAACAAAAGAAAAATAGTGATGTGAACGTATAGAGAACTTTGCACAGCTGTATCTTTCCACTTTGTCATTATCTGTTTTACTCAAGTATCAAGCTTTGAGTTTTAACTTCTTTCTTTTAAAAAAAAAAAAAAAAAAAAATTCTTTATGATTCTTTATCAAACTTGCACAAATATAACACATTAAACATCCTTCTGATTCTTTTTAGTCCACATTCAATTTCTAGTTTCAAGGATTAACTTTTATTTAACTCAATCCTATTTTTAAGCCTAACTGTAACTACTGAACAATAAGTGGCAACCATAATTATCGTTATTGTCTATGTCCCCACCAGATATTGTTTATTGCCAGGCTGACATAGAACACAACACTAGGTATTCCACATTCAATTAGAAGTGGAGCACTAGGACATTTCAAGCAGATTATCTAAAAATATTTCCAGATAATAGAATTTTATTCCTAGGTAGATTATGTAGTTTTTTGGTACTGTTAAGATACTATTTTCCTGTGATAGGATTTTAATATTCTTTTCATATATTTTGTTTCAGTACTTCATTTTTATTTTAGCTATTATGTTGGAGTAGGACACAGAATTTAAAAAGAGAAATAGTGTATTTTATTATAGAGTAAAGAGAGATGACTTTTTTTTCTTTTATAATGAAGGTTGGAAAAAAAGGTTGTCAAATATAGAAACGAAACACCTATTTCAAAAAGAAACATGCATATATGTAGTATTGGATACTAGATAAAAGGATACTTATATAGTTCGGTGGCAAAACATAGCTTCCAAGGATTTCAGATGTTTGTTATTTTATCCTCGCTTCATTTTATTACTATTCAGTTTCACTTTTCATGTGCATTAAGAAATTCTGTAAGAATTGCATTCCTACCCTTATTCATTAAGTAAAAAGTTAACTTTTAACAGTGATCATTTTTTGGAGCATTTTAGACATCATGTAAAAAATTGAGTGTAAAAGAACAGTGGACCAAAAAATATGGAAACCTAAAAAAGGAATAGTCGGCATAGGATGGAGGGAGTGTTATTTTATTGCTTACTGGTATAAAGTCAAGAAAAAACCCAATAAAACGTTTTCATGGTGAAAATACACACTGATAAACAATAAAGTTAAAATATCCAGAACATCAAGACATTATAAGTAGTTTCACAAGCAAAATGAAAAATGGTGATGAAATATCTACCTTCTGATGGTTCTGGCTTGAACCTAGCAGTTCTATATTTCTGAAAAATATTAGAACATGGTAAGTAGAATGGGATTGCTCAAAGTAGTATTAGAATGCCAAGAAAAACACTCACCTGCAAATGGCTTTTAACATGATAGATTGTCAGGCCCTCAACATTCATGAGCTTCAAAACACCCTTTGGCGTAGCTTCTGCATAAGTATAATTTACCTCGGGAGTAAATACAAGAGAAAATAATACTCCCTCCGTCCTCAAATAAATGAAACATTGACATAGTAACTACTATTCATTGAGTAACTTTAATTTGACTTTTTAACACAGTTATATAAGATAAAACATAGTCAAATGAGATCTTGTTGGATTTGTCTAATCGCGTAAATTTATATTATCTAACTTTTATAATTTTTACTTTTATACAATTAAAGATATTGAGCGTTAAAAATGTATATTGGATTGCGTGAAATACTAAAATGTTTCAGTTATTGGAAAACGGAGGGAGTAATAAATTTCTTAAAAACCGAATAAATTATAGAAGCCACAGACACTCACTCTCACTACCACCAAGCTTATTCACAGCATCTACAAAAACTTCATGAAGTTCAGGAGTCCAGCGCATACGTGCTTTGTTTGAGGGTGCAGCTGGAGATGATATTTCTTGAGAGCTATTACCAGTTGGAATTGGAGACTGATTTGGTAGTTGGATTTTTGGCGGGCACGTGGAGAGATCAGGTGGAATATTGACAAGCTGTGCATTGTTACAAAAGTTATTTGTAAATAAACAGAAACATTGAACAGTATAAAACATCACTTGAGTTGAGAAGCAACCTTGGGACCTGATTTGTTTGAGGGTGCAGTTGGAGAGGATATTTCTTGGCATCTATTACCAGTCGGCATTAGAAACTGATTTGGCTGTTGGATTTGCGGCGGGCATGTGGAGAGATCGGGTGGAACATTGACAAGCTGTGCATTATTACAAGAATTATTTGAAGATAAAGAGAAATAGTGCCAAGTATAAAACATCACTTTAGTTGAGAAGCAACCTGGGGACCTGATTCAGGAACATTTACATCAACTAGAAGGTCACTCCAGTTTGAGTCAAGTGCATCATCAGAAACTGTAATCAATTCATTTGCCCACTCTTGCCAACTAGTTTTCTTTGTTTGGTCTTCCAATGCCATCACACCACCTGAGGTCTCCACTTGGCCATCTTCAACAGCAGGTATATTCGCGGGCATATCAAGAAATCGCTCAATCTCATTCCAGGAAAAATCATCGTTCTCCACAACATAGCTGTCTAGGGGCTGAGGTTTCAAAATATCAGACAATGGTCCATGTGCTGTACCTTGGGGTGCATCTTGCACCTTGGGGAACTTTTCCTCCAAGGAAGAAGGAAGTATGTGCAAAGATCGAGACATGGCTCTAGAGGTTTCCATCAGATTTCTCTGTGATTGACTTGACTCCTGAAAAAGATGCAGGGGGCATACTCAGTGAAGAACCAAATAACAGCACCAACCCTACGCCAAAAGGCATCCCGACTATCCTTTGACACATTCAGCTCTTCAAGATTTCAAAGGTTTATCACTGTAGCATTGAGGATCTTAAACTATAAAAAGAAGATAGAACAATTCTATTTAAAGCAGGAAACTCCAACTGAAAAGGATTGAGAATCCTATGTTCACCAGCACTTTGCAGGAATATCCGTAAAATTGTAGGGCTTCATAAGCTCAGTAACTCCACAACAAATTCCTACTTTGACTAAAACAAATAGATAGGCTCAACTTATTAACTCAGATTCACCTAAACTAAATTGAAATACTTAAGCTGTTAGTAACGAAATTACACTAAGATACACTAAGAGAACACAAACAAATTACCGTCTTCGTCTCCAAACACATTATCCAAATCCACAACATGAAGAACAACCTTTCAGAAGGCACCCGGAAACCTATATTGTTCCGGAAAGCTAACCACCCAAAAAATCAGGTAACAACCCAATTCATTGTCAATCCATTCCATCTATACAAGAAATATCTACATTTACAAAAAAGAGAGAGAAGAAGCTAAATTAAAGAGCACCACATGCTGCCATATTCCTTCCCCTAGAAGGGAAATTCAAAACAAATTAAAAGGTAAACAGAGAATCTTATCGAATTGGAAACGAATTCAAATTTAAGACAATGGATTGCACCAAAAAGTGGGGAAACCCACAGCAATAACAAGGAATAGCGAACAGAGGTCATGAAAATGAACAATTGGAACCAAAAACAACACCTTGAAGGAGAATCCGATGGAATATCCAAATTGCTGCGGCGGCGAAGGCGGCCGGGGGAATAACAAAATTGCATATGTATTTAGAGATATGGAAAGGCAGCAATAGGAATCAACACCATGGCAACAACAAATGCAATTTGCAGAGCCGAATCGGCGGTGGGCCGTGTGCTGTTGACCTTGGTTTCGTTGCGTACTATTGTTGTCGAAGAGAAATTGAATTATATTGCCACTGTGTAAATATTATGGGATGGGATTGCGCTACGTGGGCCTGTTGTAATCTGGGCCTTTTATTCTTTTATGATGGCTTCATTCCATTTCGGGTCCAAAAGTAGGAAACTTTTGTATTTGGGTGGAATTTTTTAAAAAGATAATTTTTTTCTAAAGTGTGTTTAGATATGTAAAAAATGCTTTTTAAATTTGTAAATTATCAAAAATAACATATTATTTGTTTATATTCTAAACAGTCTACTACTTTTCATTTATAAACTCAAATATAAATATATGATATAAATATTCGGAAATCATATTTATATAAATATATATTATATTAAATAAGCATAAAACTCTTTACTTCTTTTTTAGAGATAATCTTTATACCATCATAGCATCATTATAATAACTAGCAAGTAACCCGTCGAGACTCGACGGGTATAATTATATATTTTATAAAATATTTATATTTATATTATATAAATTAATAATTAATTATATTTTGAGTAATGAAAATTTTTAATAATTTTATATATATTCGAAAGAGGATGTATATGTTAATATAATTTAATTATTTTTAAAGCAAATAAAGAAATTTTCTTTAGCTTTTGTAGCTTGTCCGGTACAAACCTAACATGTCAATAAAAATTATTATTAAAATATTATTTTTATTTAATTTGAAATTTAAATTAAAATAAAATAAAATTTAAATATAGGTATTAAGCATAATATGAAAAATCCCCCACAATTTGCTGAAATTTCATTGTTGAAAATCTCATTGGTAAGGGCTAGTATAACATTATCTTTTAAAATGTCTGAATTAGAAGTTGTGCAGTTTATATTTGTATATGTACTCTAAAAAATTGCCGCTATAGGATCACACATAAAGTGTATAAGAATATCATTCGCAAATGTCACATCTGATTGTACTTCTCCAAAATCAATAACAGTTTTACCATCACCTACATCAAGTATATCAATTTTGCAAATTTTTTTCATATATAAATTTCATTGTAAACATTTCTTGTGGTATGTTGAGTTAATCATTCTTAATTGTATATTAATACTTCGAGTCACATCTTGCTAGTGATATAAAATATTTCAACATAACTGTTAGTGGCTAAAAACTGGTTTTGGAAGATAAAGTCCAACATTCTTTAAAGATTGATATTGACTTTTGTGTATAATCATAACAAAACAAATTGCGAGTGAGAATTTCTCATCTGAAATCAAATTGGGAATTTGGTTAAATCAGATAGGTTCATAATCATTCTACCAATCAAGAATTTTTTACTTTCATGGTTTCCCAAAAATTAGTTTAACCTCAATTATATGGTTATGCATCTTAGTTACGATCAATCTACTTCCATTGCATAATTTATTTGATGGATCTATATTCCTAAGAAGCATGACTATGCAACCCCCATCCAACTAAATTTTTTGATAATTCAGAAAAGTTGATCGTGTTTAAATATTCCAGTGAAAATAATTAATTGGCATTATTTATGCTTTCAACATCTTGACAAATATTGTTATAACTGATATATATACATTTTCATTGCAGACATACATTCCATGGTGTAATTATTGATCGTATCAACAATCTCATTGGCAATGGTTAGCAGTGGCGGACTTACAAAGGGGCCTGGGGGGCCCAGGCCCCACCAATTTTTAATTTTTTTTTAAGCCCAAACCTATTGGGCACCCCCAAATTTTTTTTTAGCCCAGGCCCATATATGTGAACGGTGCACCCCCAATTCCCAAATTTCTTCCACCCTCTGTTCAATTCGTTCCATCGTCGTTCAAGTTGTCTTCCAAGTTGCAATCTGTTCGTGGTTTTGCACTCCTGCTTCAAGAGCTTAGTCTTAGCAGGCCTGGTGATACCCGTTGGGGATCTCACTTTAAAACTATTTTAAATGTGATTAGTTTGTATCCTGCAATTCTTAAGTCTCTTGATGCTATTAGGGAAGTTTCTGATAGTGTTGACAAGAATAAAGCTGAGTCACTCATACACCTGTTGATGTCATTTGACTTTATCTTTTTGGCACATCTGATGGTGGGCATATTTGGGATTACAAATGAACTGAATTTGGCTTTACAAAAAAGTGACCAGGATGTTGTAAATGCAATGGCATTGGTTGACATTGTTAAGGTGAATTTGCAACATATGAGAGATAGTGGATGGGATTCTTTAGTTGATAAGGTCACTTCATTTTTGACCAAGCATGGCATGGAAGATGAAATTCCTAATATGGAAGGTAAATATGTTGTTCCAGGGAGAAGGAAATTTCGAGGAGGTGCAAAGCAATCAACAAACATTCACCATTTTCGAGTTGAAGTTTTCATGAGTGTCATTGATCTACAATTGCAAGAACTTGAAAATCGATTTGATGAAAGAAGTAAGGAATTACTTATTTGTATGTCTTGCTTTAATCCTTCTAATCGATTTTCATCTTTTGACATTGACAAATTGGTTCGCCTGGCTGAGTTCTATCCTAATGAATTTTTGGGTAATGAGAAGCTCTTCTTGGAATGTTCTCTTCAGAACTTCATTGTTGACATGCGAAATGATGACCGTTTTTAGAGGTGAAGAACCTTAATGAACTTTCGATGAAGCTTGTTGAGACACAAAAGCATGAAACTCATCCAAGAGTTTATTTACTCTTAAAGTTGGCATTGATTTTGCCTGTGGCAACGGCAAGTGTGGAGAGAGCATTTTCTAAAATGATTCTCATAAAGAGTAAGTTGCGAAATAGCATAGGTGATCAACTGTTGAATGATTGTTTGGTTACTAATATAGAGAAAGATTTGTTTTTAAAAGTTAGTATTGACGACATTGTAAATCGATTCCAAAGTATGAGGACTTGACGTGAACAATTGTAATAAATTTTAGTTAATATTAATTTTCTTGAATGCACAATTTTTGTGGTGTCTTTATTATTATAAAGTCGAAGCCCCCCCCCCCCCCCCCCCCCCCGGGAATTAAATCCTGGGTCCGCCACTGATGGTTAGTGTGACACTATCTTAAAAAATATCTGTATTTGAAGTTTTGCAGTTTATATTTGTATAAGTACTCTCAACAAATGTCGTTATATGATCTCCCGTCGATTTTATAAAATTATCTGGAAATGTCACATCTAATTGGACATCTCCAAGATCAACACCAACTTTACTAATTATCATCACCTATACAAAGTATTCATTGTGCACAAATTTCTGCCATATATTTTCATTGTAAACAATGTAGTATCTTAAGTTAATCTATATTAATTACATATTAATACTTCGAATCCCCTCTTTCCAGTGACACGAGATATTGCAACATATCACTGACATGGGTAAAAACTTATTTTTGAAGATAGAGCTCAAACTTTCTTTAAAGATTGACGTTGACTTTTTTTTATATAGTCGTAGAAAAACAAATTGTGAGATGATAATTTTTTCCTCTGAAATCAAATAGGGAATTTGGTTAATTCAGACAGACTCTACCAATCAAGATTTTTCATCCCAAATAATGAGTTTTGTTTTAATGAGAAGAGATATTAAATAATTCACTGGGGTAAGCTTTTTGCAGGTAGAATTTTTGTCACAATATAGTTGAATACCAAATTTAGAATATGCAATCCTACCTCTTGGAAAGAGTAGGGGTATATATGTTATTCCACTGGATGCTACATGAGCACCATATCACCTATTCCACAAAACGATATCATAATGTTTTCTAGATAAACTATCGATAAATGTCTTGTCAGTTCCACCACGTAAAGAAAAAAATAAATCAAGCCTCATCACTATCAATTACAGACATTATTTATTATATATTCATCAATTAAGAAAGATAATAGCTTAGCATTATCCGCCTTCATTTCTTCCTTATTATAAGATGTATGTCTAGTATCAATAGATTATATGTTTCAGACGTTAAAACTTCATTCAGTATCGACATTCTAGAGAAGATTTACAAACTTATATAATTTGCAGCAATTAGCCTTTCAATTCTAACAAAGCTATATTTATATTTGTTCTTCCGGCAATTACAAATCTGTAAAAATATAGATTAATGAATTATTTCTTAAAAAATAGATTAAAAAATTTAAATTTTCATTCTTTATTTACTGATGGATCTATTCGCACCCACAATAACTCTTTACACACCAGATTCTTTTATTTATAATATGCTTTACGAAAATAATTAATTTCATTAAACTAATTATCCATAAAAATATGAATTTTCACAATTCCCTTAATAATTATAATTGTTTTGAATTATTTTCAGAGATAATAACTCTTTTAGGCCATCAGAATGATCAATTTTCAGATTTTAGCCATTATTTTTTTCATTTACAGTTTTGAGTCATTACAAGGCTGTCAGACCCAAAAAAGGGGCCAAAGCGGGCTGCATGTTCAAATCGCCTCATTATGGTCCAAAATGGAAATTACATCATTCTGATGGCCTATTTAAGTTTTTTTATGTAATTAAAATAAATAATATTCATTCCATCCCATTATTTGTGTCTCACTTTTCCTTTTGAGCATTTCGAATAAAAAATAACCAATTAATAACAATGTGTCAAACCATATCTCGATGTCAATTGCAAAAATGAGGTTACTCAGTGCATTGATACTACTCCGTTATACCAAGGTATATCTTCCCATCGGAGACCCTCAACCTAAGGTTTGGGATTCGATTTTCCTCCCGGTCCCCTACCATTCCCTCTATCTCATTTGTAATTTGTGTGATTTGAGTTCTCAATAAAATAAAAATAAAATAAAGAGAATAAAAATAAAAATACATTTTTTTGAATTGATAATAGAAAAAAATAAGAATTCTCCAATCATCACGAGCAAGTGAAACAAAATTGAAGATCATAATGATGATGATGGGTCTCCAATGGGAAGGCACACATTGGTTTGATAGAGGCATATCGAGGCACCTCGAGATGTGGTTTAACACGTTATTAAATGGGTTTTTGTATTCGGACGAACAAAAAAGGAAAGTTGAACATAAACAATGGGGTTTAAAGAATATTAATTATTTTAATCATATAAAAAATATAAAAAAACTTAAATATACCATCAGAAGGAAGCGATTTCCACTTTTGAGTTATAAGGAGGTGATTTGAACAACATGCGGCTCTTTTGGCCCTTTTTCTAGGCCAGACATCATTGTAGTAGCCCAAACTCTAAATGAAAAAATGATTGCCAAAATATGAAAATGACTGATGGCCTAAAACATTATTATCCCTTATTTTTAATATAATAAAACATAAATAAGATTTATATTATTTAGTATTATTTATATACTATTAGAATGATGTAATTATATAATTGTATATTACTCTCAGGAGAAGTGACATATTTTTGTGAAAACATAGCCTATATATACATTAATTAATTTATACAATTTTTTTCTTCATATATTCATTAATGTATCCTTTAATAATATAAATTCCATATATACAATGCGAATTTTATAAATTTGAAATTCTAAATCTCTTAAAAACTGATATAAATCGGAAATTCAATATCTTATAAAAACTAAAACTTGGAATTTCCATATACACATTAATATATCTTTAACATGAATAAATAAATAAATAAGATGTGCAATGTACAATTTGATTACATCATTTACCACACCCCAAAAAAATATAACCAAAATTGAGACCAAACCTACAGAAAATTACCGGCATTGGATCATCGTATTGAAACATAAACACAACATAATTCTTAGTTACCAATGCAGCCTCATCATAAAAATTTTCTGGTGCAAAAACTGAAAATGCCTATCTATGTCATAATTCTATAGTTTAAAATTAAAAATCTATAAATAAATAATAAATGCGGTAACAAAATATAAATAAATAAAATATAAAATACAAAATAATAAAATTTACAAATAACAAAATCTAAAGTAGATAAAAAAAATGCAAAATATCAAATTTCCAATCTTTCTAAAAGTGAACATTGTGGGAATTTTATATAAATTGAAAATTGTATATATTTAAAAAACTAAAAATCTATAATGAATAAATAAATAAATACGACAATATTAAATTAGTAAATTAAAAAATTTAAAATAATAAAGATAAATAAAAAATTGCAAAATTTCAAATTTCAAATCCTTCAAATCTTTTTAAAAGTAAACATAAAAATGCAAAATTTCAAATTTCAAAATTTTCAAATCTTTTTAAAAGGGATATTTCATATAAATTGGATATTTCATATATTTCAAAAACTAAAAATCTATAATGAATAAATAAATAAATGTGTAAATCTAAAATTAATAAATTAAAAATACAAAAATTTGTAAAAATTAGAAATTTAAAATGGAGACACCACATTAATTATAGGATGGGTTGTTCACTAATGCTTTAATATATATATAGATTTCTGGATATATTTTTAATTTTAAAATAAATTTAAATATTTAGAAATATAATATAAATATATATTTATGAATATATAATTGTAGAAATCATTATGTAAACATTAAATATTTATATGAATATTAAATATTAAATATACTTTTTTTTAGGTGAATACCAGGGTATCCCCAGGCCACATTGGACCTAAGACTAATCCCTCGAGGATCTGCAAGGGCAATTAAGGGCGCCTCTCCCAAAGCAGTTTTTTGCATACACAAGGCTCGAACCCGAGACCTTGCTTAAGCGACTAGAGCCCCCATCCACTCAAGCCAACTGCTGTTGGTAATATTAAATATACTTATATACATAAATAAATAAATATATATTATATTAATATGAATTACTTCATGTGTAACGCCTTTTGTCAACAGTACATGTGCACTGGAATTGTCTTTTTTGCCCTCAATCTCATTCCATAATGAAAGCCTATTGTATCCTCAATTGCTAGACCCATTACCTTCCCCAATGGTGGGAAGTTGGTGATATGGAAGGCAGGGGCGGATTTAGGGGTAGGCCCGGTGGGGCCTCGGTCCCACCTCAAATTTAAAAAAAAAAAAATTTCTATTACTTTTTTTTATCAAATTTTTTTTTTAATTTTTTTTTACTTAAGATTAAAAAAAATAGACTCCGGTCCTACCTCCCGAAAAATCCTGGGTCCGCCACTGATGGAAGGTGTACATACCTCCACTTTGGGTATTTAATCAATAGAGAAAGATTGGAGAAGGTAATGGAGTAGCAAATTTGCTACCGGTTTTTAACCTCAAAAGATGTGCTGGCATTTTTTTTAATTTTTTTTTTATGTTGTGGGCCTAGTCGCCTGAATCTAAATGGCGACTTCATTCAATTTTTTTATTTGTTTTTTTTAAATTTTTTTGTTTGCTTCAACTTTTCATTATTTTATATTTTTTTTATTTTTTACTTTTTATTTAATTTTTCAGATTTTTTATATTATTTTTTTATTTATCTAAAATTAAATTATTTTTTATAATTAATAAATTAAAATATAAATGATATAATAAATATAATAGTAAGTGGGTCCCCTAAATACTTATTTTTTGGGTATTATTGGGTATTGTTGTTGGTGGAAGAGTTTTATTTATAGGTAGAGGTATTTAATTTTTAAGGTGGCCTTGGCACCTAAATACCTGGAATTGAGGTATTATGATTGGAGAAGGCGTTAACACATTCACCAAATGAAACCTACTGTGTGGGCCCTTCCTCAATTCCTGGATTTCCCATCCCTTCTCCTCCATATTCTCAATGCAACCATAATCTAGAAATTGGCCCGGCTTCCCAGTCCCAAATCCCTCTTCTCCTCCCTCACCGTCTTCGTTTTTGCTCTCGCGTTGCCTATGCTCTTGCCGTCCTGTTGCCTCTCCGCGCCTTCTGCAGTCGCCATTGTTGTGACGCTAGCCACCGCTCGCCCTCGCCTCCCATGTAGGACGTTACTGTCGAAGGTGCACGCTCCTCCGGAAAGGGTTTCATTAGGGTTCTCTAATGAAGTTTGGGTTTGATTGTTGCTAAAGGTGCAGTCGGTGATTTCATTAGGAAGAAGCTTGCCCTATTTTACTGTCTTGTGATTTCTTGTAATTTTCTAGGGCATTTGAATTTTTATTCGCTAAATTTTGTAATCGTGCAAGCTCTCATTCCACAATTTTGAATTTTACCGGTGAGTTAGTTCATTTCATTTGGTATCTTGCTAAATTTTGAAGTTCCACAAGCTCCTTTTCCACAGATTCAATTTGTAGTTCTGCATCGCAAAGCAGCCTCGTCGCCTCGTCTTTAAATTGGGGAAGAATAAAAAGTCTTTAAATTAGGAAGATGGATTTATTTATTAAAATATTAATATTTTTAATAAAAATAAAAAAATAAAATTTTAAATTTCAAGGGTTCAACTAACCCCTCTTGCACCACGCTAGTTCTGCTATTTCCGCCATTGCACATAGAATAATTCCCAAAGGGTGGTTGCATGTATAACCAACCACCTGCACCCTATCTCCAACCCTTACTGTAACTATTATCAAAACCTCAAAAGATAAATACAAAATGTTTAACAATGAAACACGGTAGAGATACAAGTATACAATGATTTGAAATAACACTACAAAAGTCAAAATTGTAAAATGAAAGTGGGATGGATGTAATAAAATCATTCATTTCTTATATTGACTTTTATATTTGATTCGATGATGATTAATTTATTTATTTATTTTGGATGATTTGAAAAGCCAAGTAGTGAGGCTTACACAAACGTGTAGCCATAAATAAACCTATTATTATGACTAATCAAAAATTCAAAAATGGTGACGAGGTGAATTCCACAAAAGTGACGAGGCCATTTTATCAAGGCTTTCATTTTGTCGACAAATTATTTTATTTTTAAATATTAAATGGTATCAAGCCTTTCTTCCACGCGTGAGCATTATCAACATCTATCGAATATCGTCTTGATATATTTTATACACTACTAAAATAGCAGTATAATGTTAATCTTGAAAATGTTTTTGGTGTTTTTAGAGTTAGTGGGCGACAAGTGTAGTCGATATGAAGACTACCCACCTTTTTTGTTTTCATAAAGAGGCAAAGATGAGACTTTTTAGAAATTAAACCAAATTGAGTTGGTCCTAATTTTGAAAATGATTTCGGATCAAGACTCAGACCACCTCCAACGCACCGCCAAAAATGGCGTTGGAGGGGAAAATGCCGCTTGCGGGCGCTCCAACGCGCCCGCAAAGATTGCGGCCGGGAACGCCATTTTTGGCGTTCCCGCACAGTGCACCGCAATTTTTTGCGGTGCACTGTTCATCCCCCGGTATCCCCTTTATTTTTTTTTATTTTTTTCTTTTTTTTTATTTACTTTGTTATTAGATCTTTTTTTTTTCATTTTTGTTTTATTTTTTTTATAATTTTTTTTATTTTTCTTTTATTTTAATTATTTTCTTTCTTATCTATTTTTTAAAAATTTAAGTTCATCTTTTTTTTTAATATATTAAATTTAATACAAATATAATAAAATAGAAATTATTAAATTAAAAGACCATAACATTAAATTTAAATTGAAATGAGATACAAAAGTAGTGAAAAATTAATTAAAACATAATACAGTAAACTAAATTAATAATCTCCCAAATCATGGCCAGATCCGGAACCCCCGATGTCTCCAAAATAATTTTGAAAGCCAAAATTAGTGTTGGGAGTGAATGAAGACTGCTGACGCATTCTCTCCATTATTTCAGCTTGTGATTGTTGGATAAACATACGTCGCATGGGATCGGAAATTGTCATTGGATCAATCAACATGGTTTCTTGATCTTGCTTCTTCCTGGCCAACTCATTCGCCTCTTCAATAGCGGCAATCCTCCGGTCTTGGGCTTTCTTTGTCTCCTCATAATATGCCTGCATTTGTTTATTACTTTCCAACAATGTATTAACAAAAACAGACATATCTTCACCTTTCTTCTTTTTCAGTTTAGATTTTTTAACACCCAAAGGGCGTTGAGATCCAGATCCAGATCCACTGCCGCTACCATCACTTAAATTGACAGAAAAAGGAATTGAGGGAGGTGACATAGGAGATTCCGGCATCGGGGTATTTGAACTGAGTGATTGAGTTGAAAAATCTTCACATCGTGATTTTTGGGCCTTGCAAGAGAACTTTTCAAAATCCTTCAATATATCCCACACATGCTCAAATTTGAATCCTTTTTCATACTTCTTTTCCATCATCATCAGCTCCTTTGCTCGTTTCATCTGCATATTTACTAAAGTTTTAGAATATCTATTGACATACATGAAAACAGATTGTCAAATGCATAGCTAAACTTACCAAATCACTTGTGGAGATACCACTTGGTTTCATATACTCGACTTGTTGGATGCAAGATTTAAGCTTTGCCGTGGCCGCCAAGATGGTCTGCATTCGGCTCTCAACGGAACGCCAAGTTCTATCCGGAACAGATTGATTGGGTTTTTGTAGGTTCAATGCATCAGTAACACGTTGCCAGAACATTTCTTTTTTTTTGGGATATGCCAATTTCAGGATCTTGGGAAATTTCGATGTATGCATGACAAAGTTGTTTATCTTCATCAATGCTGTAATTGGCATTTCTTGAGCTTGCCATAGAGAATAAATGAAAGAAATGAGAGTATATAGTTGAATCCAATGTTGTAAATGGAATGTGGGAGGTGTAGAGTCTATTCCACTACAACTTATTTATAATTAAAGTTCTCACAAATCAAACGGTCAACATCCGACCGACAAATCTAATGGTTCGGATTTAAAGATTGAATCCAATGGTTCAGATCGAGTCGTTTGAATTGGATGCCACATCAATGGTCTAGATCCTGCCGACACATCCAATGGTTCGGATTTAAAGAATGAATCCAATGGTTCAGATCGAGTCGTTTGAATTGGATGCCACATCAATGGTCTAGATCCTGCCGACACATCCAATGGTTCGGATTTAAAGAATGAATCCAATGGTTCAGATCGAGTCGTTTGAATTGGATGCCACATCAATGGTCTAGATCCTGCCGACACATCCAATGGTTCGGATTTGGTCTTTTTAAATAATATTCTACATTAACGGTCAAGATTCCACCGACAAATCTAATGGTTCGGATTTAAAGCATGAATCCAATGGCTCGTATTCTTTCTAGGCCACATTCAATTTATCTATTTAAAGTAGACATCTTGTTTAGAATAAATCACATCTTCCATTGTATTTTGATTATATAAAAGTCTTAGGAACGATGAATCACATCTTCGGCGATGATGACGACCTTGAAGAGTTTCAACAAAGATTGTTTCAACAAATGCATAACAACAATCTTGCAATAGGGGCATTATTAGCATCCCAAAATTCAACAAACGTTCATGGAGGTTCGGTTCGTGGGCGTAGAGTAGTCCATCGTGATCGAGAAGGAGCTGCCGAACGACTTTTCAATGACTACTTTTCTGAAACTCCAACCTTCAATGAAGAGATGTTTCGTAGACGTTTTCGGATGTCTCGAAATTTATTTCTTCGTATTGTTGAAGCGTTAAGAAGCCACGACGAGTACTTCGTTCAACGTATGGATGCACTTGGGAGACCGGGTTTGTCCACTCTACAAAAGGTTACAGCTGCCTTTCGGGTGTTGGCGTATGGAATGCCGGCGGATGCAGTCGATGAATACATAAATATTGGTGAGTCAACTACAATTGAATGTGTGAAAAGGTTTTGTCGTGCAATCGTTGAAATATTTTCCAACCAATATATGAGATCCCCTAATCCGAATGATGTTTCTAGACTACTGTATATTGGTAAACAACGTGGATTTCCAGGGATGTTAGGCTCTCTAGATTGCATGCATTGGAGGTGGAAAAATTGTCCAACTGCTTGGGCAGGGCAATATGCGGGACGTAGTGGAAAACCGACAATAATCCTTGAAATTATTGCTGATTACGATCTTTGGATATGGCATGCGTACTTTGGTATGCCAGGGTCCAATAATGATATAAATGTTTTGGAAAGATCTCATCTTTTTGCAGATCTGGCTAGAGGCATCGCTCCACCAGCGCATTATGTCATCCAAGGAAAAGTGTACGATATGGGTTATTACCTCGCGGATGGAATATATCCAAAGTGGGCAACACTTGTTCAAACTATTCACGATCCTCGCACAGAAAAAAAGAGGTATTTTGCAATGAAACAAGAGTCGTGTAGGAAGGATGTCGAGCGGGCGTTTGGAGTTCTTCAAAGCCGGTTTGCAATTGTTGCAAATCCTTCCCGGTATTGGAGCAAGGATGATTTGCATGATATTATGTCTGCGTGTATTATCATGCACAATATGATAATTGAGGATGAGCGGGATCTTAATATACCCATCGATGAAGCAAGAGAAGTTTCTATACCAGACGTTGAAATTGTGAATGAAGGACTCGATCAATTCCAGACATTTCTTGCCCGATTTAAGAAAATTAAGGACAAAGATGCACATATATCACTTCGTAATGCTTTGATTGAACATTTGTGGGAAGAACGCATGAGTTATGATGTTTAATGTATTATGAGTTATGAAATGTGTTTAATAAATTGTTTGTTTTTAAAATTACTTTTTTGTAATATAGTTTTAAATTTTATTCATTATTAAAAAATTAAATTAAATATTAAGAAAATAATTTTAATATGATAATTATTAATGTACATAAATATAAATACAAAGTAATTATTATTTTTAATTAAATTATATAAATATAAATATTTAATATATTATATATATTAATACAAATATGTATTAATATAATTGATAAATGTAATATTATATGAATAGTAAAGGGAATCAAAATGGAATATTCTATTGTAGAGGGAAATTTAGAGTTGTGGGTTGGAGAAGGATAGTGAAAAACTGTAAATCTGACTGTAAAATAGAGATAGTGTAACTGTAAAATAGAGGTGTGGGTTGGAGATGGCCTCAGACCACCTCCAACGCACCGCCAAAAATGGCGTTGGAGGGGAAAATGCCGCTTGCGGGCGCTCCAACGCGCCCGCAAAGATTGCGGCCGGGAACGCCATTTTTGGCGTTCCCGCACAGTGCACCGCAATTTTTTGCGGTGCACTGTTCATCCCCCGGTATCCCCTTTATTTTTTTTTTCTTTTTTTTATTTACTTTGTTATTAGATCTTTTTTTTTCATTTTTGTTTTATTTTTTTTATATTTTTTTTATTTTTCTTTTATTTTAATTATTTTCTTTCTTATCTATTTTTTAAAAATTTAAGTTCATCTTTTTTTTAATATATTAAATTTAATACAAATATAATAAAATAGAAATTATTAAATTAAAAGACCATAACATTAAATTTAAATTGAAATGAGATACAAAAGTAGTGAAAAATTAATTAAAACATAATACAGTAAACTAAATTAATAATCTCCCAAATCATGGCCAGATCCGGAACCCCCGATGTCTCCAAAATAATTTTGAAAGCCAAAATTAGTGTTGGGAGTGAATGAAGACTGCTGACGCATTCTCTCCATTATTTCAGCTTGTGATTGTTGGATAAACATACGTCGCATGGGATCGGAAATTGTCATTGGATCAATCAACATGGTTTCTTGATCTTGCTTCTTCCTGGCCAACTCATTCGCCTCTTCAATAGCGGCAATCCTCCGGTCTTGGGCTTTCTTTGTCTCCTCATAATATGCCTGCATTTGTTTATTACTTTCCAACAATGTATTAACAAAAACAGACATATCTTCACCTTTCTTCTTTTTCAGTTTAGATTTTTTAACACCCAAAGGGCGTTGAGATCCAGATCCAGATCCACTGCCGCTACCATCACTTAAATTGACAGAAAAAGGAATTGAGGGAGGTGACATAGGAGATTCCGGCATCGGGGTATTTGAACTGAGTGATTGAGTTGAAAAATCTTCACATCGTGATTTTTGAGCCTTGCAAGAGAACTTTTCGAAATCCTTCAATATATCCCACACATGCTCAAATTTGAATCCTTTTTCATACTTCTTTTCCATCATCATCAGCTCCTTTGCTCGTTTCATCTGCATATTTACTAAAGTTTTAGAATATCTATTGACATACATGAAAACAGATTGTCAAATGCATAGCTAAACTTACCAAATCACTTGTGGAGATACCACTTGGTTTCATATACTCGACTTGTTGGATGCAAGATTTAAGCTTTGCCGTGGCCGCAAGATGGTCTGCATTCGGCTCTCAACGGAACGCCAAGTTCTATCCGGAACAGATTGATTGGGTTTTTGTAGGTTCAATGCATCAGTAACACGTTGCCAGAACATTTCTTTTTTTTGGGATATGCCAATTTCAGGATCTTGGGAAATTTCGATGTATGCATGACAAAGTTGTTTATCTTCATCAATGCTGTAATTGGCATTTCTTGAGCTTGCCATAGAGAATAAATGAAAGAAAGGAGAGTATATAGTTGAATCCAATGTTGTAAATGGAATGTGGGAGGTGTAGAGTCTATTCCACTACAACTTATTTATAATTAAAGTTCTCACAAATCAAACGGTCAACATCCGACCGACAAATCTAATGGTTCGGATTTAAAGATTGAATCCAATGGTTCAGATCGAGTCGTTTGAATTGGATGCCACATCAATGGTCTAGATCCTGCCGACACATCCAATGGTTCGGATTTAAAGAATGAATCCAATGGTTCAGATCGAGTCGTTTGAATTGGATGCCACATCAATGGTCTAGATCCTGCCGACACATCCAATGGTTCGGATTTAAAGAATGAATCCAATGGTTCAGATCGAGTCGTTTGAATTGGATGCCACATCAATGGTCTAGATCCTGCCGACACATCCAATGGTTCGGATTTAAAGCATGAATCCAATGGCTCGTATTCTTTCTAGGCCACATTCAATTTATCTATTTAAAGTAGACATCTTGTTTAGAATAAATCACATCTTCCATTGTATTTTGATTATATAAAAGTCTTAGGAACGATGAATCACATCTTCGGCGATGATGACGACCTTGAAGAGTTTCAACAAAGATTGTTTCAACAAATGCATAACAACAATCTTGCAATAGGGGCATTATTAGCATCCCAAAATTCAACAAACGTTCATGGAGGTTCGGTTCGTGGGCGTAGAGTAGTCCATCGTGATCGAGAAGGAGCTGCCGAACAACTTTTCAATGACTACTTTTCTGAAACTCCAACCTTCAATGAAGAGATGTTTCGTAGACGTTTTCGGATGTCTCGAAATTTATTTCTTCGTATTGTTGAAGCGTTAAGAAGCCACGACGAGTACTTCGTTCAACGTATGGATGCACTTGGGAGACCGGGTTTGTCCACTCTACAAAAGGTTACAGCTGCCTTTCGGGTGTTGGCGTATGGAATGCCGGCGGATGCAGTCGATGAATACATAAATATTGGTGAGTCAACTATAATTGAATGTGTGAAAAGGTTTTGTCGTGCAATCGTTGAAATATTTTCCAACCAATATATGAGATCCCCTAATCCGAATGATGTTGCTAGACTACTGTATATTGGTAAACAACGTGGATTTCCAGGGATGTTAGGCTCTCTAGATTGCATGCATTGGAGGTGGAAAAATTGTCCAACTGCTTGGGCAGGGCAATATGCGGGACGTAGTGGAAAACCGACAATAATCCTTGAAATTATTGCTGATTACGATCTTTGGATATGGCATGCGTACTTTGGTATGCCAGGGTCCAATAATGATATAAATGTTTTGGAAAGATCTCATCTTTTTGCAGATCTGGCTAGAGGCATCGCTCCACCAGCGCATTATGTCATCCAAGGAAAAGTGTACGATATGGGTTATTACCTCGCGGATGGAATATATCCAAAGTGGGCAACACTTGTTCAAACTATTCACGATCCTCGCACAGAAAAAAAGAGGTATTTTGCAATGAAACAAGAGTCGTGTAGGAAGGATGTCGAGCGGGCGTTTGGAGTTCTTCAAAGCCGGTTTGCAATTGTTGCAAATCCTTCCCGGTATTGGAGCAAGGATGATTTGCATGATATTATGTCTGCGTGTATTATCATGCACAATATGATAATTGAGGATGAGCGGGATCTTAATATACCCATCGATGAAGCAAGAGAAGTTTCTATACCAGACGTTGAAATTGTGAATGAAGGACTCGATCAATTCCAGACATTTCTTGCCCGATTTAAGAAAATTAAGGACAAAGATGCACATATATCACTTCGTAATGCTTTGATTGAACCTTTGTGGGAAGAACGCATGAGTTATGATGTTTAATGTATTATGAGTTATGAAATGTGTTTAATAAATTGTTTGTTTTTAAAATTACTTTTTTGTAATATAGTTTTAAATTTTATTCATTATTAAAAAATTAAATTAAATATTAAGAAAATAATTTTAATATGATAATTATTAATGTACATAAATATAAATACAAAGTAATTATTATTTTTAATTAAATTATATAAATATAAATATTTAATATATTATATATATTAATACAAATATGTATTAATATAATTGATAAATGTAATATTATATGAATAGTAAAGGGAATCAAAATGGAATATTCTATTGTAGAGGGAAATTTAGAGTTGTGGGTTGGAGAAGGATAGTGGAAAACTGTAAATCTGACTGTAAAATAGAGATAGTGTAACTGTAAAATAGAGGTGTGGGTTGGAGATGGCCTCAGACCACCTCCAACGCACCGCCAAAAATGGCGTTGGAGGGGAAAATGCCGCTTGCGGGCGCTCCAACGCGCCCGCAAAGATTGCGGCCGGGAACGCCATTTTTGGCGTTCCCGCACAGTGCACCGCAATTTTTTGCGGTGCACTGTTCATCCCCCGGTATCCCCTTTATTTTTTTTTTCTTTTTTTTATTTACTTTGTTATTAGATCTTTTTTTTTCATTTTTGTTTTATTTTTTTTATAATTTTTTTTATTTTTCTTTTATTTTAATTATTTTCTTTCTTATCTATTTTTTAAAAATTTAAGTTCATCTTTTTTTTTAATATATTAAATTTAATACAAATATAATAAAATAGAAATTATTAAATTAAAAGACCATAACATTAAATTTAAATTGAAATGAGATACAAAAGTAGTGAAAAATTAATTAAAACATAATACAGTAAACTAAATTAATAATCTCCCAAATCATGGCCAGATCCGGAACCCCCGATGTCTCCAAAATAATTTTGAAAGCCAAAATTAGTGTTGGGAGTGAATGAAGACTGCTGACGCATTCTCTCCATTATTTCAGCTTGTGATTGTTGGATAAACATACGTCGCATGGGATCGGAAATTGTCATTGGATCAATCAACATGGTTTCTTGATCTTGCTTCTTCCTGGCCAACTCATTCGCCTCTTCAATAGCGGCAATCCTCCGGTCTTGGGCTTTCTTTGTCTCCTCATAATATGCCTGCATTTGTTTATTACTTTCCAACAATGTATTAACAAAAACAGACATATCTTCACCTTTCTTCTTTTTCAGTTTAGATTTTTTAACACCCAAAGGGCGTTGAGATCCAGATCCAGATCCACTGCCGCTACCATCACTTAAATTGACAGAAAAAGGAATTGAGGGAGGTGACATAGGAGATTCCGGCATCGGGGTATTTGAACTGAGTGATTGAGTTGAAAAATCTTCACATCGTGATTTTTGGGCCTTGCAAGAGAACTTTTCGAAATCCTTCAATATATCCCACACATGCTCAAATTTGAATCCTTTTTCATACTTCTTTTCCATCATCATCAGCTCCTTTGCTCGTTTCATCTGCATATTTACTAAAGTTTTAGAATATCTATTGACATAAATGAAAACAGATTGTCAAATGCATAGCTAAACTTACCAAATCACTTGTGGAGATACCACTTGGTTTCATATACTCGACTTGTTGGATGCAAGATTTAAGCTTTGCCGTGGCCGCCAAGATGGTCTGCATTCGGCTCTCAACGGAACGCCAAGTTCTATCCGGAACAGATTGATTGGGTTTTTGTAGGTTCAATGCATCAGTAACACCTTGCCAGAACATTTCTTTTTTTTGGGATATGCCAATTTCAGGATCTTGGGAAATTTCGATGTATGCATGACAAAGTTGTTTATCTTCATCAATGCTGTAATTGGCATTTCTTGAGCTTGCCATAGAGAATAAATGAAAGAAAGGAGAGTATATAGTTGAATCCAATGTTGTAAATGGAATGTGGGAGGTGTAGAGTCTATTCCACTACAACTTATTTATAATTAAAGTTCTCACAAATCAAACGGTCAACATCCGACCGACAAATCTAATGGTTCGGATTTAAAGATTGAATCCAATGGTTCAGATCGAGTCGTTTGAATTGGATGCCACATCAATGGTCTAGATCCTGCCGACACATCCAATGGTTCGGATTTAAAGAATGAATCCAATGGTTCAGATCGAGTCGTTTGAATTGGATGCCACATCAATGGTCTAGATCCTGCCGACACATCCAATGGTTCGGATTTAAAGAATGAATCCAATGGTTCAGATCGAGTCGTTTGAATTGGATGCCACATCAATGGTCTAGATCCTGCCGACACATCCAATGGTTCGGATTTGGTCTTTTTAAATAATATTCTACATTAACGGTCAAGATTCCACCGACAAATCTAATGGTTCGGATTTAAAGCATGAATCCAATGGCTCGTATTCTTTCTAGGCCACATTCAATTTATCTATTTAAAGTAGACATCTTGTTTAGAATAAATCACATCTTCCATTGTATTTTGATTATATAAAAGTCTTAGGAACGATGAATCACATCTTCGGCGATGATGACGACCTTGAAGAGTTTCAACAAAGATTGTTTCAACAAATGCATAACAACAATCTTGCAATAGGGGCATTATTAGCATCCCAAAATTCAACAAACGTTCATGGAGGTTCGGTTCGTGGGCGTAGAGTAGTCCATCGTGATCGAGAAGGAGCTGCCGAACGACTTTTCAATGACTACTTTTCTGAAACTCCAACCTTCAATGAAGAGATGTTTCGTAGACGTTTTCGGATGTCTCGAAATTTATTTCTTCGTATTGTTGAAGCGTTAAGAAGCCACGACGAGTACTTCGTTCAACGTATGGATGCACTTGGGAGACCGGGTTTGTCCACTCTACAAAAGGTTACAGCTGCCTTTCGGGTGTTGGCGTATGGAATGCCGGCGGATGCAGTCGATGAATACATAAATATTGGTGAGTCAACTATAATTGAATGTGTGAAAAGGTTTTGTCGTGCAATCGTTGAAATATTTTCCAACCAATATATTATATGAGATCCCCTAATCCGAATGATGTTGCTAGACTACTGTATATTGGTAAACAACGTGGATTTCCAGGGATGTTAGGCTCTCTAGATTGCATGCATTGGAGGTGGAAAAATTGTCCAACTGCTTGGGCAGGGCAATATGCGGGACGTAGTGGAAAACCGACAATAATCCTTGAAATTATTGCTGATTACGATCTTTGGATATGGCATGCGTACTTTGGTATGCCAGGGTCCAATAATGATATAAATGTTTTGGAAAGATCTCATCTTTTTGCAGATCTGGCTAGAGGCATCGCTCCACCAGCGCATTATGTCATCCAAGGAAAATTGTACGATATGGGTTATTACCTCGCGGATGGAATATATCCAAAGTGGGCAACACTTGTTCAAACTATTCACGATCCTCGCACAGAAAAAAAGAGGTATTTTGCAATGAAACAAGAGTCGTGTAGGAAGGATGTCGAGCGGGCGTTTGGAGTTCTTCAAAGCCGGTTTGCAATTGTTGCAAATCCTTCCCGGTATTGGAGCAAGGATGATTTGCATGATATTATGTCTGCGTGTATTATCATGCACAATATGATAATTGAGGATGAGCGGGATCTTAATATACCCATCGATGAAGCAAGAGAAGTTTCTATCCCAGACGTTGAAATTGTGAATGAAGGACTCGATCAATTCCAGACATTTCTTGCCCGATTTAAGAAAATTAAGGACAAAGATGCACATATATCACTTCGTAATGCTTTGATTGAACATTTGTGGGAAGAACGCATGAGTTATGATGTTTAATGTATTATGAGTTATGAAATGTGTTTAATAAATTGTTTGTTTTTAAAATTACTTTTTTGTAATATAGTTTTAAATTTTATTCATTATTAAAAAATTAAATTAAATATTAAGAAAATAATTTTAATATGATAATTATTAATGTACATAAATATAAATACAAAGTAATTATTATTTTTAATTAAATTATATAAATATAAATATTTAATATATTATATATATTAATACAAATATGTATTAATATAATTGATAAATGTAATATTATATGAATAGTAAAGGGAATCAAAATGGAATATTCTATTGTAGAGGGAAATTTAGAGTTGTGGGTTGGAGAAGGATAGTGGAAAACTGTAAATCTGACTGTAAAATAGAGATAGTGTAACTGTAAAATAGAGGTGTGGGTTGGAGATGGCCTCAGGGGTCTTTCACTTTTATTCATAGGATTAAAAAATAATAATAATTTAATTAAATCGAATATAAGTTAATATCGTATGCATAGCTTATTTAATAGATGGAATGAGGAGGCGAAGACTTACTAAAGTGCTAGAGTCCATGCCTTCTTCGATTCTCCAGCCGGCATTCTATCTCTCCACTTTTTTTTTTATAATTTGTGCGGTGTGGACTCCCACTACCTTTTTTCGGCCTCGGCTAAAAAAAAAAAGAGAAAAAAAAAGAGAAAAAATAGATGGAATGTAATGTTTGTACGATATTTAAAACTCGTTCATAGAACCCTAATCTCCCCAACATGAATATTATTTAATTAATGGATAATGACATGAACTATATCACGGGAAGACAACAATCTTAATAATATATAACAGTCACACACTGTGCTGCCTTAATTAATTTATATTTAATATTTGAGATGAAATTGGTATATAACAATATACTACTAGCAGAGTAGCAGTATGGCATTATTTAAAAATGAATACGTATAAAACAATTATAGTACAGTCAAATCTATTCCTGGACTTGGTCAAATGCTGCTCCCAATATGTTCCTCTCAATTACTATTATTAATCTAAAAGGATTATTAATGAATTATCAGAAGGATGATGGTGTATATATTTCATCTATTAAAAAAAATTATAGGAATTCCATGAACTAAATAACTAATTTAAAACATTATTGTTGTTTTTTTTAATGCGAAGCAAAACATTATTGCTGTTGATCAATGCTATGTAAAAAAAAAAAGAAAGTATAATATTAGAATATTTTTTCATGAACAGTCTATACAGCTAGAAAATGATAGTGGGAGCTAATACTACACAAATTATAAAGGAAATAAATGGATGGATAAGGGCCGAGTGGGGAATTCAACCCCAGCCTAGCGGTCAAATCTCCATCCTCAATATATTTAGATAGTTTGAAATATATCAATCCATATTTATTATATTTATCTACTTTTTTAGTTTTTTGCTAAACAACCTATACAGTTTAGAAAATAAGTGGTGAAAGTTCATGCCGCACAAATTATGAAAGAGATGTTGGGTGGAGTATCTAACCCCAACCTAAATATTGGGAGTCAAGGAACTTGACCACTAAGCCAAGTCCTCAACTCCATAATTAATTTATTTTGTAATATGACTTATTTAATTTATTTAATAAAATTATTTATTTGCGTGTGTTTTTTTTTTGGTAATATCCATATTTAATTTAAGGATATAGTATTTTTTTACTTGTGGAAAATAAAATAAGTCATGGAAACATCTAAATCTCATGAAAAGTTGTCATGCTTTTAGTGCAAAAATCAATGGCTAAAGTAGTTTGGCGTTCAACTTCCAATACTTGCTTCATCTTAATATGGTAAGTTTCTTTACTTATTTTTTGTCCCTTACATTTTCATATATAGTCTGATTCTTTATAGGGCTTATACACGAAATATACCCCTAACAAATATAAATGGTACTGCAGTACCTCTGACATTAATGTATCCAAACACCACCCCACTGCATAAATAAAATGTTTGGATCATACCCCTGGAATGTTTGACAAAAATAAAGAAAATGTAAAGTAATGGAAAAGAGGAAATGGCAAATTTACCCTCATTAGAGTGTACCCCTAACGTGTGAAGAAGAGGGGAAATTGCCGGGAAAGTCTTGGGCGTTGGGATTGTCTTGTTGAGGAAGCAAACGAAGGCATCGGTAGCCCCAAATCGGAGGGAAGAAGCTGCGGTGCTCTTCAGCATTCGTAGATTCGGTTCCCTGTGAAGAAGAGGATGGCCGGTGCAGGAGGGCATCAGGAGAGGGAGATGACGATCCTTGCGTTCTTGGAGTTCGATGAACAAATGGAAAGCATGACTGTGAAAATGGGTACTACCATTAGCGACATGCGTGGTGTTTTGGCGACGAAGCGCGGGGTGGACGCGACGAAGTTATTGTTACACTATGAGCATCCGGGGGAGAAGTTTCCGGTGGCGTTGGTGACGGACGAGGACATCAATCGAATGTTGGAGGTGCACACCCTGTTACGAAAGGGGATGTGTAGAGTGGTAGCAAAAAGGGACACCCCCGAGAGCAATCGAACAAGGTACATCGAGGAGTAATGAGTTGCAATTTTGTGTTTGTATGGAACATGGATTGGAAATAGAAACTGGATGCATTTGGGTTGAAGCAGTATCTTTGTTGTTATTTGTGTGGCTGATTTTGTTCCTGCAATTGATACCATCATATTGCATGAAGCTGTGGCATTTTGGTAGAGTTAGGGTTTAGTGTTTCCGAGAGTGAAATTTGGATACTGAAAGCTGAAATCTGATCACAATGATATAAATGTTCAATACAGTGGAGTAGGTTAGTAATACGAAGCACTGATTGTTTTTTGAAAATGGAATGAATGCATTCCCTTTATATTATGAGTATAATGTAAGAAGCATTTTCCCTTGGGCTTGTAATGCAGGGCAGCGGATACAGATGCAACGGGGGATGGTGATGAGCCGAATAGAGAAGGGCCAACGGCCGCGATAATTTGGGGTCGCGCGATAAGGGGAGAAGGGCAAACCTTTGTTAATGCAAATCACTTTCGGAGGGTGTTGAAGAACTATTGTATATCCCAGAAGCGTGCATTCCGGTATGAGAGGAATGATGGAACGAAGATAACAGCAGTGTGTACTGTCATGGGTTGTCAATGGCGGGTGTATGCATCATTTCACAAGGTGGATTTGTCATTTGGGATAAGACGATGCAACTTAGTTCACACTTGTGGGTTGGATACATTAAAGGATCGGGATAATCCGAAGGCAGATGCGAATTGGGTAGCAGCTTGTATTAAGAAAAAAGTGAGATGTGATCCAACGTACACTCCGAAGCAGGCGATGAGAGACATTGACGAGGAGTTCGGGGTCGTAATTAAGTATAGAAAGGCTTGGGGTGGGAAGGAGATTGCGCTTAAAGAAATTCACGGAGGTGATTTTAATAGCTTTGATAAGTTAAAAGGGTTTTGCGATGGCTTGAAGATGACAAATCCAGGTAATAATAATCCAGTGGTGTTATATGGTTGCGCAATTTGTAATTGTAAGTGGGAATTCATACATATATGTCATTTTAATTGGTTACAGGTAGCGATGCGGATTTGGAGAAATTTGAAGAATCAGGGAAGTTTCGAAGGTTGTATATTTCCTTTGCCGCATGCGTAATTGGATTTGTTAAAGGTTGTAGACCTTTGCTTTTCTTGGATGGATCACACATAAAATACAAGTGGAAAGGCCATCTCTTGAGTGCGGAGACGAAGGACCCCGATAATGGGTTGTTGCCTGTTGCGTTCGCAGGTGATATAGTATTATACATATATTTTTTTTGTGTGGTGATGTAGAATTGGAGTCTTACTAACAGTGAAATGGTTGTTTGCAGTGGTGGATTCTGAGAACGACGAAAATTGGGATTGGTTCTGTCGGAAGCTAAGGGTTACTATACTCAGGCAAACCGGTGAGGAGCAATGGGACAAGTATACCATATTCAGTGATCGACACTCTGGGTTAATGAAAGCGGTACCTGATGTGTTTGTTGGATGCCACCACGCCATCTGTTTAAGGCATCTTGTGGACAACTTCAAGAAGCAGGTTAAAAACAAAAATTTTGAAATATTAGTAAGATTGCTAGTTGAATAACCAGTGTAACTACCAATGTAATATATTATTTTAATGTAGGTGGGGAAAAAATACCACTACACTTATATTCAGCATTGGATGAGCAAGTTAAACATGGCGGCTTATGCAGCGACATATGGGGAGTTTGAACGTCATATGGATGATATAATGACCAGGTTACCTGCTGCAGGGGAATATCTTATGGAATCCGAACCGAGTAAATGGGCTAATGCGTTGTTCGTTGGCAAGAGATGGGGCATTGTAAACAACAACATAGCTGAGTGCTGGAATTCGTGGGTGAAAGAGGCGAGGAAGTTGCCTCCAATGGGAATGATTAATACTATTCGGAAGCAAACAATGACAATGCTTAATCGGAAAAGAGAAAAAGGGCTGAAAATGAATGACAACCAACTGTGTCCGTCGATTGAGAAGGAACTGAGACAGAATTATTTGGCCGGCCGAGGAGTTAGTGTGTTGTCTGCTTCTGGAACAATCTTTGAGGTCATGGATGGTGAGAAGACAATGGCGGTGGATGTGGAGGAGAGAACATGTTCGTGCTGTTGTTGGCAATTGTACGGGTACCCGTGCAAACATGCATGTGCATGTATTGACCAATTACACCGCAGCGTGTATGAATTTTGTGATCCGTACTATCGGGTGCAAGCATACCGCATAACATACAGCACGGCAATGTACCCCATCCCGAATGATGGAGACGATGACGGAAGTGAAGTAGGACCAGATTTTGTGTACCCTCCAGACGTTCGATCACAGCCAGGACGAAGAAAGACAAAGAGGATTCCGTCACAGGTGCCGGTAAGAACTGGAACTTGTGGGCTGTGTAGAAAACCAGGACATAACAAACGGACATGCAAAGAGTCCCGAACGCAGCGTTGAAGGGTTTATGAGTTTGTGATATTTCCAAGGAGTAGGACTTCCCACTTTTGATTTCTGATCACTTTCATATCATGGTACTTTCATTTAGTACTTAAGGAGTACCTTAAATATGAGAGGAACTATTAATCTCGATTGGGTTAAATGTTTATTGGATGGTTTGCCATTATTTTGTATGCTCTAACATTATGGATGCTAATGGCCGTGGTGAATGTAGTACCGTTTAAGACTGAATGTTGTTTATATTATGTTGTGCTAATGTGAGGCTCTTTGGGTTGATGTTTATTTCTGGAATTTGTGAAAGACAGGATTTTGTGGTGGGCAAGTAATTACAGGTGGCATATTTTAAAGATCAGGTAAACATTCCAATACATATGAAGGCGTATTTGATACAAAAAAAGTATACACCCCAATACAAATTACTGGACATTCGATACAATGATTCTGAATGTCAATACAAATACATCATAGTGGACTACATTTTGTGGGCCGATTAATAAAATTGTTTCCACCGTCTAAGTAATGAGATATTTGTGACGTCGGGCCTCGGTATGACCTCCTCTAATGGTGGGTCAACGTATTGGGGGTTCGCCTAGGGATGTTGTGCGATGTTACATGGCATGGCTAATGAATACTTGGTTTTTGGTTTGATGAGCTTTCATTTTGGTCTCTCCCTATATTCATTACGAGCAAATGGCATGCCAATAGAGCACGGTCGGTGATATACCATTCTTATATGAGCAATTTCACTTACCGTATGGATCTTTGGGTTATCCTAGTGGGTTAGAGAGCCGAATAGCATGGCTAATGGATACGATTTAGCAATGTGTTATTTTTAAAGAAATATTCCCTGCATATGTTCAAATCATCAATACAAATTACTGAACATTCGATACAATGATTCTGAATGTCAATACAAATACATCATAGTGGACTACATTTTGTGGGCCGATTAATAAAATTGTTTCCACCGTCTAAGTAATGAGATATTTGTGACGTCGGGCCTCGGTATGACCTCCTCTAATGGTGGGTCAACGTATTGGGGGTTCGCCTAGGGATGTTGTGCGATGTTACATGGCATGGCTAATGAATACTTGGGTTTTGGTTTGATGAGCTTTCATTTTGGTCTCTCCCTATATTCATTACGAGCAAATGGCATGCCAATAGAGCACGGTCGGTGATATACCATTCTTATATGAGCAATTTCACTTACCGTATGGATCTTTGGGTTATCCTAGTGGGTTAGAGAGCCGAATAGCATGGCTAATGGAAACGATTTAGCAATGTGTTATTTTTAAAGAAATATTCCCTGCATATGTTCAAATCATCAATACAAATTACTGGACATTCGATACAATGATTCTGAATGTCAATACAAATACGTGATAGTGGACTACATTTTGTGGGCCGATTAATAAAATTGTTTCCACCGTCTAAGTAATGAGATATTTGTGACGTCGGGCCTCGGTATGACCTCCTCTAATGGTGGGTCAACGTATTGGGGGTTCGCCTAGGGATGTTGTGCGATGTTACATGGCATGGCTAATGAATACTTGGGTTTTGGTTTGATGAGCTTTCATTTTGGTCTCTCCCTATATTCATTACGAGCAAATGGCATGCCAATAGAGCACGGTCGGTGATATACCATTCTTATATGAGCAATTTCACTTACCGTATGGATCTTTGGGTTATCCTAGTGGGTTAGAGAGCCGAATAGCATGGCTAATGGAAACGATTTAGCAATGTGTTATTTTTAAAGAAATATTCCCTGCATATGTTCAAATCATCAATACAAATTACTGGACATTCGATACAATGATTCTGAATGTCAATACAAATACGTGATAGTGGACTACATTTTGTGGGCCGATTAATAAAATTGTTTCCACCGTCTAAGTAATGAGATATTTGTGACGTCGGGCCTCGGTATGACCTCCTCTAATGGTGGGTCAACGTATTGGGGGTTCGCCTAGGGATGTTGTGCGATGTTACATGGCATGGCTAATGAATACTTGGGTTTTGGTTTGATGAGCTTTCATTTTGGTCTCTCCCTATATTCATTACGAGCAAATGGCATGCCAATAGAGCACGGTCGGTGATATACCATTCTTATATGAGCAATTTCACTTACCGTATGGATCTTTGGGTTATCCTAGTGGGTTAGAGAGCCGAATAGCATGGCTAATGGATACGATTTAGCAATGTGTTATTTTTAAAGAAATATTCCCTGCATATGTTCAAATCATCAATACAAATTACTGGACATTCGATACAATGATTCTGAATGTCAATACAAATACATCATAGTGGACTACATTTTGTGGGCCGATTAATAAAATTGTTTCCACCGTCTAAGTAATGAGATATTTGTGACGTCGGGCCTCGGTATGACCTCCTCTAATGGTGGGTCAACGTATTGGGGGTTCGCCTAGGGATGTTGTGCGATGTTACATGGCATGGCTAATGAATACTTGGGTTTTGGTTTGATGAGCTTTCATTTTGGTCTCTCCCTATATTCATTACGAGCAAATGGCATGCCAATAGAGCACGGTCGGTGATATACCATTCTTATATGAGCAATTTCACTTACCGTATGGATCTTTGGGTTATCCTAGTGGGTTAGAGAGCCGAATAGCATGGCTAATGGAAACGATTTAGCAATGTGTTATTTTTAAAGAAATATTCCCTGCATATGTTCAAATCATCAATACAAATTACTGGACATTCGATACAATGATTCTGAATGTCAATACAAATACGTGATAGTGGACTACATTTTGTGGGCCGATTAATAAAATTGTTTCCACCGTCTAAGTAATGAGATATTTGTGACGTCGGGCCTCGGTATGACCTCCTCTAATGGTGGGTCAACGTATTGGGGGTTCGCCTAGGGATGTTGTGCGATGTTACATGGCATGGCTAATGAATACTTGGGTTTTGGTTTGATGAGCTTTCATTTTGGTCTCTCCCTATATTCATTACGAGCAAATGGCATGCCAATAGAGCACGGTCGGTGATATACCATTCTTATATGAGCAATTTCACTTACCGTATGGATCTTTGGGTTATCCTAGTGGGTTAGAGAGCCGAATAGCATGGCTAATGGATACGATTTAGCAATGTGTTATTTTTAAAGAAATATTCCCTGCATATGTTCAAATCATCAATACAAATTACTGGACATTCGATACAATGATTCTGAATGTCAATACAAATACATCATAGTGGACTACATTTTGTGGGCCGATTAATAAAATTGTTTCCACCGTCTAAGTAATGAGATATTTGTGACGTCGGGCCTCGGTATGACCTCCTCTAATGGTGGGTCAACGTATTGGGGGTTCGCCTAGGGATGTTGTGCGATGTTACATGGCATGGCTAATGAATACTTGGGTTTTGGTTTGATGAGCTTTCATTTTGGTCTCTCCCTATATTCATTACGAGCAAATGGCATGCCAATAGAGCACGGTCGGTGATATACCATTCTTATATGAGCAATTTCACTTACCGTATAAAAAAATTAATTATATTATTTTATGGCCAAAAATAAAAGTAACTGTTAAACAAATGCATTGATCTATGAGCAATTTTTCTCCAATTTTACAGATTAAACAGATTATTGAGAGTACAGTGTCATTTGGGCCTAAGTAATTTACCCCCTTTTGCTAGTATTGCTTCTTCTGACACTAGTAGGAGAAATTTCCTCCACACACACTTCCCTATGGCCATCCCATCATTGCTATATATCGTACTACCCTCTCTTTGTAGGTCATTCCTTACCATTCCCCAAGAATTTTCAATCAATTGCAGGTCCTCTTGTATTCTTCCTCCATAAGCTTTCTCCCAAAAATTCCACACTCAAGCTCAATGGCTGCTCGGACCCGTGACGGAGGAATGGTGCAGCAACAACTGGCGGCCTTCACCGCCAGTAACCTCCGGCGACTGGAACGCGTGGAGCGGCGCAATCGCCGGCTCCGTTCGGAAATGGAGGAGGCGCGTACGAGGGACGCCTTGCGTGACCGCGAGCTCGAGCTTGCTCGCAAGGAGAGGAAGGCGATGAAGAGGCAGATCGCCGCCCTGGAGGCTGCCGCCGGCGAGTCGCGTGGGTCGGTCCTGGCTTTGATGGTCCCGGTTTCAATCCTTGGTACTATTGTGTTTATGGGGGAAAAGGGAAAAGCTGTGAGCAACAATGCCCTCAACCTCATCCTGTTCTGGGTCCGTAAATCCCTCCGTTTGGGATGATTCTTCATCTCAATGGTTGTAGTGCACAAGTCCTCCCCCATTTTGTCATTATTGGGTTGTTTAGGGTTGCCTGATTGTGTTTATGATTTTAAATCGTGTTATGGTTTTAAATGTGCTTAGATATGGGTTGTATAGTAAAACCCCCTTTTGTGGTAACCCCCTTTTGTGATGGAACCATTTCCAAACTATGAAAACCCTTAGTAGAATCTTGTGGTGGTGTGGGATGGATTGTGTAATGGTTTATCTGTAGTGTAAGGCTAACCATATGTAAAATCTATATTTCAGTAAATTGTGTTCACTACTATAAGCTTGTTTTGTTTCCAATCTGTTGAATACAAATTCTGAATCATTTAAGAATGCTCTTTTGTGTAAGGCATGTTTATGGGGTTTAATTGCACTAAATGAGGGGGCACAATAAAATGAGGGCTTAATGGTGCATGAACAGGCATGCCTTCCTTTGAAATGCGGGGTTGCATGGATGCTGCATATCCACACCCATGTGGGGATATTTAGGACATTACACAGTTTATGGGTACCACTGTATTAACCTTGCAAGTCGTGTTTCCCACTTTCAATACAAGTTGGCAAATGGCTTGGCTGTGTGTGCTCTAATACAGTCTATGCAATTCACCACTACCCAATCAAATTTCGATACAAATGACGTGTGATAAGAGTCCAATAACGGTTGGAATTAATAATAATAACATTACAACACAATCAATAATGTCTAAATAGCAAGACAGCAAATGGTATGTGCCACCAACATGCACTAATCGAGTCTGGTGGAGTACCATCCCTCCCCAATTAATTGATGACTTTCATTATGCTCTTAGAATCGTTAAGAATAGTGAAAGCAATACGAGCACGATACATCTTTATGTCGACACTGTTTTCATATGCCCAGAAATCTTTGCTGTCGTGCAAATATGCCTCACTCCACAGACACACGAATGCACCGCAATCGAGTCCATCGGGCTGCTGTTGCCTGCACGTCGGGACCGAATGCTCCTTATCATCGAAGTCCATTTTATTCCTCTTCAGCCACCCGAGGAGGAATGATGCCTGTCACCATAAAAATACTTCCATCATTCTCGAAACAGCACCATACTTCCCACTACAAATACTGGATAATGCTGCTAAATACTTACAACATCGGAGTTTCCCGTTTTGGCACGCCTCCCTCCCATCGAGTTACGCGAAAAAAGACGTTTCAATTTGAAATCGATTATGAGCATACGCCAATGGAAGCCACCATCGTGGACGGGCACTACACAATATCGAACATCCTTCCGACCATACTCGATCATTGTTGTAAGCTCGAGTCTATTGTCACCAGACATCTTTGCCAAAAAAGCATTGTACTCTTCCAACTTCACTGCGTGATTCTTGTACTTATCCAACCGCTGAACGATAGATGTCTACGAAATAACAAAATTTAGACAAATTGTGACACCAATATCAGTAGTCATACAGTCTTATAAAATTTCACTTACCGTTGTAAACGTACTTAGGAAGCCCATCCGGACTTTGAGATTCTGTGAGGCAATGTATTCATCCGATGTAATTACCGCCAAGAATGCATTCACGATCTCCGAACTAAGTGCTTTGTTAAATAAAAGATCAATCATCGTGGAAACTCGCACTGAATGTATGCCGCTCGACCAAATTGTGTCCCTTGTTGAGGTGCCATTAACAATTAAGACTACCTCATTTGTCAGTCAAAATACAAACGCAATAATTAAATCACTTACCGTACGTAGCCATGATCCAGGTACTCATCAATGAAGTCCCTCTCGTCAACAAGCATTTGCTCACGACCACACCAATCTCTTCTTCCCTGCACCTTGGCCGCTGCCTTCATTTCAGCGTTTGGATTCTCCCCCCTCTCGCCCGGACGAATCGAACTAAGCTCAATCTAATATTTATCAGCAATTAAATGATAAATACGAATTCAACTCCATAAACACATAAGTAATTGTTATGAGCAAAACACTAGGTCAGACTCACTCACCGGTTTCGCCTCATTAGTGGTCACAGGCTTCGCCCGTCTTTTCCTCGGGCCTGGTGGAGTGATATAAAATGAGGGCTTTCGTTTCGGCCTCCTATCGTCCCTTTCCTGAACGCCCCTTACAATTGATGACTTAACTTTCCCTGTATTCAAGCACTGGTTCACCCCACTAACACCTTCATTTTTTCCGGAGCTGCTGCTGGCACCCTCCCCCACATCATTGCAGTCCTCATTCCCTATAGCCAAATCTCCCGCTTGTGAAGCATCCACATTTCCATTTCCTGAACCACTGCTGCCACCACTTAGCGTTGTATCAATATGTTCATCTGCACCGCCCGAGTCCTTCAGCTCAACCTTCTCCGACTCTACCTCATTGTTAACCTCTTCGTGCCCCTTCCCAGCTCCAGCAATCTCAACTGCATTCACAAGATGACCGATTGCACCCATTTCAGCATCCACATATTCCATTTTCCTACTAGCTCGATCCTCGCTTCGTTTAGTCCTCAACTCATCTTCAACTTTCATGCAAAATCCATAAACAAAAATTCCAAACTTAATTCAGAAACCAGTACCATACCAGAATTTAATACATCACACCCAAATGACAATACAAAGCATACCAAAATTTAATACACCAAACACAATTTACATTACAAATCATCCAAATTCTAATACATCAAACCAACATTACAATACAAAATAGACATTTTATAATACATATGATGGCATACGTAATACATCCTGAACATACCTTCGCCGATCTCTTCCTCCTCGACGCCGTCTCCATTTGCCATGGTGGATCCAATTTCGGTCCCTACATTAACATCGTACAGCTCTAACCCTTCTTCCATCACACCGGTACTCTCCATTTCCGGCAGCTCCCTCACAGCGTTTGCATTGTCCATGGCTTTCTCTACCAAAACCGTCGGCTGCCCACGCTTCTCCTTTACCCCTTTCTCGTCCACAACCCGAACACCTCTTTTTGTATCAATCTGTTGGTTTTGGCAATTCCTAACAATCTGTACCACATCAGACAATACCAAGGCTTGCTCATTCTCTAATGCATCAATAGGCAATTGACAATTCAATACAAAATCATTACATTTCAATGCAAACACGTACCTCTCTCACTGGCACAATAAACCTGAACTCATCCTCCAAAGGTAAGAAGTTTACCACATCCTTCAACTTAATATTCTTCAGCTGCTTCATACACTCGTCCACTTTCGGGTGACTGGTACGCCACCGTGCGAATCGCGGAACACTTAGCCTGCCGATTGGTTTTCCCAGATGGGGCACACGCTCAAACAACCACGACTGCTCAAGATTAACAAATATTACACAATTTAGTAACATATCACAAATCAACTAAAACAAGTGCAACAACATAATACACTAATTTACAACTAAAACTTACTAACCATCATCCCAAACATGCATCCGTCTGCATAGCGCTTTCCCTTTACACACTTCCTGAGAGACTCCAGCAAAAACGAGTGGACTGCCTCACCCCAAGCGTACTCTCCTATTTTCTCCAAGTCATCCACATAGTGAACCACAAATGCTGGCAAGTACTGGGGGGCAGTGGGAAACAATACGGTATTGAACAAAAATATAATGTATAACCTTGCAAAATTTGAGGGGTCTTTCAAGTCCGGATTCGTTTCCTTTGGATCACACATAGCCTTCATAATGGCCAGTATGTTGTCCCTTTTAACGTTCACAATATTCCCCTTAAAGAATCTTTCCACAGTGCTGCTCTCCAGTTCCAGCTTCGGGTGCACATAGTCGCCTTCGTACTGTAGTGCCATCACGCATGAGAATTCGGAAGCTAAAAAATCCAGACAAATGTCCTGCCCCAATCTAAACGACCCCTCATCTACATCATAACACCTCACAACCGCCTCTAGCCACGACACACTACTATAGCCTTTCGGACATTTCAAAAAATGGCTAAACGGTGTCCTCAATACAGCCTCCTTCTGCTCCTGATTCATATTCTCATTCAATTCATCCATTATGCTCCTAAAAAATTGGGCAGAGCATCGGGTGATCATTCCGGTATCAACGACCTCCTTACGCTTCCTCGGCTTGCTCTCCCGGTCCCTATCAGCTCCACTCGTACCTATAATGATTTTCCTTGCACAACTTTTACCCTTGTCCCGTTGCACCTCGCTACTGCCTTCACTACTTTTTCCCTTCTCCAACTTCTTCCCCATCTGCTTGCCACCTTTCTTTCCCCCTCCCTTAGGTGCCATTTCTCTCTAATCAATGAAAAGCCATCCGCCTATTCAAAGTTAACGGATCTCATTACCATACGAACATACAAACCTTCACATTCTGTCCTAGAAACATATACAACAAAAACAAACTAGGGAAAGCATTACTAGCTATAACCAATTACCAATTGAACATTCAAACAACACAACATTTATCATTCTAAATCCCAAACAGCTTTCACAACATTCAAATGGCATCGATCACCAAATTATCCCACAAACTGCTCCTCATCCCACCTCCCCAATAATGCCTCGCCTCCTCTCACAATCACGGTCACCCACGCGTCGCTAATTCTAACCGAAAACCTCCACCCCCACCCCGTCCTAATCCTTCCGCCTTGCCCTAACTTCCAACCCTAACTCCTCCCTATCCGCCGTACCCGCTGTCTCCCGTTCCACCCATCATCTAAATGCCTAATCAAATTCAAATCCCGCACTCCCAAGTTAATTCCGTGGTACGCCCCTCCCAACCACCGTCCCTCGCAAGCCCTTGCCCCCCACCGAAACACACATCGTCCAACGGAAAGAAACGCAAAATACGGAAATTTAGTGACAAAAAGCTTACTTACCTCGCTCTGGCACTCCGTATCCCAACTTCGCACTCCGCTTGCTCCTTCTCCGGTCGCCGTTGAGCGGTCCACGCCGTTGAATCACAAACTCAAGTTTTCCGACACTTAATGGTTAATGTAGGAGATTGGACTATTGAGAGAACGGTGGGAATTCAAAACGTAATGGGGGATTTTCTCATTTTTAAATTATTATCATTTTTCCATTTTCTTTAAAATCCTATTTGGGGGGTTTTTTCTGTATACATGGAGCTGGGGGGGGTTACGGAGGAATTATGTTTGGATGGGGGGGGTTTTTCTCGAGTTTCCTGTTCTTTATATTACATGGTGCGCCACCACCACCATCATCATCCACATTAATAATAATAATAATAATAATAATAATAATAATAATAATAATAATAATAATAATAATAATAATAATAATAATAATAATGATGATGATGATTATCATATTTTATACTTATATACTCTTAAATTTATCAAATTTTCAACTCAATTATACTTAGATATTTAATATACAAAATTAGGAAATAAATTATATTACCTCCAACATAATGGAATATTCTGTTAAATATTATGAGAGCTTTGAAATTATCCAAAGCATCAAAGGATCAACTGAGTTTTTTTTTTTCTGATACCGGGTATCCCATGCCACATTGGACCCAAAACTAATCCCTCAATGATCTGGTGGGCATTGAAGGGTTTCCTCTCCCAAAGCAGAATTCTGCATACACAAAGGCTCGAACCCGAGACATTTACTTAAGTTGTCAGAGCCCAAGGATCAACTGAGTTAGAAGGTCATTGGAATTTTCTTTATCTTTTAAGAAAAATTAATTGAGGAAAGGGGTTAGGGATGAATTAGAATTAAATTATTCAAATGAAATCCAAATCTAATCTATCATTCCATCCCTTTAGAAAAGTCATAAGTAAAATTAAATTTCAAAAAGCCTGAATAAATAAATAAACATAAATAAAAGGTAGAAATGGGCAAATGGAACAGTAAACCACTAAAACCTTGAGTCAGAGTCTCACATGTAAGCTGAGTGGGCCCCACGTCCTGAAAGCCGTTTGTTCTTCAAATACCCAATGGAATGCCCACAAACTGCCTCTGTCCGTTATTCCTGTTCTCCATTTTTCTGCTACTTCTTCCAATCTTCGCTCGACGATTTCCATTTCTTTTTCCCCAATCTTGTTTCAGATCGACTGCTGTATTCGTTATGCATAATCTCCTCGATTTTCCATACGGATTTGCTTAATCTGCGAGGAACTCAGGTTTGTCAATCGTTGATTTTTCTTCTGTTATGTTTTTTGCTTGCTCGTAGAATAAAAAATTGGTTGAATTGTTTGCATCTTCTTTGTTTGAGAGGGTTTTGAAGGGTGAGCTAGGTTATCTGAGCTCGTGAAGGCAGTTGTGTGAAAGTAAAGAGGTGGGAATATGATTAGGAAGCATGATTTCGGCAGATTTTGAAATTTATATAAGTTGAGGGGGAAAGTTCCGATTGAAGTTCTGACAACGATTTTTGTTTTTCCAATCAATAGAGCTTCAATTTTTGGTTTGCTGATTATATCAGTTTTATTGTTGATGGAAGTCGTATTAGATCTGTTCCCAGTTACGTGAAATATATTCTGAAAATGAGTTTACTTTCTGCTAATAGTGAGCTATTTCATGTTCTCTCTCTCAAAACTATTTATAGAATTTACGCATGGGGAGAAAAGGGGGCTTTTTTACTGCACTGAAAAAAATAGTCAGCTGCGGATCAAATCAGGGAAGAAAAAAGGTACTGGATAATTTAATTTCTAGCTTGCGAAATACCCTTTGTGGTTGATTCGTTTTTGGGTTTAATAAAGAAGATTGAATTCGTGTTTTCGATGTTCAGAGGACCCATAGCCCGGAAAATTGGTTGGAGCATCTAGATTTTGTTGCAGAGAGTTCTGCTGTAGCTCCACCTGCAGCCCCTGCGCCGCCCGTGGAGGAGGCAAAACTTACAGAAGATGAAGATGAGAGTAGTAGGCATGCCTATTCTGTTGCTATTGCGTCTGCTGTGGCTGCTGAAGCGGCGGTTGCTGCTGCTCAGGCAGCTGCAGAGGTTGTCCGGCTCACATCATCATCAGCTCAATACACGGGTAGAACGAAGGAAGAGTTGGCTGCAATCAAGATTCAGACAGCTTTCCGGGGATACATGGTATCTACTGTAACTCTCCATAGATCTGTTACAACTTTTGCAACCTTACCATCTCAAATCGTTGACTGTTGTTGCTTCACATAATTTTTCCAGGCAAGGCGAGCTTTGAGAGCTTTAAAAGGCCTTGTGAGGCTAAAATCACTGGTCGGAGGGCAATCCGTGAAACGCCAATCAGCTGCCACTTTAAAGTGTATGCAGACATTGTCTCGTGTGCAGTTTGAGATTCGCTCTAGGAGACTCAGATCGACGGATGAGAATATGTCTCTTCAGCGACAAATCCAGTTGAAACATGAAAAGGAGCTTGAGAAGCAGAAAGTCTCTGTAAGTACTAACTTTCCTTATTTTGCCATTCTTTTCTTCTTCAATTGCAAACAAGAAGGCACAAGCAAATCTTGCCGTCCTCTCTTGTGCCTTCTCTTTCCTGTTTCATATACAAAATCCTACATTTATTGAGTTTTTAGCTGTTGGCTGAGCAAGAGATTTGTGAAAACCAGATTGGAGAAAATTGGGATGACAGCACCAAGTCAAAAGAGCAGGTTGAAGCAAATATTCAAAGCAAACAAGAAGCTGCTGTGAGAAGGGAAAGGGCGTTGGCTTATGCATATTTGCATCAGGTGATTATATTGATGTGTTAATTTTCTTGTCAATTCTTTCTTTGCATTTGTCCCATTAATGTCTGAATATGACACAACTTCAAACTGTCCGCACCAGCAACCAAGACGAAACTCAACAATCACCCCAAAGCAAACCTTCATGGATCCAACCAATCCTCGTTGGGGCTGGAGTTGGTTAGAGCGATGGATGGCCAACCCCACACGCCCATTTGACACCGCCACCACCGACAAAGAACAAGCGAGTGATCGTGCCTCTGTGATCAGCTCCAGTTCCATCACCAAACCCCGCCCTGCCTCTCGCCAATCCCCGTCAACTCCCAACTCAAAACTTTCAGGCCGGCGGAGGCTGGCCAGTCCTCGAGGCTCCACAAATGGCAGAGACGATGACTCTAGGAGCATCAACAGCATCCAGTCAGAGCGGTGGCGCAGGCACAGCATTGCAGGCTCATCAGCGAGAGACGACAACGAGAGTCTTGCGAGCTGCCCTGCAGGCAGTGGGCGACGGTACATGGCGTCCACAGTGTCCACCAGGGCGAAGTCGCGGCCACCAAGCCCTCTGGGCCGGAGCACGCCCGATAAGGCATCATCCCCTGCGGGTAGCGCGGTGAAGAAACGTCTATCGTTCTCCATGTCCCCCGATCGTGATCGTCGGAGGAGACACTCGGGTCCACCAAAGATCGACGCAAGTCCTCTAGAAGACAGTAACAGGTAATGAGGTAAAGTGAGAGAGAGTGTGACATACATACATACATACATCTATTTATGGAGTTTAGTTAAGGTGGATTGTTTCTTTTTTTGAGATGTGATTTTTGGTGAGGTTTGCTAACTGAGTTAGTAGGTGTGTTTATTCATCCATGGTTTTAATTTAGGGATGGGTGAAATGATGATGAGATGTTTATGTTTTGTGCGTTTCCTAATTGGGAGTGGGTTTGGATATTATCTCTTGCGTGCAATTTTTGTTCATATATACTACTAAGTACTATTATTATGTAGTGAAACTCAGGAAGTAGAGGTTTACTTCCACTGTCCTACATGGTTGTTTTTCTGAATGCTTTAGTGTGGGTGGGCCTCCAAGCCCATTATTGGCATATACTTCTACTACTATATATCAGTGCTCCAGGAATTATGCCTCCAATTGGTGCTCCAAAGTTGAACTAATGCACTACTCCCTCCGTAATTTCAAAACATTTCAGAATTTCGCGCAATTTAATATGCATTTTTTAAGTGTAATATTTTAAATCTTTTTTTTAAAAAAATAAAACTTAAATATTATGAAACTATGTGATTAGGCGAATCTAACATCTCACTTGACAAAGTTTTATCTTATATAACTATATTAAAAAGTCGGATCAAAATTACTCATTGAATAGTATTTATTATGGCAATATTAGAATTAATCAATGACGGAAGGGGTATATATTAGGCCTTGCGTATTAATTAATCGTGCCAAAACCCATTATCGAATTCGTCAACAATGATCGATCATACTTGAGGTTAGAAAATGAAATGAATACTGGAGTACTACTTTATTATAGAGTGAACCAAAAATCTCTTTGATTCCAAGTTGTGAATATCGGGGCAACGAACAAAATAAATAAATAGGAGTATACCATATGTTTTATTTGCAATAACTCAAATGGGCGGGCCTATTGGACTTGCTTTTTTGTCATGAGTAGCAGCGTACTATATATACGAAATACTACTCAATAACTTTAGATTTGTCATGTGAAAGTGAAACTACTAAACTGGGATTCGCCATGCGAGAGAACCGGTTACTACTTACTATTCAAAAAAACTAGTAAGTAACCCGTCGAGACTCGACGGGCATAATTATATGTTTTATATACTACATATACTTATATTATATAAAATAATAATAAATTGTATTTTGAGTAATGAAAAATGTGTAATGATTTTATATATATATTCGAAAGAGAATGTGATGATATAATTTAATTATACCGTCTTCTTTAGCTTTTGTGGCTTGTCCGGTACAAACTTAAGAAATCAATAAAAATAATTATTAAAATAATATTTTTATTTATTTTGAAATTAAAATTAAAATAAAATAAAATTTAAATATAACTATTAAGCATAATATAAAAAATTCCATCATGATTTGTTGAAAATTTCATTGCTGAAACCTAGGGGTGTGCATCGGTCGGTTCGGTTAACCGAACCGAACCAAACTTCAAAACCGAATTAAAAACCGAATTTTTCTAAAAACCAAAACCGAACCAAAATTACTGAAAACCGAAATAACCGAACCGAAATATTTCGGTTCGGTTATACCGGTTAACCGAACCGAACCGAACCGAATTGCTTTTCTAAAAATAAAATATTTTTTGATCAAAACATCTCTATTACCATTTTCAAACCTGTAAATTCGCCCTGTCAAACTAAAACATCATATCTACATATAACTATGAGTGCATAATAGTAAACCATTCCAAATTGCATTGTTCAAATTACACACAAAATGAAATGACAAAATAAAGAAACAGTCACCGAATAGTTCAAATACGAAATAATATAAAAGTTTGAAAACTCTCAACTGTAGTTCTCACTTCCCATCCACACAAACAGTCACCAAATAGGGGTATTATTTTGTGTTTATTGTATAATGGCATAATGTATTTTATATTTTTTTTAAATATACAATTCAAATTTCGGTCCGGTTCGGTTAACCGAATTTTAGATTTTTAAAAACCAAAAACCGAACCGAAAACCGAAACTTTAGATTTTCAAAACCAAAAACCAAACCCAAATCCAAAAACCGAACCAAATTGCAAAATTCGGTTCGGTTCGGTCGGTTTGTTCGGTTTCGACCAAAATTTGCACACCCCTAGCTGGAATCTTATTGGTAGGGGCTTATACCTTAAAGTTTTATTTAGTTATTAAAATAAAACAAAATCTCTGATTGTAAATCTTCTAAATCAATACCGGTTTTGTAACGCAATAAAATCAATAAGGCTTTACCATCACCTACATCAAGTATCAATTTTGCAAATTTTGTCATATATAAATTTTATTGTAAACAACATTTCTTGCGGTATCTTGAGTTAATTATTCTTAATTCCATATTATTACTTTGAGCTACATTTTGTTAGTGACGCGAAATATTGCAACATACTTGTTCATGGCTAAAACTGGTTTTGAAAGATAAAGTCCAACATTATTTACAGATTGATACTGACTTTTTTTAATAACCGTAGCAAAACAAACTGCGAGTTGAAGTTTTCCCGTCTGAAATAGAATTGGGAATTTGGTTAAATCAGATAAGTTTATAATCATTCTACCAATCAAGAATTTTTTACTTTCATGGTTCCCGCAAGTTAGTATAACCTCAATTTTATGGTTCCGCATCTTGGTTACTATCAATATACTTTCGTTGCATAATTTATTTGATGGATCTATATTACTAAAAGCATTACTATGTAACCCTCATTCAACTATATTTCCTGATTCGATAATTCAGAACAATTGATCATGTTTAAATATTCCAATGAAATTTATTCATTGGCATTATTTATATTTCATCATCTTGACAAATATTGTTAGAACTTATATATACTCCCTTCATTTTTTAATTCTTGCCCCATTGGCAATTATGCTTCTGTTCACACTTAAAGTTTTATCATAGTTATACAAATTAAAATATAGCCAAGTGAGATCTTGTTAGATTCGTCTCGTCTTGTAGCTGTTCAATACCAAACTTTTAGAATTTTTACTTGTACCGAAATTGAGTTATTAATGGTTTGAAATGTGCATTAGACTGTGTGCACTGTGGGTCTGAAGCAAGGATAAAAAAATGGAGGAAGTATACATTTTTATTTGCAGGCATAAGTTCCATGATGTAATAATGGATTGTACCAAACAATCTCACTAGTAGGGATTCGTATAATATTATCTTTAAAAATGTCTGGATTTGAAGTTGTGCAGTTTATATTTATATAAGTACCCTCATCAATTGTCGCTACAGGATCTCCCGTAGAGTTTATAAATTTTTCATATGGAAATGTAATATCTAATTGCACATCTCCAAGATCAATACCAGCTTTACCAATTACCATGACCATTGTGCAAATTTCTGTCATATATAATTTTCATTGTAAACAACATTTCTTGTAGTATTTTGAGTTAATCCATCTCAATTACATATTAATACTTGGAGTCTTTTCTTTTCAGTGATACGAGATATTGCAATATATCACTGACATATGGGTAAAAACTGATTATTGAAAATAGAGTTCAACCTTAATTAAATATTGAAATTGACTATTTTTTAGTATTCATAGTAAAACTAAATGCGGGTGGGAATGTTTTCCTCCGAAATCGAATGGAGAATTTGGTTAATTCAAACGGGCTCATAATCGTTCTTCCAATCAAGACTTTTCATCCCTAATAATGAGCTTTGTTTTAATGTGAATAGAGGTTAAATAATTTTCTAGGCTAAGTTTTTTGCAGGTAAAATTCTCGTCACAATCTAGTGGAATAACAAATCTAGAAGTAGTTCTACCTCTTGGAAGGAGTATGGGTGATATTCCACTGGATGCTACCGGCAGCACAATATCACATCTTCCATGAAAGGCTAAACATAATATTTTCTAGATAAATTATCGATAAATATTTTATCAGTTCCACAACGTAAAGAAAAAAGAATCAACCCTCATTACTATCAACTATCAACTATATATATATATATATATATAAAGAATCAACCCTCATTACTATCAACTATATATATATATAATATTTTATTATAAACATTCTTCTAAACATCAATCAACAAAAGCAATAGCTTATCATAATCCTTCATTTCTTCCTTATTATAAAATATCTCTTCTAGTATCAATAGATTATTTGTTTCAGATTTTAAAACTTCATTCAATACCGGCATTCTAGAGAAAATTTTCAAATTTATAGAATTTGCAACAATTAGCCTTTCAATTTCTAACAAAGCTTGATATATCTTTAATTTGATCTTCGTCAATTACAAATCTGTTAAATATAGATTAATAAATTACTTCATCCGTCTATTTTTTAAGTGTTACACTTTCCTTTTTTGGGGTGTTTGGAAATAATTGTTATGTTACCATATTTGGAATATTTCGAAAGTTAATAATTTTTACTAATTATACTTAAATTATTAATTTTTTATACTAATTAATAAAACTCAAAAGGAATAAAGTCAAATGTTATCCTTCAACTAAATATTAACTTACCTTAAATCATGTGACATTCTTAGTGTTATATTTATTTAAAAAATGGAGGGAGTATTTCTTAAAAAATAGATTAAAAAAATTAAAATTTGAATGGAACCAAAAAGCAGCATTCAATTTTCAAACAAAATACAGTATAGAGAATATGAAAGAAGAGTAGGGCAATGTCCAAAATTTGAATGAAACTTGTACGCACAGGAATGAGTGGTATTTATAGGCTCAATAAATAAATAATAATGTGGAAATAAAAAATACAAAAGTCTAGAATAAATAAATAATATATGAAAAAATTTAAGTTTTAAATTTCAAATATTTTTAAAACTGATATAGGTGAATTCCATATAAATTAAAAAATCATATCCTTTTAAAACTAAAAATTGAGTAGATTAAAGATTGTGGGATAGAATAATGCAAACATCTAAAATAAATAAAAAAAATTAATTCAAAATTGTTGTAATAAAAATGCAAAAATTTAAAATAAATAAATAAAAAACAAAATCTAATATAAATAAATGCAAATATACAAAATTTTAAATTTCAAATCTTTTAAAATTGGAAATGATGGGAATTCCATATAAATTGATAATTTCATATCTTTAAAAAAATGAAAGTTAGGATTTCCATATCCAAATCAATATATATTTTAACATAAATAAATAGTAAATACATAAAAAATGCAAAAATCTAAATTTAATTAAAAAAATGCAAAAATCTATAAAAATTAGAAATTTAGAATAGAGACACCACATTAAATGTTGACTTGGTTGACCACTAATGGTATTAATAATATATAGATTTATCATTCACTAAACAAAATTTTTTAACAAAAACTAATGAACGAATTTCCACTAAAAAAATTTATCAAGAAAAATATCAACATCAAATTTTATAATATTAAAATTAGTCACAAAATACCAATATCAAGTTTTATGTATATAGTATAAAATTTATTACAAAAGTATCAATATCAAATTTTGCGAGAGGCAACCTATTCGATTCTCGAGTGATTAGTATTAGGTCTAATGAAACCTAAGAATACCCTGGTAATCACATAAAAGATTTTCTAGTGCTAATCCCAACTTTCTATTATGAATTTGGTCACTAATAGTATTTTTAATATTAAAAAACTAGCTAAATGAACGCACTGAAATGTATAGATATACAGATTATTCTAAATATCAAAACCGATAGTAAAAAAAAAAAAAAAAAAAAAAAAAAAAAAAAAAAAAAAAAACACGTACACATGAGCTATAAACGACACACATATCTATATAAAAGTAATGAATATGAAATAAGTATATTGTATTAGGGAATGAGACTTGACTCCAGTGGTTATCTCCTCTATTTTTCAGTTATAAGTTGGGGGTTCGATTCCCACCCGGTCCCTATTCCTTTCCTTTATAGGCTGCGTTTGGGAACAAATGCTAGCGATTAGCGTTTAGCTTTTAAAATATATACTAAAAGTAATCTAAAATATAGTAAACACAAAATAGATTAACCACCAAATTTTAATCTCTAAACTCTGAACGCTCATCTCCTCCAACTTTTAGCTTCCCAAACTCCAGACTCTAATCTCTAATTTAAAATTGGATTACCAAACACCATTACTCAAATTTAAAACTATTTTCACCACTAATCTCAAACTCCAGACTCTAAACTCCAAACTTCAGACGCTAAACTCTAATTATTTCCCAAATATACCCGTAATATGTGTAGTTTGGGCTCCCACATACCTTTGTCGACAAATAGGTGTCAATGTTTACCAAAAAAATAAGTATATTATATTAATGATTTCATTTTTTCGTTCACCAAAAAATAATTTTATTTTCTAAATTAACTTAAAATTATAAAAAAAAAATTGAAAATATGAATTCACACCGATCTCATAGATAGATAGATTACAGATTAATTTTGTTTGAAAATGGGTAATTGGCTTAGGTCGTGTCCCCCTGACTTAAGAGATCTAATTTGTTTTAATATAATATAAAATTAAATTTTGTATGATGGAGTAAATGATTACAAGGAGTTTACAATGTACCGATCCTCCATCAGATTAGTTTCAATTCATTCATTCAATAATAATTGCTTTATGCTGAAAGGAGTTCAGCAAAAAATAAAACAAAACAAAAACAAAAAAATAAAAAATGATGATGATAATACACGTGGCATGCTACAAAGTACAAACAAGGCCACAGCCAAAAAACGTGGAGACGCGTAAATATCAACACAAGAAAATATAAAAATAAAAACAAAAAAAAACAAAACGACAGAAAGAAATTCCGGATTTTTTCCCTGGACCTTTCTTAATAATTGGTGTTTCCGAATACTAATAATGACACCTAACCCCACTTTCGACCAAATTAAATGAAACCCAACTTAAATCATTACATATATATCTGATTTTGACACGTCAACGGATAAGGATAAAACAAGGATGTTTTCGTCATTTTATGACCATGGCAATTATTTTAAGGGTTGGACTATCCAAATACATTGCATTGCTAAGTTAGAGAAAAAAATTTTTGATTTCATGTTTGATTTGCCCATTTGTATTAGAAGTTGATTTTAGATGTTATAAAACCTATATAAGTACCACATTATTGTTGAGATACATGCACCTACACCAACAATTCACTATTACGTACGAAGCATGCATTTGGATGTCTAGGAAGCAAAAATGACTTTGACCATCTATTATGTATCCTTGAGCACAAAGCAAGACTAGAGATTCCTCCACCTAGCTAAGTGACTAATGTATTTGATGACTCATGACAACAAAATACTTGTATAAATACTAGGTGTGATTGTACTCAAATTATTATCTTTCTTTCATTCTACACTTGATCATACTCAATACAAACACAATATCTTACTTTCTAATTCTCGTTTTCATTATTCTTCCTTGATAAAGATTCCCATACCTCCCGTAGCCTTCAATATATACACCTAGATATTATTATATCACAACATAGATATTATTATATCACAACACGTTATCAGCACGACCGCTTGGAGTTAGCCATCCCTACCGAAGTTCTGTCCGAGTGCTGTTGAAGTTTTGCCAATCCTACCGAAGTTCTGTTCGAGGCTTTCTGAAAATCCTGTCAAGTATACTGCTACTATTTTCAATACAAATATGACTAATCTGACAAAACAGGAATTCATGCCACTGGAGAGGTCCGGGAATAATTATTTATCCTGGAGAATGGATGTCGAAATCCATCTGGAGTCTATGGGTCTTGAAAACACCATAAAGAAAGAAAATACGGCCACAGGCCAAGACCGTGCCAAAGCTATGATTTTTCTCCGACATCATCTTGATGAAGGATTGAAATTAGAGTATTTGACGGTAAAAGATCCACAGGATCTATGGGAGAATTTAAAGAAAAGATATGATCATTTAATATTGATCAATCTCCCGAGTGCCCGACATGAATGGCAACAGTTAAGGCTGCAGGACTATAAGTCCATAAATGATTTTAATTCAGCCATGTTCAGAATTACAGCACAGCTGAAATTATGTGGCGAAAAAATAACAGAAAATGATATGTTAGAGAAGACATTCTCTACTTTCCATGCCACAAATTTACTGTTACAGCAGCAGTACAGAGAAAAGGGATTCACAGAATACTCTTAATTGATTACTTGTTTACTACTGGCTGAGAAAAATAACGAGTTATTGATGAAAAATCATGAGTCCAGACCGACAGGAAGTGCTGCATATCCTGAGATGAATTTCACAGAATCATCGAATCAGGGTCGTGGACGTGGCCGTGCTGGGCCTCGTGGGCGGGGCCGACGACATAGTCGTGGTCGTGGTCGTGGAAATGGGCGTGAAAGAAGTAATGTCTATATAAGGCCAGAACCATATCCACGTAACCAGAATTCTGAAAGAAAGCCATACAATAGCAATCAAAGCAGTGCCTCAAAAGATTACAATGATAAAGGCAAAGCAAAAGTTGAAGAAAAATGCCACCGTTGTGGTATGGAGGGTCACTGGTCCCAAATATGCCGCACAGCAGGTCATTGGGTAAAGTTGTACCAGGACTCGTTGAAAGGAAAGAACAAGCAGGTTGAAACAAACTTTGCTGAACAAAATCCTGAGGACATTGCCACTACAAGTAATGCTATTGTGAATGCAACTGAGGCCACTAACGATGATCTGCTCATAGAGCCAGAGTTTGATGTTGCAGACTTCTTCAATGACTGCAGCAGTTTTAGTTTTATTGTACCTTTTGAGTTTTATTATACCGTTGTAGTGTGTATTACTGAACCTTTTGTATTTTGCTAAGTATTGTATGAATTATCATTTTGTTACTGATAAATGTTATTTTCTTTTTCAAAAAATGCCAGAATGGGATTGCAAATTGGTGATAATGAAATATGTCTGATAGACAGTGCTTCTACGCACACGATATTAAATGATAAGCAATATTTTTCATACTTGAAAATGGGAGATAGAAATATCAACACTATAAGTGGAAGTGCAAATATAATAGAGGGCTCTGGCATAGCCAACCTTCAGCTCCCCAAGGGGACAAAATTGATTGTGAAAGATGCACTCTTATCTCCCAAGTCTCGAAGAAATTTGTTGAGTTTTAAAGATATTCGAGAAAATGGATATCATATCGAGACCTTGACAGCAAAAGGTAATGAATACCTGCTGATTATAAATACCATTTCTGGTATAAAACAAGTGTTGGAAAAATTGTCATGTTTATCCTCTGGAATATATTATACAAGGATAAACAATATTGAAAATTATCACCTGGCAGACCATAGGTCTATTGTTCCCAATGAATATATGATTTGGCATGATCGCCTAGGTCATCCTGGATGTACAATGATGAGGCGGATCCTTACAAATTCCCATGGCCATTCATTAAAGGGACAAAAAATGCAGCATCACAATGATTATATATGTGTTGCTTGCTCCCAAGGGAAACTGATTGTAAAACATTCACCAGAAAAAGTGGGAACTGAATCCCCTAGTTTTCTTGAAAGAATTCAGGGTGATATATGTGGACCTATAGATCCACCTTGTGGGCCATTCAGATACTTTATGGTGTTGCTTGATGCTTCAACCAGATGGTCTCACGTGACATTATTGTCCTCACGCAACCATGTGTTTGCGAAATTACTAGCTCAAATCATACGATTAAGAGCACAGTTCCCTGATTATACAATTAAAAGTATCCGTTTGGATAACGCTGGTGAATATTCATCCCGGACATTTGATGAATATTGTATATCGATAGGCATAGCCATCGAACATCCTGTAGCCCATGTGCATACACAAAATGGACTAGCTGAATCATTTATTAAACGATTGCAGTTGATCGCTAGACCATTATTAATGAAATCCGGGTTGCCAGTTTCAGCTTGGGGACATGCTATAATGCATGCAGCAATGTTGGTGCGATTAAGACCGACAAGTTATCATAGATACTCCCCATTACAATTAACATTTGGGCATGAACCCAATGTATCCCATTTGAGAATATTTGGTTGCGCAGTATATGTCCCAATAGCACCACCCCAACGCACCAAAATGGGACCCCAACAAAGATTGGGAATATATGTCGGATATGAATTACCCTCGATAATACGTTATCTTGAACCATTAACAGGGGATTCATTTACAGCAAGATATGCTGATTGTCCTTTTGATGAATCACATTTCCCGACATTAGGGGGAGAAAAGGATCAACCGAAAAAGAATATAAATTGGAAAATCCCGTTGGATTTCCTTGATCCTCGTTCAAAAGACTGTGAAATCGAAGTACAAAGAATTGTACAGTTGCAACAAATTGCAAACGAACTGCCCGATGCATTATGTGACTCTAAAAGGGTTACCAAATCTCATATACCGGCAGCAAATGTTCCAGTCAAAATTGATGTTCCAAAGGAACACATTATCAGTGCTAAAGATGAGTCTGATGCACGCCTAAAGCGTGGTAGACCTCTTGGTTCCAAAGATAAAAATCCTCGAAAGAAAAGAGGAATGAATAATGATGTTGATGTGATACATAATATCAAAAGTGACAAAACTGAGCCCTGCGGGGACTTGACTCTTGAAGAGCAAAATCACCAAAATGATGAAATATCTATAAATTTTGTCACAAATAGAAATGTTTGGAATCGAGAAGAAACATCTATTGATATTGCATTTTCATATAATGTAGCACTTGAAATTATGAATGATGATGAGGATTTTGAACCAAATTCGGTTGACGAATGTCGGAAAAGGCATGATTGGCTCAAATGGAAAGATGCAATCCAATCAGAATTGGATTCCCTGGCTAAAAGAAATGTGTTTGGACCGATTGTCAAAACACCTGAAAATATAAAGCCAGTTGGATATAGATGGGTTTTTGTACGAAAAAGAAACGATGAGAATAAAGTTGTAAGATACAAAGCGAATTAGTCGCCCAAGGCTTCTCACAGAGACTGGGTTTTGACTATGATGAAACTTATTCCCCAGTAATGGATGGAATTACATTCAGATATCTTGTCTGTTTAGCAGTACATGAAAAACTTGAAATACGACTCACAGACGTCGTTACTGCTTATTTATATGGAACATTAGATACTGATATCTATATGAAAGTTTCAGAAGGGTTCAAAATGCCACAGGCATACGAAGCAAACCCAAAACAGATGTATTCCATCAAATTACAAAGATCCCTATATGGGCTTAAACAATCTGAGAGAATGTGGTATAACCGCTTAAGCGAATGCTTACTTCAAAAGGGTTACATAAACGATCCAATATGCCCATGTATTTTTATAAAGAAGAATGGGTCAAGATTCGTTATCATTGCAGTATATGTTGATGATATCAATCTAGTTGGATCCCCTGAAGAGATTCAAATTGCTGTTGAATATCTCAAAAGAGAATTCGAAATCAAAGATTTCGGGAAAACAAGAAAGTGTCTTGGTTTACAAATTGAATATTTAGAGAATGGAATTCTTGTTCATCAAAAGGCCTATACCCAAAAGGTCTTAAAACGATTTTATATGGACAAAGCACATCCATTAAGTAATCCAATGGTCGTAAGGTCACTTGATCCTAAAAGAGATCCATTTAGACCAAAAGAGGATGATGAAGAAATACTTGGGCCACAGGTCCCATATTTAAGTGCCATAGGAGCACTAATGTATCTCGCAAACTGCACTAGACCAGATATATCATTTGCAGTAAATTTATTAGCGAGATTTAGTTCATCTCCTACTGAACGACATTGGAAAGGAATAAAACATTTATTCCGCTATCTCCAAGGGACGATTGACATGGGTCTATTTTATACATACGATTCTCGACATGAATTAATCGGCTATGCCGATGCTGGGTACTTATCAGACCCACATAAAGCTAAGTCACAGACTGGCTATTTAATTACATGTGGTGGTACTGCAATATCGTGGAGATCCACGAAACAAACATTGACAGCCACCTCATCAAATCATGCTGAAATCATAGCAATGCATGAAGCTAGTCGAGAGTGTGTTTGGATTAGATCCATGACTAACTATATAGAAACGAATTGTGGTCTATCGTCCGAAAATAAAAATCCTCCAATTATTTTATATGAAGATAATGCGGCTTGTATAGCGCAATTGAAAGGAGGTTATATAAAAGGAGATAGAACGAAACATATTTCACCAAAATTATTTTTTACTCATGATTTGCAGAAAAATGGTGAAATAGATGTGCAACAAATCCGTTCAGCTGATAATCTTGCAGATTTGTTTACCAAAGCACTACCAACAGCAACATTCGAGAAGTTGGTGAAAAATATTGGGATGCGCCAACTAAAGAATCTCAACTGATGTTTCGATCAGAGGGAGAAGTAAACATATAAGAATAATGTACTCTTTTTCCTAACTTGGATTTTTTCCCATAGGGTTTTTTCCAAGTAAGGTTTTAACGAGGCATATTCTTTGTATCGAAGACATCCAAGAGGGAGTGTTGAGATACATGCACCTACACCAACAATTCACTATTATGTACGAAGCATGCATTTGGATGTCTAGGAAGCACAAATGACTTTGACCATCTATTATGTATCCTTGAGCACAAAGCAAGACTAGAGATTCCTCCACCTAGCTAAGTGACTAATGTATTTGATGACTCATGACAACAAAATACTTGTATAAATACTAGGTGTGATTGTACTCAAATTATTATCTTTCTTTCATTCTACACTTGATCATACTCAATACAAACACAATACTCTTACTTTCTAATTCTCGTTTTCATTATTCTTCCTTGATAAAGATTTCCATACCTCCCGTAGCCTTCAATATATACACCTAGATATTATTATATCACAACATAGATATTATTATATCACAACAATTATGATTATAAAGAGGTTTTTTTTTTTTTGGCTGGCATTTGTGCATGTGGAAACCTGAATTTGAGGGGTAAGATGATACATTCATGTTTTTCGAGGGCCAAAATGAGGAGACTGTATGGACATTGGCGCCGAACAGTTAGGGTTAGGGTTTTAGGGAATGGAGTGTACCTGTGTATGTAGTATGTAGCAAAAGGAGAAGTGCATTTTTTTTTTTCTTCTTTCCCTTAAAGGCATTTTTGGAAGAGAAAATAAGACAGAGGGTAGTTAACATTTGGTGGTGTTTGGATATCCTAGACATATTAATTTTGAAAATAATACTATTCAAAAATCATTGTCTTTGATTTTTAAAATATTTATTCCTTAACCATCAATCATTACTTTATTTACTATATTTTGATTGGTTAATAATAATAATAATAATTTTTCCAAGTCAATATTAGAAAAAAAAACAGAATAAAATAAAACAGGGTTTTCTTATGCCGCCGACTTCTAGGGTTTTCTCTCGCGCTTCAAGGGCTTCCGCCGTGTCTCGTTCAACGGTGCTTCACGATCCGAACGGACGGCCGCCGGATCCTACTCCCCCATCTGACTCTAGGACCCCGACATATGCTTTAGTGGATGAGGGGCGTCCTCAAACTGCTTCTTTCAAGGACGTCGTGTTACATAACGCGGACCCTGTGCCGCTGGATGTAAATCCATCGCCTGTTCCCCGAGATTGGTTAAAAGAGAATCTTGCGACTATTGATAATGATGGACCGAATCAGCGGTGTCCTAAAATTCGTTTCGACAAGGCGGTGCTTGATGAATTGTTTGAACCATGGAAAGATACGCTTGTGCTTCAAGTGTTAGGCCTTTCGGTTGGATTTCTTGCCATGAAAGAACGCCTCACACGTGCATGGAAGTTGTCGGACAGGTTTGACCTCTTCGATGTAGGGCATGGACGTTTCTTCGCCAAGTTTGTCAATCCGGTTGATCGAGAAAAGGTGCTCGGGGGGGGGGGGGGGGGGTGGCATTGATGATATTTGATCACTGCCTTGCGATTAGAAGGTGGTCGGCCGAATTTAATCCGAAGAAATCCACGGTCAATACAATACAAACTTGGGTTCGGTTGTCCGACCTTAATCAAGCGTTTTATACGGAGAATGCCTTGAGAGTCATCTCTGCGCCACTGGGTACGCTTATCAAAGTTGACAAGAATACTACGTCCATCTCTAGGGGTCGGTACGCTAGGGTTTGTGTCGAGATCAACCTGGATAAACCTCTACTGGGAATGCTTGAAGTGGATTAATATATATCCAAACAATTATTTGAGGTGGATAAACCTTGAAGTGGAATGCTTATCAAAGTTGACAAGAATACTACGTCCATCTTTATAATATTGTCTCTTTTAGTAATTTTAATATATTAAAAGTCCTTCCACGTACAATTCATCCGAAAATATTTCCATCGAAAAACAACTTTAATAATATATATCCAAACAATTATTTGAGGTGCTTTTTCTTTTAAATTCTCCTTTTCACATTCACCATCTTATTCTACCGACTTTTCATTTTTTCCGAAAGTCAAAACAAACAAGTCCAATATTACCATCACTTGACTATCCCAAAAAAATATTACTATCACTTGTTGATGTATTATTATAGAAAAATTTCCCAACTCGCGTTCTCTCTGTGAAGAAAAGAGTAGGCATTTTTGTGAAGGAAATCGGCTTCCAGTTTCCTAACGTAGAGCCATCGACATTTAAATAAAGCATTCTTTGTGCAAACATTCCATTAAATGTAAATTAAACCATTCCATTAAATGTAAATTAATGGAGAAGTAGATTATTAATTATAATACGATCCTCAAAGAGTCATGTTGGGACATCCAATGTCAATGACAAGCCATTCAAGCTAAGATGTTTTGATTTTTCTTCATTGATATGGAGTCTACATAAAACGAAAAGTTCTTTCAAAGTATTGTTCATATCTCCAATTAAATTGAAGAATGGTTTGCCTTAATTTATGTTAAATTCAAACAATATATTAAAGTTAATCCAATAATTGAGAATAAATCGAGTATTTGATTGTCATTAAGGAATAGGGATGGCAAAAAAGCCAATACCCAATAGTGAAAATCGAAAATCAAATTTCGGTTCGATTTTGGAGAAGGATTATCAAAGATGGCACTAGGATTGGGAATTTTTTTAGGCATGGCATGGGGACGAGGGAAGTAGTCCCCGCCCCAATATATTGTATATATTATTTATTATATATTATATATATTATATTTTATAAATTTTATCCATATACCAAAATAATTATAAGTATGGATGAGGACTTGGCCTAATTGTTAAGTCTGGCTTCCAACCTTGTGACTGAGTGTTGAATTCTCCACCCAGCGTCCTGGCCCTCTATCCCTCACTCTTACTCCTTTATAATTTGTGTGACATTAATTTCTATCACCTCTTTATCTGACCTTAGGCTTCGCAAAATAAAAAATAATTAACACAACTCATTTGTTTGATGGGTTGATTATATATTGTAAACAATTATAAACAATTGATTTGGATTATGATTTATCGCTAAACAATTTATGCATGTGTTTTGATATTATGATTTATGAAATTCAAAGTTGACTTCAATAATATAGTTCTGGCCCTTACAATTACAAAAAAAAAAAAAAAAAAAAATTCAAAGTTAGATTTTAAGTGAAGCCCCAATAAGGTCCCGATGGGAATTGAGGAATTTATGGTACCCGATCGAGATCCTCGATAAGATGGATCGGTCCTGAGCATCTGTCCAAATAAGCGGCTACATCTCTAGGCAAAAAAGCACAAAACGCTTTCTTCAATACGTTCCCTTCAGCCCTAAAAAAGAGACCTCTTTTTCGTAACATTATTAGTTTTGGGGAATAAAAATGCTAATGATTTTGGGGATGGGGATAGTACTCCCGTATTCAAATTCCAAACAGACCATTGTCAAGCCTATTAAAGAATGGTTCTCTTGAAGTTATTTTTTTTTTGCGACTTTAATAATTTATATTAAAAATCATATAAGAACATATAAAATCAGAATTAGTCAAACTAGACCAAAACAAAGAACATAAAATTAGAAGAAAGGAGATCATACCAAGTTTATGAGAACATACGGGGGGCATGATGCTTAAACTGGGGAACGTGTGGTCTAGGCAACTATCCAACCACTAAACACTTTTTTATACACACCAAAAACACATGCCAAATACAAAGTGAAAGATTCCCAATTTAATAATTGGTGTTTCTCAATAATGTCACCCAACCCCACGTTATCCCAATTCAAATTGCTTCCCAATGAAAACTTATACTCCTATTTTTTTTAAAAAAATTGTATGTTTTAAAAAAAATTAATACTTCATTTATTTTTGTCAAAAAATGTTTAAGCATCGATAAAGGATTTAGAGAATTTCATATAATATGAATTGTAAAAAGACGAGGAGAGATATGGATTTGGATGAAATTCGACACTCAATAATAAAATTGAAAGTCGAGGTTCTATTCCCAATATTTAAATTAGTAATATATTGAAATTTGAAGGTCAATGGATTGAAGGTTTCTCTGACTTTGTTGGGGTTCAGTCCAACTTGGTAGCTGAGCTTTATGGTCTTTGGAATGGTCTAGTATGGCTTCACCAAGCGGGAATTGTGTCGTCTCATTGCTTCTCAGACTCGCAGGTAGCTCTTCATCTCTTGAGAAGTGAAGTTGGCACGGAGCATTTGTTGTTTTCATTATTGAAGAGTATTTCTGACTTGTTGGTTCTACATTCGGGTTACCAGTGGCTCCACATACTCAGAGAGGGTAATATGGTAGTTGATTCCTTGGCAAAGAGGGGTGCTAAGTTGTTGGAGTACTTCACGACGTCGGCGTTCCCTCCTGATGACATTCGTTCATTACTTGCTGCTGATTCTACGAGGGTGTGCTACCCCCCATTTTTGAGTTTATTGTTTTATTGCTTTCCTCTTTCTCTTTACCTATGTTCTGTAGATTTTTTAGTTTTTCCCCTTTACCGACGTGCTGGCCACGTCATGTTCACAAAAAAAAAAAAACAACATAGTTGTTAAGATCTCGATCTTGATCTTAAGATATTACGATTTTACGATCTCACTTCTTAAAAACGATCCAGATCTATGTAGGATCTTAAATTTGGTAGGGTCTCGATCTTAATTCCAATCTTGATTGTAAAATCCGGATCATATGGTAGAATCTTACGATCCTATACGATCCGATCATACCAAAATTTGAAATATGCTCTCATAATCTCAAAATTTTCGTAAAACCAGTATTAGATTTTATTTTCGAGTGGTTTATTGATTTATTTACCTAATATTGCATTATGTTTTCATTTGTTAATATGTATAATTATTTTTATCTATTGTTGCAATATAATAGGATCTTAGTATCTAAATTCGATTATACGATCCAAATCTTGTAAAGACAAAAACAATCACAGGTAAGATCTCGATTTTGATAACCATGGTTAACAAAGATAATCTCATATAATTGTAAATTGAAATAACTAGAAAACACCCCTTGGCTATGCATAGATAAAAAAATATTATATTTTCATTAATACACAAAAATACTATTCTTCCAAATTATGAATTTCTAAAAAACACATAAGTATACATTTTTTAGTATATAATATATCTAAATAAAAATATTCATATCTGTTAAAAAATATTGCATAATTTTTTAAAAAATATATAGAAATAAATACTTTTAGCAATAAATTAATTTAAGATTATAGGAAAATAGTTTGCCTTACTTCATTCTATAGATTAGAAACCAAATTAAATTAAATGAAACAACCTATTTCATCCACTTAAATCTCATATCTGATTTCCCAAAAATAGCCCTTCCACAACAAGACAAAACAGAGACACGGCACACATGCCAGTTGCCACTGCAATAAGGAGTAAAATAGTTTTGGGTGCCCATATAAATACATGGATATGTTCTCGTTGTTGTTTCTTCGACATTCATTGTATAAAGGACCCTTTCCTCCCAAGTCCTACCTCCCTTGATTTCTTCTTCCTTAGTTCTTTTCAATATTCTTAAGAATTGCTTTATGCTTTCTGCGGAATTTCAATATTCTCGTTGAAATTTTATCAGCCTCACAAATTTTCGGCAAAAGGGATTCCTGTAAATTAAATAATTTCAGGTGACGAGCACACTGAATTTATTCTCATGTTTTCCCCGTTGCATTTCTATGTGCTTCAATGTATAGATTTAAATTTTTGAATAGAACACAGTCTTCCCATTTGTTAAAACGTTTCCAATCCATTTTGGTATAGATACATGTTTTTACATTTATACAAAGCTTATTCGGATGCAAGAATTTAGGGCTGAACTAGAAATTCATCGATAGTTGATTAGTCTGTCACTACTGCTTTTAACCGGAGTGTTTTAGCCGGGGAATTGACTTGAAACGGCGTTAGTTTGGGGTTGGTCTGTGATTTCTGATTTTTGTTAGTGTTGGTGTTGAGATTTCGTTTTAGGGATTAGTCTGTAGTTGGAACAGGGGATTGATTGTGTATGAATCAGGGGGTTTTGAGGGATGGTGTCATCAAGGAATGATCCATTGGAGCCGTTAATGAACTCAGTTGAGGCGGTTCGGAATGCCTTGTTGCCTCTTGAATTGAATTTTCGAAAGGTAACAAAGAATTTAGGGCAATGCTTTAATGGGGTTTTGAAATCCGGAAACTTGAATGGTAGAGTTGATGAAGCTAATAATGAGGTGAAGGAATGTGGATTGGGTTTGATGAATAAGATTGGCGGCCGCGTTGTTAATAGCAATAGTAAGAGAAAAAGGAAAGGTCCTTCAAAGATATTTGTAGGAATATTTGGAAAGAAGAATGCAAGTAATGTTTCTAGTAGTGCAAATGTGAATTGCGACCGGATTGATGATGTCGATGTAAAGTTATTAAATAAAAGGTTAAAATGGAGGTGTGGAAGTGATAATGGTGTGGAAGAGGACAAGAACTTGTATGAGAATTCTGTAAATTTTAATCTGGCATTTTTGTTGTTAATTGATGGTTTTGTACAAGTCTGGTTGAAACCGTGCAATTCTAAGAAATATTTGGTTCAAAAGACGGGGAATGAGGATGTGATTGCTTTTAAAGATTCATATGTGAAATCAAAAACGAAGTCGAGGGTTATTGGGGATGAAGTTGAGAAAAAGTTGAAAGCTGGAGAAGGGAAAGATATGCCATTCGAATATTTTATAGGGTGTTTGGTTGATCAGTTGAATCATTTGCCAAAATTTGATATCGGGTTCAAAGGAAATGTCTGCAAGACGGCAGAGTCAAAGGCGTCAGTGGTTCCTGTTAATTTATCAGACCCCTTTAGAATGCTTTCTAGTATTATAGAAGGGAAAAGAGCAGATGTGGATGGATTTTTGGGGAATTTGAAGTTTGCGCGGGTTGGAGGAGTTCCATCAAGTGTTGTTGGCGTGCCAGATGAGCAGGACGTGGTGGGTGAGGGGATTAATAATGTGGTTAATCGGGAAGAAACTGGAGGCATTTCACCACAAAAATTGGCCAATGGATTTCTGAGTATTCCATTGTCCAATGTTGAGCGACTGAGATCAACTTTGTCAACTGTTTCACTGACAGAACTAATCCAACTTCTACCACAGATAAGGAGGCCATCGAAAGAAGAACATCCTGACAAGAAAAAATTGTTTAATGTTCAGGATTTCTTCAGATACACAGAAGCTGAAGGTATGTTTTTCAATTCAAAATCTCTTTAATTTGATAGAAAATTCTTGGCACGATGACAATTTAGAACCATGTGGTAGGGATTAACTTTAACAGCTTAGAATGAGAGAATAATCATCTTTAGCTACATCATTTTATTTTTAAGTTCTTTATTTCCATCAAGTTCATTTGAACCCCAATTTATGTACTTTGGGGGTTTATTAAATTGATTCATAATGTCTAACCGTTGGTTTGATGCACTGGGCCAAGAGTGGGATCCACATTAGTGCTGGAAGATAAGGGAAAGGAACATGTTTTGTCATTTGGGGGACTGTATGATTGGAACTAGTTTTCGTTGTAGGTCACATTCATCTTTAGTTAACAGATTTTTACAGATGGATAGAGCTCTTTACCATGAGCTTCATATCGTCTACAATTATGGAGCTTAACCTTAAGAGGCAAGATCTGCATATGCATATTCTGAAATTGATTCTGCCTCTTTCATATGTATGATAGATTTTAGAGCAATGGGAAGTATCTATGATGATGAATAAAACCATTATAATACAACTAATTGGCTTAGTTAATACTCTCACACACACACACACACACATATCTATGTATAATTGAAAAGACCCATCGTTGCAATTTCCAAGTAAGTTCTTTAAATGCAGGAAAGAGGTTTTTCGAGGAGCTAGACAGAGATGGCGATGGACAAGTTTCTCTGGAAGATCTTGAAGTAGCCATGAGGAAGAGAAAACTACCTAAGAAATACGCTCATGAATTCATGAGGCGTGCTAGGAGTCACTTATTCTCAAAATCTTTTGGTTGGAAACAATTCCTATCCTTGGTGGAACAAAAAGAGACTACCATTCTCCGGGCATATACCAGTCTCTGTATAAGCAAATCTGGGACACTTAAGAAAAGCGAGATCTTGGCATATCTGGAGAATGCAGGACTCCCTGCGAATGAAGACAATGCTGTTGCCGTGATGCGTTTTCTGAATGCTGATTCAGAATCTATATCCTATGGGCATTTTCGGAATTTCATGCTTTTGCTTCCATCTGACAGACTTCAAGATCCGCGGTAATTTGTACTATTATTTTGCAATTTGTCTTTCTGACAATGAGTTTTGCAGCGAATTCTATGAATCTTACTCAAAGGCTTCAAGTTATTGATTGTTGAATGGCTTACAGAAGTGTCTGGTTTGAAACTGCTACGGTGGTTGCTGTTCCGCCGCCTATGGAAGTATCTACTGGCAGCGTTCTAAAATCAGCATTGGCTGGAGGGCTTTCCTGTGCTTTCTCCACAGCTGTAATGCATCCTATTGACACTGTTAAGGTAAACTTTTGTATAACAGAAAAAAAAAAAAAATCAATCGACAATCAATTTTCATGTTGGTGTACATTGCAAGAAGTTTTGTGGCTTTATAGCGCCATGATTGCTGATTATCCTCTACTGGTTTGTCTATCAGACACAAGTGCAAGCTTCAACCCTCAGCTTCATGGAAATTTTGGCCAAACTTCCTCAGATTGGAGCCCGGGGATTGTACAAGGGGTCCATTCCAGCTATAGCAGGGCAGTTTTGTAGGTATTATTTAGTTATATCTTCTTTCTTCCAGTTCTAAATACCACTTCATATATTATTTATTTATTTATTATATGTTGATTTAACTAAAAATGCAGTCACGGTCTTCGAATGGGGATTTTTGAAGCAAGCAAGGTTTTGTTGATAAATGTTGCACCAACGGTTCCAGAATTACAGGTTAGTGCCCCAGTGGTGTGTTCTCTTGTTAGATCTATTTTTGGGTTATTTACTGCAATATTACAAGCTTTGTAAGGAGTGACATTCTTTTCGCCTATGATCTAGAAATGTACTGACATACTAAATATTAAACAAATTAATAATGAATGCATCAGACGAGATGAGTAATATTAATAAATGGTAAAAGCGTATAACATGCTTAAGATGGCTTGGGCATATGTATAGCAAATAGTTACATGCCATGGTATGACGGTACAAGTACAACGTAGAAACTTACTGGTATATGTTAATTGGAGAGACTATGAAAGACATCCTGTATAGTTTAAGTGCAGAATTTTGTTTTATTTGATATGCCGAGTCTCTCATAATTACTGATTATAAGTGTCTGATAGACAAACCAGTAATTGATTGACATCCTCTACTAAAAATTACTGGTATATGTTAAATAAAGCCACAAATTTGATAAAACTTACTGATTACTGATTATTGAGTCTCTCATAATTACTGATTATGAGTTTCATAGTCTCTCATAATTCTGCACTTATCAAATTACTGCTTTGTCTATCAGACATCCTCTACTGGTTTGTTTTATTTGATTACTGTGGCTTTTAGGTTCAGTCAGTGGCATCATTCTGTAGCACTGTTCTGGGGACGGTGATGCGTATTCCATGTGAAGTGTTGAAACAAAGATTGCAGGCTGGTTTGTTTGATGGTGTGGGGGAAGCTATTGTTGGAACTTGGCAACAAGATGGCCTCCGGGGATTCTTCCGTGGGACTGGTGTGACTCTATTACGAGAAGTCCCATTCTATGTTGCGGGCATGGGTCTTTATGCTGAATCCAAGAAGGTAACACAATTCTCTTTAAGAACAATCCTTTCGATGTTTTAGAATCACAACCATGATCGTATAAGTTGGCAACAAATGATTTTTTTTTTTTTTTTGGGTTTATAAATCAGGCCTATTCAGTTTTATTGCATCAACTAACTCCAACTTGTGGGATTTCAGGCTGCTCAGTGGCTCCTGGGACGGGAATTGGAACCATGGGAGACAATTGTTGTCGGGGCCCTATCGGGTGGGCTGACTGCTATCTCAACAACTCCTTTCGATGTCATAAAAACACGAATGATGACTGCTCCAGGGGGGCGTCCATTGGCATTTTCAGTGGTGGCGATCTCTATTCTGCAACACGAAGGTCCACTGGGCTTATTCAAAGGAGCCGTGCCTCGGTTCTTCTGGGTTGCTCCATTAGGCGCCATAAATTTTGCCGGCTATGAGCTTGCAAGAAAGGCCATGGATTGGAATATGGAAAACACTGAGCCTCCTGTGCAAAAATAGATTCCATGCTGATCATCTATTCGTCGAAATTCCCAGTCTACTAAGATTTATTTTCAAACCATTTGAGCAATTGGTTTACTGATTATGAGTATTTTGTATTTTCCATTCCTATATATAATAAAATTGATAAAATTGTTTTGTAAATTGTAAGCCCTGGTGGCCATGTTTTGTGGCTGCTCTTAATCATTTGTGTACGTTATAAGATGAGGGAAGAATAAAGTTGGAAGAGCAGCGCTGCTTGATGTCTTTACATGTTTTGAATAATGATTGAAGGTGTTCGCTTGTAGTGATTAATTTTGATAAATTATTTTATCAAAGCTAATCTCATGTTATTTCGATCACAATACTTTACTTACAGTATTTCCCTCCAAGATAGCTCCAAGAAACTCTCTGTAAATTCAAGAACCTATCCGTGATCCTCCCTGATGGGGACACCGAAATGTCGGATCATGGTGGCTTACCACCGGATCCTGCTAATGAGAGGGTGACCAAGAGACAACGTTCGCTATACAGTGAGGTGGCGAGACGAGGTGCTGGATTCATCCACATCCCCACGGAGGATCTTTCCAGCGATCTTAAGGACGATGATGAAGACATAATTCAATCTGCTGTCAATGGGATTATGCGTTTTCAATGTTCTGCAGCCTTCAAGAAAGTACTCCTGCGTCAGTGGCAATATGTTGTGGCTCTCAAGGTGGTAGGACGCAGCGTCTCCTACCGAGTTATCAAGAATCGCTTAGATCGAATATGGCCAGCCTAGGCTCCTTTACCTTTGATCGATGTGGATGACGGGTACTACATCATCCAATTCAAAATCGAAGATGATGCCTTACATGCATTAACAGGTGGCCCGTGGATGGTGGCCGGGCAATATCTCCACGTCCAACAGTGGCACGAGAAATTCTAACCAGAGACAAACGAAATTAAAACCAGGTTGGCGTGGATTCGCATGCCAGGTATCCCTATGCACCTTTACAATCGGCAATACCTCCTCCGCGCAGCCACGACAGTAGGGAAGGTCTTAAGTATAGATTTCAATACGGATAAAAATGAAAGAGGCAGATATGCGCGGATTGCAGTCAAGATTGAGTTGGATAAGCCGCTCACTCCCCAAGTTATGCTAGAGGATGACATTTTCAATGTTGAATACAAGAACATCAAACTTATTTGCTTCAACTGCGGGAAATATGGCCACGTTACGAACTCTTGCCCCATCCCTAAACCTACTCCTCAGGCTCAAGATATTGTGATGACTGGCCAAGGTGATGAACCCGGACAGGAAGAGAAGAGTGGTTATGGCCCGTAGATGCTAGTTCAATCCATGCGTAAACCAACATCTGCTGCTAAAGTCACCACTAATCCAAAGAACCAGAACTTCAACCGCTTTAACATTCTAACGGAAGATCAAGATACTGTTGTTACCTCTATTCCGACTTCTGCTCGCCTAGCCATTAACCCAACTCCAGTCGTTCACCTGCTAACCCCCCCGCCCTAGCATAACCCTCATCATGGCCTTACTGCCGCCTCCACTTCTGCCCATGTTAGCCAAGCCACTAACCTGCCACCCCCTCCTCGACCATCTCGGAACCCTGCTCGTAGGTCTCCACCCCCCCCCCCCCCCCCCCCCCCCCCCCCCAATTGGGCTACGCTGGCGTGTTTGTAATTTTCGTAGCCTTTTCTGATATAATACCGGCTTCGCCCTCCCTTTCTACCAAAAAAAAAAAAGCTAATCTCATGTTCATTGGGAAAAGCTAGAGCTGTGTTTTCTGCATATGTTTTTTGAAGCTAGCTTTATTTTACTATCAAAACAATAGTTTCGTTCTGCACACTAGCTTTTAAAGATTTTATATGTGAATTGTGGTTTCAAAAACCTCTACAATAAAAGCTATACTGATAGCTTTTGAAAGCTACCTTTTAACTTAATAAATTTTTCTATTCAAATTACTCCCTGTGTCCTACTTCCTCCGTTCTTTAATATTTGTTCCATTTGCTTAGTGATTACTATTCATTAAGTAATCTTAATCAAATTTTTTTAATATACTTCCTCCGTATTCAAAAGTTTTTAACGGACCCACAGATCACTCAGTTCAATGCACATTTTACACCACAAATAACTCAAGTTCGGTACTAGTAAAAATTCTAAAAGTTAGATATTTAAAAACTACACGACGAGACGAATCTAACAAGATCCCATGTGGCTATATTTTAACTTGTATAACTATGTTAAAATTTTAAATGGAAGTCTGTGTGTGAATAGTAACACATTACCAAACGTTAAAAACATTTCAATACGGAGGTAGTAATTAAATATGAAAAACATAGTTAAGTGAGATGTTGTTAGATTCGTCTAATCACGTAGTTTTTAAATATAAAATTTTTAAAATTTTTATTTATATAAAATTTAAGTTATTAATGGTTTAAAATGTGCATTGTATTGCGTGAAATACAGAAATGGTGCAGATATTAAAGAACAGAGGAAGTATGTCTCAAAACTTTTGGATATTGGAAGACTTTTGGACACGTCGTCCAAATAAGATCTCATTCGATTATATTATGACTTATATAATTGCAACAAAAAATTATGTCAAACTTAGAGCACCCACAACCGTGTACACTAATTCAATTAATGTCAGGGCCTACTGAAATGAATTGAACTAACTAGCAATGTGGCAATTAATAGGATGTGTGCCCCACATCTGTAATTCAACAGGTTTAATTCAATTAAAAGGGAAAAGTGTCAGAAAAGTTGATATAAATTAAATTTCTTTTGATTTTGTAAAATAAAACTAAAGAGGATGTGGGCCCCACATGCTCTTTTGCAACAAATCTTTTTTTTTTGCTGGACTTTGCAACGGATCTTTTAATATTAAAAATTAAATTTTATTATATTATTGATTATTTTTTAAAAAAATACACTATATATCCAAAATATAACATATATGTCCAAAATGTTAATCTATATATTCAAATGTTAATCTATGTATATAAAATGTTAACCTATTTGTACAAAATGCTTACAAAAATAATACTCCTATATGTCTAAAATGCTAACCTATTTATCCAATATGTTAACCTCTATGTCCAAAATGTTAACCTATGTATTCAAAATTTAAATACAATGGTTATAAAATTATTTGATATTTTATATATCAAAATCATTAAAATATTTGGAAATTATTGAATAGTGAATGCATTAATGATCAACAGTGAATAAAGATTGGAGGTTAAGTCCCTTGACTTCCAACGGAAGGTTGGAGGTTCGATTCCCCACCGGCCCCTTATCCCTCCCTTTTATTCCCATTTGTAATTGTGTGGCATGGGCTCCCACCACCCCTTTTCAGGCCTTCAATGGCTCCTAAAAAAACAGTGAATAAAGATGGAACAGTGCAACCATTTATTCTGTCTGCCCAACCCAATCTCTTCTACGCGGTTTATTGTATCTATAAATATGTTACTCCAGTGATGAAATAAGAACACCCCAAGAAAGCTTTTCTCTGCTCATTAATTTCTCTCTCATATTTGCCTACCATTTTTCTTCTCAGCTCTGTCTCATTTCTTCTCAGCTCTCTGTCTCTCTAAATTACTCGGTAGCTTCACCATCAACATCATCATTGTTGTCTTGTTCCCTTTCATTTAAAACTTCAATCCCTAAGTTATTAAACAATATATCTACCCTATCACTATATTACAAATAGGCCATTCTATTGAATATTTCTACAACAGAAATAGATTTTTTTTTTTGTTGATATAAAATTTGAATGTTCTTAAATGTTTAGAGTGTGGGTCCATAAAACCATAAAATTAATTGTTATCAAATTTTATAACTAAAAAACTTATCAAATATTTTCTCAAAATATATAAATTAAATAATACATAAAAATACTTAATTTGTGTTAATTGACTTTTAATTAAGAAAATAAATATATTATATTTTAATTAAACATAACTGCTAGTTTTTTAAAAATTATTTCTTTATATTAATCATTTTTTTTAATTATATACAATAACGGCTAGTTTTTAAACTCTATAAATATACATACATCTTTTCCACAATTTTTCACTCTCATTCTCCCACATCCAACACACTTCACTTCTTCTTTCCAACCTATCTTTGTTTACATCAAACATAAACCCTCCATATTTTTCCTACAATGGCCGATAACAATAGTAGTGTTTTTATTTATGTTTTATTTAATGTGTTGATTAGGTTTTTAATATTCCAATTTTGAAATAGTACTAATATTTAACGTATATTTGGAATATTAATTTTATGCATAATAAAATAAATTGTATAAATATTTACAAAAGAATATATATTTTGTGTATTTTTTAAATCTAAATATGTATATAATTAAAATAGTATAAAAATTAAATTATTATATAATTTTATTGTTGATATTAAATGATTAGATTATGGGTCCCACTAAAAAGAAGGTATGAATTGGTGAATGGATGTATGGATTAATTGAGATGAGTTAAAAGATTGTTGGAAGAAGTGAAAAGCTGATGTGGCGGAGAGAGAATGAAAAAGTGAGTTATTAATTGGTTAATGAGTGTGGGTGCCCTTATACCATCAAATAAGATCTCACTCGATTATATTTTGACTTATATATTTGCAACAAAAAATTAGGTCAAACTTATACCATGAACAATGTAAAAAGTCCAAATAAGACACAACAAACGGGAAGGAAGGAGTACAATTTAGAGCAAATCCCAAAATATAGACCTCAATTATGTCAAAATCTTCACTTTGGTACCTAAACTTTTTTATTGGAAAAAACGAGACCCCAACTTTTAAAAGTTGGAAGAAACTAAACCTCTACCCAAATAAAGTTTTTTGAAACTATCATTTCCCAGCCCTTTACCCTTTTTCCTTCTTACTTTAACAACAAAAATTCTTATAGTCATTAAATTTACAATTCTCTTTATGAATTTTAAAAACTGATTTACCAAACATATTTGTATAAGTAAAATTATAATTAATGATTCAAAATTCATATTTCTAAATATTTTAAACCTTTTTAAAAAAATAATTTTTAAATATTTATATTTTATAGAAAAGAATACATTGGAACCATAATACATTATATTATTATTAAATGGAACTATATCTCAATTTATATTTAATGGACCAAATAGAATACTTAAGTTGAAAATTTTATAATATAATTAATAATATATTTGACATTATTTAAAATAATTAAATAGTATTAAATATTAGAAAAATTTAAAAATAAATATCTTTAAATTAATCTATATATATCAATCAATTAATAAAAATTAATTTTCTAAATATTTAGTGTAACATCCCGAATAATTAAATTATAAATTGATTTAATTATTATAAGTAAAGTTTACTAACTTCTAATTAATGTTGATTTAGGTCAAAGACTTGTCATCAAGTGGCCCAACATTAGAATCATTAGCAAGAAAATAAGTTGAGCCCCAACTAGTAGTAGAAGAGATAGAAGAGTCAAATAAAGAAGCTTTTCAGCCCATTGGGCCGAGTCAAACCCGGCCCAACACCTAACACCTGGCCCGACCCAACAGCCCTTGTATGAGTAGTGGAAGTCAGATTTGGCTTCCCAAAATGCTCCCCACCACCGAGCCTTGCTAGAGAGAAGGAGGAGAATTGTAGCTTCTTGGAAGAAGAAAGTGGAAGAATTGCTATTGAAGCTTGGGGAAATTAGCTTGAAGGGGAGTAAAAAGAGTGGAATTAGCTTTAGAATCTTGGTAAGTTATTTCAAATTCTTTCTTTTTCAAGATTTCAACCAACTAGGGATGTATCAAGAATTTCAAGTGGGTTGTTTTGATTTTTGGTAGGGAAATGTAAATTGAGTCTTGAATTGGAGTGGGTGAGGGAGGAGCCTTCTTGCATGTGTGTGGTAAGTGTTAAATCACAAAAGTGGGAGGGAAGTCTCAATTTTGAATTTATATTGAAGAGTTGGAAGATGAAAAGGATGAAGACCAAGGCATTTACCATTTGATTTTGATTTCTTTTGTAGATCTTAGAAGAGTGGAAGTATGAGGCTTGAAGAGGAGTCAAGAGGTTGAAATTGGGAGCTTGGGTAAGACATTACAAGGCAAGGGTTAAATAATGCATTGAAGTGAAAATGGTGACAAAACTGTATGTTTCAGTTTTGGCACAAACTTGTGCCAGGGAGTTCATTCTGGCGCAAGAAGCCTTGTTGATGCCAACAGTTGAAAATTTTTCCCAACTTTCAGTATTAGCACAAACTGACGCCAAGGGGTTCAGTTTGGCGCAATTGCCCTTGTCTGCGCCAACCTGTGAATTTTTCTTCCTTGCCAGAGTTGGCGTTTATCAACGCTAGGTTCTCCATTTTGGCGCAAATAGCCTTGTCTGCGCCAGAATTTCAACTGTGTTTTTAGAAGCCATTACCTTACTTCGAATTTGATGTTTCTTTCACCCATATTATTATTTTCTTACTCCGATATATGTTAAATGATGATGGGGCATGTTGGAACTTACGAGATAAGAACTTAGACAAATTCATAATTTCATCTTACGCGATTATGCTTAGAAGTGGAAGTATATTGTGATTGCCGTTATGCAAGGCTTGGCAAACCTCAGTCACACATATGTGGATGTTGAGTTTATTCTATATGCTTGATTTGAGATTTATTCCCTTATGTGTATTTGACCATATAGGGATATTCAGCTGATATCCCGGGTCTGTGTGATGTGCGTGTGGCACGATGCGGCAATTGGGGAGTGAACCCTTTGCCATGACCCGCTAGACGCCGCTCTGGTCAGTGACGACTATCCGGCTCCCTCACCAGTGTTATTGGCCCTGCGTAGGCTGTTCGTCCGCGGCGGTGGCGACGTTGACGGGCAGTTTATTGTGATGGGAGAGGGTGGTGTCCTCTCGCCAATGATGACTGTCGACCATGGTTATTAGGAAACGCGTTAGACATGACTATCTACTGCATTTAGGATAGATAGACACCTAGGTCATATCATCCATTTCATCATGTCATAACATATATTTGATTGCAGTGGTTGAAGCACCGGTATGAGACGGTGTGATGGTTTGCATTCTCTTACTCACTTATTTAATTATTTTGTTAATGTTGATGTTATTATGTGGTTGATGCACCCCCATCCCCCATTATTCTTCCATTGCTCAGTACCCGTACTGACCCCCCTGCTTATTTATTTTATAGATTCTCCTGAGGCAGATGCTGGGCACGGTGGGACATCTGGGGATGAGTGATCTATGACTTCTCTTGTGTCAGACTTATGTATTATCTTCGTTGTACTAGGAGTCGCAGTATATTAGATGACATATTATTATGTTAAGGAGTTATGAATCTAGATGTTTTAATGTGTGGATTCAGGGAGTGCCTCCCGGATACGTCTAATATGCTGTTTATGTTATGGATGTTTATGTTATGGATATGGTTGGGGTTAGGAGTTGTTTTACAGGTATCCAGCTTCGTATTGCTTCGCCTAAGTTGATTGGCCAACAATTTAGGGGGGGTAATACAGCAGTGACGTCGCAAAAATTTGGTTTAAATTTTTGGGACGTTACAGAGTGGTATCAGAGATATTTTTACATTGATATGTATTGCGAACTAGGTTAGAGAACTGGGTGTGAGGGAAGTGGGGATTGCGGATAGTTAGTATTATTTAATTTTATTGCTCTAATGATGTTGTTATGAATTGAGTTATAGTTGCAATTTGGAACTATGCTAAATTCATTAAATTGCCCAGGAAATCTATACTTGTTTTTCATTGTTCGGTAAAAGGTTTTTATTATACCGAATGTTAACGAATATTATTTATTTTAATTATATAAAATAAAAAAATAATTGAAAAAAACTTAACTAGACCACCAGAAGGAGACATTTCTACTTGTAGGCCATCGCGGCCCGAATCTCGGGCAAATGGCCTAAAATCGAGCCCGAAATCCTTCTAATGGCCCATTTTCATAAATCAAAATATGGTGGCCCAAAAGTGGAAATAAATCCTTCTGGTAGCCTGTTTTAGTTATTATCTCTAAATTATTCAATTTTTTTGGGCTCAATTAAATATAATTTGAGATATAATCTATTTAAGAATAATATATTGTATTATGATTCCAATATATTTTCTTTATAAAAATATAAATATTTTAAATTTTTTAAAGGTTTAAAATATTTAGAAATATGAAATCGTTAAGTATAATTTTATTTATGCAAACATGTTTGGTAAATCAGTTGTTAAAATTCATAAAGAGAATTATAAATTTAGTGACTATAAGAATTTTTGGTGCTAAAGTAAGAAGGAAAAAAAAGTAAAGGGGTAGGAAATGATAGTTTCAAAAAACTTTATTTAGGTGGATGTCTAGTTTCTTCCAACTTTTTAAAATTGAAGTCTAGTTTTTTCCAATAAAAAAAATTTAGGTACCGATTTTGACATAATTGTGGTCTATATTTTGGGATTTACTCTATAATTTATAAGTTATGATAACTACATATACTTATGCAATAATAAATTAAACCCTATATAAGAACCCAAGCGGTATCAATAAATTAAACTCTATCGACCAATCCTATATTTCAAACGGAAAAAATACCAAAATGGTGCCGTAACTTTATCAATTTACCAATTGGGTGCCCTAACTATCGAGTTTTTTAATTTGGTACCTTACTTTACGAATTGTCGTTAATTTAGTCCCAAAAGACCTTAATGATCTTTATAGCTGATATGGCGAATCATTAGTGATTAAAATTAATAATAAACGCCACATAGAAAATGACTGTACAGTTAAATGCCAAACATTAACTGTGGTCAAACATTTTAACTTTTACAACTGAATTCCCCTTTCCACTTGCGGTACCTCACTTAGCAAAAGTTTGAAATCTGCATCTCCAAGACTACTAGCGTCTAAATGCATTTGGGGACCACCACTGCTACCACATCGCACCACAGCAGTCGTGACCGCTGCTGCTACTCTAGGATCTTCCACCGCCGCCGGCCTTGCACCCTCCATCTGAACGCCGGTGCGGCTCACAGTCGGCCCCGGCTCCCTGTTGGGACTCCACAACCATCGCTGCCAATGTTGTCCTCAGCCAGAGCCGCTCCTCCGCCTTACGCCACTGGTTCCGCCTTTCTCTGCCGTTTGTCTCTTCCCTCTCAGCCCTGCCGCGAAGCCACCGCCCCTCTGGCTTGTCGTGAGCGCCGCCGCTAAGTTTGATTTCCGAGCGTCGCCGCTAAGTTTGATCTCCGAGCGTCGCCGCCACTGCCGCTGTATGCGGCTCCTCTGTGTGAGTTTTTATCCCCAATTGATTTCTATATCAAAATGCCTTTTGGGATAATTTCACAAATTAGGGTTATGCTTTTAGAATCGCCGTTGTTATGACCCTTGAGTTTCTTGGCACCTTTGAACTTGTGGGTGTTATAACACCTGTTAATTCACTGTTAAGGCGGATTTAATTTTAAAATTTTGAATGATTTTTCGAATTTTTGGGTTCAAATGGAGTAGCTAGAGGGGGGAATTTTGGGGGAAAAAAACTGGAAAAACATAAATTGGGGCTCGGTAGAAGTTTTAGGTTTGGTATCAAATGGGGGGTAGAAGATGAGTAATATAGCAGCAGCTTGGCAAGATTCACTCTAAATTCAATATGCCATCCTACACATGTTATTTGGTCAATGTACAGTCACCGCCTATGTGGCATTTTATCATTAATATTAATCAGTAATCACTAATGACTTACCACATCAGCATAAGAGATCATTAAGGTCTTCGGGACTAAATTAGAGATAATTAGTAAAATTACGGTACTGAATTAGAAAAAATGCACCAAAATGGAAAATTGATAAAGTTATGGCATTTGACATTTTTTCCATTTCAAACTGAAAATGAATTGGCCCTTCCCCTCCCCTCCCCTTGTCAAATGACAACAATACATCTTCTCTGATTAGTTTGTGGTTTGATACCTTTTCTACGAAAATTGAAGCAAAGCTGTAAAAGTGCAAAGGCAATGATCAACTGCTCCCGGTGCGGAGTATCACGGAAACTTAACAGGGCAGCATGGACAAGCTTTGCACTACGGTCACACAGTTCTTTCTTCTGGTTCGGAGAACAAGGGATTCATCCATCTTTTTATCCGACCAATGGCTCTGGCTCTGGCCCTGTAATTTTCACATTAAAGCGCAGCGCATTTTCCTTAGCGTTGGATAGCAGAGATGATCCAATTACGCCTGCCCATTTTAGTTCCATTTATGATTATAATGTGCGGATGCGGGATTTGGGTGGCCGAGGCGATGTTTTTGCTGCCCGTAAGATGTTTGACAATATGCCTGAACGAGATGCGGTGTCTTATGCTTCGATGGTCAGTATATATCTGAAGCGCGGCGATTTGTACCTAGCCGAGAAGCTTTTCTATGAAATCCCTTTTGGTATGAGAGGAATTGTGGTGGATTCTGCTATGGTGCACGCTTATGCTAAGGCAGGAATAATGGATCGAGCTAGGCAAATATTTGATGAAATGCCCGTGAGGAATGCCTTTTCATGGACCGGTTTGATTTCGGGGTATTTGAAGCATGAGAAAGTGGATGATGCTTTAGAGCTCTTTGATAAAATGCCTGAAAAATTTAAAAATGAGGTCACGTGGACTAATGTGATAGTGGGTTTAGGGAGAAATGGATTGGTTAATGAAGCACGGGCAGCTTTTGATCGAATGCCTATGAAAAATGTGGTTTCAGCTACTTCTATGATCAAAGTTTATATTGAGAATGGTCTGGTCGAAGAGGCGTTCAGACTATTCCATGCACTGCCACAACATAATGTGTACACTTGGAACATAATGATTTATGGTCTTTTGTCTGACAAGAGAGTGTATGAAGCCAAAAATATGTTTGATATGATGCCTTTGAAAAATGCTGTTTCTTGGACTACAATGGTATCAGGTTTTGCACAGAATGGAATGATTGAGTTGGCAAGGAGGTATTTCGATCAAATGCCTAACAGGGATGTTTCAGCATGGAATGCAATGATTTCAGCTTATACGGATGAAGGTCTTATGCATGAGGCTAGTGAGCTATTCAAATTGATGCCAAGTAGAAATATTGTGACTTGGAATGCAATACTCGATGGGTATGCCAAAGATCAGCAGGAAGCAGAAGTCTTTAGCCACTTTATTTTGATGTTTCGCAATGGCAATAGACCAAATGAGATAAGTCTTACATGTTTGCTGACTTCGTGCCGTGGTATTCTGGAGGTGCTGCAAGTTCATGGGCTTGTTGTGCACCTTGGGTTTGAAACAGAAACCTCACTTACGAACACTCTGATTACAATGTATCAGAGAAGCGGCGATGTCACCTCAGCTCAGGTTGCTTTCAACGATCTTAAGGCTAGGGATGTTGTGTCTTGGACCGCGGTGATATTAGCATATTGTAATCATGGATTTGGTATGCAAGCATTGCAGACATTTGCTCAGATGCTACGAATAGGGCACGATCCTGATGGAATTACTTTTATTGGGGTTTTGTCAGCATGTAGTCATGCTGGGCTTCTCAAGAAAGGTCAAATGCTTTTCGATTCTATGAGGAGTTATGGTTTAGAACCCATGCCAGAACACTACTCTTGCCTTGTGGATATCCTGGGAAGAGCAGGGCTGGTGGATGAGGCCGTGAAAGTTGTACGTGAAATGCCTCCACATAAACAAGATTCTGTAGTTCTTGGTGCATTGCTTGGTGCTTGCAGGTTGCATGGAGATGACAGACTGGTTGACCAAATAGGCGACAAGCTGATAGAGTTCGAGCCAGCTAGCTCTGGTGGGTACGTGCAATTAGCAAATGTTTATGCCACATCAGAGAAATGGAAGAAATTTTCAGAAGTACGGAAGAAGATGAGAGAAAGGGATGTGAAAAAGGCCCCTGGTCTCAGTGAAATCCAAGTTAATGGAAAGAGTCATGTGTTTTTGGCTCGTGATAGATCTCATCCGCAGATCAACGAGATTCTAATGTTTATGTTTGAGAAATTACTTCCCCATATGCAAGATCCTGGCTACATGATTGACAATATACCTGCAATGCGTTAGTTTGAAAATGAATATCACCAGCCATTCAAGTGAAGGAGATACGATTAATTCCGAACTGAGGCAAATGTCGAACAACAGTTTATGCATGAGAAGAAGACTGATGAATTACATTGGAAAGAAATTATACAGAAAAGGAATTTCTAACAAAAATTCACTTTGCCATGACTAGTTTTTCAATTGAATGTACAATAGTTACTGTCTCGTGTGGATTTTCTGATGAGTATGTGCAAGAAGTTCAACCACTCTTGGAATTTGAGGGAGTGCACTTAGGATGTCCACGCACAAATTGCTCGAATCCTCATAATAGCAGGTAACAGCTAATTATTGATCACTTGCATTTTTGTACGCATATCTCAGCCCTTGCGTGATCTTTTGGGTTAGTTCTTCCGTGGAATGGATTATATATATATATATATATATTTTTTTTTTTGTGTGTGTGTGTGTGTGTGTGTCATTACTCTCGCTTTTATTTTTTAATAAAGGGAAGTTATTATTCTAAAATCTTTGATTTCTTGAATGTATTGTAGTACATACCTTGATCTTCATTCTGTTTAGCTCTCCCCTTTTCTTTTGTTTTCATGTTTTTGTATTTGGTTATTGGTTGATATATCTTGAACTTCCATGGTTCCACATGCAGTATTTTTTTTGCTTTGAAGTTCTCTAGAATATTTGCCTTTCTAATTGGATTATTTCTATTTATTTTTCATAATTGGCTTTTGTGTTCTTTTAATTTTTCCACTTTGTACTTGCCTCTAATATGATTCTTTTTTTCCTTCAATTAAAGACTCTGGTTCATTGCACAGATCTGCTAAGCCATACAAGATGCTGCTTTGATAGATCATTCATTGTGTCATTAAAAATATGGAAGCATGGGAGTGGAGATTCTATGAAGGTTGGAGAAGGGAAAGATATGCCATTCGAATATTTTATAGGGTGTTTGGTTGATCAGTTGAATCATTTGCCAATATTTGGTATGGGGTTCGAAGGAAATGGCTGCAAGAAGGCAGAGTCAAAGGCTTCAGTGGTTCCTACTAATTTATCAGACCCCTTTAAAATGCTTTCTAGTATTATAGAAGGGAAAAGAGCAGATGTGAATGGATTTTTGAGGAATTTGAAGTTTGCACGGGTTGGGGGAGTTCCATCAAGTATTGTTGGCGTGCCAGATGAGCAGGACTTGGTGGGTGAGGGGATTAATAATGTGGCTAATCGGGAAGAAACTGGAGGCATTTCACCACAAAAATTAGCCAATGGATTTCTGAGTATTCCGTTGTCCAATGTTGAGCGACTGAGATCAACTTTGTCAACCCTTTCATTGACAGAACTAATCCAATTTCTTCATCAGATAAGGAGGCCATCGAAAGAAGAACACCCTGACAAAAAAAATTGTTTAATATTCAGGATTTCTTCAGATGCACAGAAGCTGAAGGTATGTTTTTCAATTCGAGGTCTCTTTAATTTTGGTTAAAACTTAAAAATTCTTGGCATGAGTTCATTTTAAAACCATGTGGTAGGGATTAACTTTAACAGATTACAATGAGGGAATTATCTTCTTTAGCTACATCATGTTTGTTATTAAGTTCTTTAATTCCATCAATCTCATTTGAACCGCAATTTCTGTACTTTCGGGTTTTTAAATCGAACCGTTGGTTTGATGCACTGGGCCAAGAGTGGGATCCACATGAGTGCTTGGAAGAGAATGGAAAGGAACATGTTTGTCATGTGGGGGACTGTAGATCAGAACTAGTTTTCGTTTTAGGTTACAGTCATCTTTCGCTAACAGATTTTTACAGATGGATAGAGCTCTTTACTATGAGCTTCATATCATCTATAATTGTGGAGCTAAACCTTAAGAGGCAAGATCTGCATATGCATATTTTCTGAAGTTGATTCTGTGTCTTTCATATGTATGATAAACTGGAGAGCAATGGGAAATATCTATGAGGATGAAAAAAACCATTATAATACAACTGATTGGCTTAGTTCACACACACACACACACACACATATGTATATATATATATATATCATATATGTTAGTATAATTGAAAATACCCATCGTTGCAATTTCCAAGTAAGTTCTTTAAATGCAGGAAAGAGGTTTTTCCAGGAGCTAGACAGAGATGGCGATGGACAAGTTTCTCTGGAAGATCTTGAAGTAGCCATGAGGAAGAGAAAATTACCTAAGAAATACGCTCATGAATTCATGAGGCGTGCTAGGAGTCACTTATTCTCGAAATCTTTTGGTTGGAAACAGTTCCTATCCTTGGTGGAACAAAAAGAGACTACCATTCTCCGGGCATATACCTGTGTCTGTTTAAGCAAATCTGGGACACTTAAGAAAAGCGAGATTTTGGCATCTCTGCAGAATGCAGGACTCCCTGCAAATGAAGACAATGCTTTTGCCATGGTCTGTTTTCTGAATGCTGATTCAGAATCTATATCGTATGGGCATTTTCGGAATTTCATGCTTTTGCTTCCATCTGACAGACTTCAAGAAGATCCACGGTAATTTTTAGCTTCTATTTTGCAACTTGTCTTTCCGACAATGAGTTTTGTTCAGGTAATTATTGATCACTTGCAATTTTATACGTGTATCTCAGCTCTTGTGTGATCTTTTTGGTTGGTTCTTCCGTGGAATGGATTATGATTTTTTTTTTGTGTGCGTGTGTGTGCGTGTCATTACTCTAGCTTTTATGTTTTAATAAAGGAAAGTTATTGTTCTAAAATCTTTGGTTTCTTGAATGTATTGTAGTGCATACCTTTATCTTCATTCTGTCTTAGCTCTCCCTTTTTCTTTTATTTTCATGTTTTTGTATTTGGTTATAGGGTGATATCCTGGACTTTCATGGTTCTAGATGCAGTATTTTTTTTTACTTTTGAAGTTCTTTTCTAGAATAATTGCCTTTATAAGTGGATTATTTCTATTTATTTATTTATTTTTCATGATTGCCTTTTTCTTCTTTTAATTTTTTCCCTCTCTCTGTACTTGCCTCAAATATGTTTCTTTTTTTTCTTCAATTAAAGACTCTAGTTCATTGCACAGATCTGCTAAGCCACACAAGATGCTATTTTGATAGATCATTCATTTTCGAGTGTCATTAAAAATATGGAAGCATGGGAGTGGAGATTCTATGAGGTATTGCAACCATTAACTTTACCTTTTGCGAGTTGGCTAGTAATTTACAAGGATTGATGAAGAACAATACGTTTCTAATCCATGCAGATGCTACTGGAGCATCTGTTGTACTAGTGTCTGTTTCCACAAAACATGGATGCAGGCTCAAAATATAATGCTCACCAATCATCTCTATCCCTCATCCTCACCGATTCCCATCTTATGGAGATGATCACATATGGGTTGTGGCTCCAGCTCAGAAAAACGTTGATTTCTTATGTTTTATCAGAATATTCAGGTACGTCTTAAGCGCATCTTATTTAACAGCCCATGCAAAGGGGATTGGGTGAATGTGAAGCTATTTTCTTTTTTAGCCTGTTCTTTCAATTGCATCTGTAACTATGTTGAGTCATGCTGATTATCTTTGTAGATATGCTTAAAAATTTTGGTTCTTTCTCAGTAATTGGGGAAAATGAAACGACAATCCAACAACTAGAAGCATCTACGTATCATTGCGTGCCATAAGCTTTTGGACAATCAACCTTGAACACAACAATTACTTGTTACCACTCTTCGCATGCTGAATAGTCTGAGAAGCCATGAGCACCCCATCCATAATGTGCCAGTCCTTGACATAAGCCATCTGAGGACTTCCAACTTGATCCACGATATTTTAAGATTTTTTGCTAGGAGTTTGGTAATAATCTTTTATATAAGTTGCCAATCAAAGGGAGGGGTTGATAATCATTAAAACATAAAGTATATTCCAAAGGGGATTGTTGGGACCACTGGCGTGGGAGCCAAATCTGCTGCACTAATTATTCCGGAAGGACCATGCTCTAGGAGCCGGACCAAAAAGTTCACAGATCAAATTGCCATCCTTCAAAAGTCTGCGGAATTTACAGAAGAAATCAACAAAGAAGAAGGTAGCAGTTTGAAAGCATTGATCATGATCTAGTTCGAAGAAGACTCGGGACCCATTCATTATCCGGGTCCTGTGTTATCAAACTAAATTCGGAGGAAGGAGACCTCGAGATGCACTTATAGATCAAAATAGCATAATGAGGTCAACAAAATGGACCCCATCGCAACCACCGCCGCCGCCGGAAGTTCGCCGGAGCTCCGACCAAGTCGCTGGAATCTGACCGGAACTTCGTCGTCGCCGGTCAACGGACGGTCAACGCCGGAACAGTGACCGGAAGCGGTGGGCCCTAGCTGGATGAGAGTGAGAACAATTTTGTGCACTTACGACGCTAACCAGTGCCTACAACGCGAGCCTTGTTCCACGTCGTAATTCCGCCTCACGTCGTAAGACTGGAGGCTGACGACGCTCACGACGCAAGCCGAGACACCTACGACGCTAACCTTCTTCCGCGTCGTAAGCCTCACGTCGCCCCCTCCAGCAGAAATCACACCTACGACGCTAAGCCCCTATGGCGCTAGATGAGGATCACGTCGTACAAGTTGGTTCACGTCGTAACCTGTCCAGTCTTCATATTTCTTACTTGCTCTTTATTTTCTCCTGTTTTAAATATTGTAAGACTTGTTTAAACCTTCATTTTACTTGTTTAATGGGCTTGGACTATATATATGTCCTCCCCAACACTTGTAACACATCTTTGTCTATTGAAACAAATCTACATTTCCAATTCAAAGATCACCCGAGAGCATACTCCCTCTCACACACCTTTGTATGTTTGTTGGGAAACATTCATCAACCTAGGATTGAAGCATCCCTTGTTGATCATCAAACCGAGGCTCGAGTGGAAGGATTGGATTGAGGTCAAGGTTTCGAACATCTTGGTTGCTTCCCCCGACGACCCTTGCTGCGGTTTTGCTTCCTTATCTCTTGTTTTTCTATTCGGTTCATCTTCATCTATCTACCATCTTCTTAGGCCCTGTTCTCTAGGCCTTAATTTTTCTGGTCTGATCTGAATTTATAAAACCTGGTCTGGTCTGATCTGAATTTGTCTGGTCTGGTCTGGTCTGATCTGATTCCATCTGGTCTGGTCTGATCTGATCTGAATTGATCTGATCTGATCTTATTTTATTTATATTTTGATTCTAATTAGATTTATGGTAATAATAATAATAATAATAATAATAATGATCATAATAATAAAATTAATAATTAACTTATAATAATAATAATAACAATAAATTAGTAATTATTAAAAAAATTATTTATTAATAAATTAGTGATTAGTTTATTATTATTATATAATAGTAATAATAATTAATTAATTATTTTTATTATTATTGTTAATTATTACTACTAATTACTAATACAGTATTTATTATATATTAGTATTTTCAATAATAATTAATTATTAATAGTTAATTAATTATAATTATAATAATAGTTAATAAAATAATAATTATTAAGAGTTATTTACAACTATTATTATTACTATTATTATGATATTATTGTTATTATCATTATTATATATTTTAAACATATTTAGTGAAAGTATTTAAATTATATTTTGAAAGTATTTATAATATAAAATATATTAAGAACGTGACTAGTATATTTAAATAATATTTTGATGAGCAAAAGAATATTTTTAAAAATATTTTTAAATAACTACAATATAAATAATATTTGTATTGCTATATTTTTTGCTTTTTATAAAAAAAATATTATACGTAATTATATAATTTTATTATAATGATCTGGTCTGGTCTGGTCTGGTCTGAATGTTTCTGGTCCGGTCTGATCTGATCTGATTTGATCTGGTCTGATCTGAATGTTTCTTATCTGATCTGGTCTGATCTGATTTTGAAAAAAAATAAGTAATAAGTCCTGAAAATAAGTTCTAGAGAACAGGGCCTTAATCTTCCGCTTAATCTTCTCTTAATCTCCCTTAATCCTTTTCTAAGCAAGTTGGTAACCAAGAGATCCATGCCAACCATCCGCCACCGTAATGAACTGGGTACCAATAGCTGCTGGCATATGCCCGGAATGAAACAGGACCAAGTCTAGATTGGAACTGTTTGATCCTGTCACTTTTATTATCCCCATCACATGCATGCTTGAATTGTTTGCCAAACTGTGGCGAATCTAAAAATTCTGGTCATTGGGGGCACGAGTGGTTGACTGGTTGTGATGGATGGGATGGTTCAGCGGGGGCTGGAGAAGGAACACGGATAGAGATATGGTAAGCTTTGGAGTGAAATTAGAGTTTGAGAATTGTAATAATTTATTTTGGTACGGGTGGCTTTATTGGGTTAAGCTTTCCCAAAACAACTTTCTGCATTCACAAGGGGGTCCGGTTAAGGTGCGATTGCATCAAATCGCAGCACATCAAGGCCAAAATCTTGAGCGTCCAATTAAAATCCAAGGGTTGTAAATGCAAAAGGGTAAAGTTGTCCAATAAAAATATGGAACGGTTTTATTTAATTACGAAATTACGGATTAGTACTTATCTTTAACAGATTTACTGCATATCTTAAACGGATTTGTATCCTAAAATATCTTACAACAGAAAAATTCACTAAAATTCACTAAAGCGTATTACTGACACAAATTATATTAATTTGTATCATTATTTTCAGCGATATCACGTTATACTTTTCAGCGATGGCATGTGCTTCATTTGTTTTTATTTTTAACGAAATTATTAATTCCTAACTAAAACATATTAATTTGTATCATTATTTTCAGCGAGGGAACGTACTACTTTTCAGCGATGAAAGGACCTTCATTTCATCGAGTTTATACTATTATTTTCAGCGATGTCTTACATTCTAATACACTTTGCAGAGATATTGTATCTTTTCAGCGATGTATAAGTATTCTTTTTAGCAATGAACAACTATTTCTTTAAGCGAGATCACAATATTCTTTTCAGCGATACATCAGATGCTTTTATTTTTAACGAAATTATTAATTCCTAACTAAAACATATTAATTTGCGTCATTATTTTCAGCGAGGGAACATAATACTATTCAGCGATGAAAAGTGCTTCATTTCATCGAGGTTGTACTATTATTTTCAGCGATGACTTACAATTCCTTGCCCCCAAGATGTGCAACAGTTTTCATCGAGATACTAATACACTTTGCGGAGATGATATATCTTTTCAGCGATGTATATGTATTCCTTTCAGCGATGAGCAAATATTTCTTTAAGCGAGATCACAATATTCTTTTCAGCGATACATCATAAGTTTTTATTTTTAACGAAATTATTAATTCCTAATTAAAACATATTAATTTGTATCATTATTTTCAGCGATAGAACATTATACTTTTCAGCGATGGTATGTGCTTCATTTCATCGAGATTATACTATTATTTTCAGCGATGACTTGAAATTCCTTTAAGCGAGGTACTAATACGCTTTGCAGAGATGTTATAACTTTTCAGCGATGAACAACTATTCTTTTAAGCGAGTTCACTATATACTTTTCAGCGATACATCATAAAAACCATAATCACTGAAACAATTCATAACACTAAATCAGTTAAATCCATTCAAAGTCATAAAACATTCAACACCATAAATCAAACCATAAATCAAATTCCAAGGAAAATATTTCATTCAATCACAGTCATAAAAACATTCAATACCACCATTCAAAAAGTCATAAAAACATCCCAAAATATCACAAAAACAAGTCATTCCAAAACACCACCATTCAAAGTCATTCAAAAACATTCCAAACATATTAAACAGCACGAATATGAGCAGGATCAGAGATGGCTTGATACATCGCCCTAAGCCTATGAATCAGATCTTCCCACATATTTGTAAAAGCCTTTTTGCGTTCTCTCAACTGCCCTGGAGTATTTGCAAATGAGACTTTAACGCTGCGATAATGCTTTGACATTTCACGCAGCTGTGTGGGATCAAATGAACGTCTGTTCACATCAACACCATTAGATCTACCTTCATTTTGGAGGACACCAATATGAATATCCAGAGCTTCGAAGTGGGGATACATGATGTTATAAGATTTTTCAGCAGCCTCAATATCAGGATACTCAGTTGTAATTTTCAACAGAAATTCCTGTGTTTCAACATATAAGAAAGATAGCTTATTAACATATAAGATGTAAATATAAGATGCCATAATCAGTACAAAGCAATTCATAGCACTGAAACAATTTTTTGAAACAACCGTAATCAGTTCAAAACAATTTTTGAAACAACCATAATCAGTACAAAAACAATTCATAGCACTAAAACACCCATAATCACTGAAAAAATTCATAACCCTAGAAACAACCATAATCAGTTCAAAACAAATCACTAAAACAACAATAATCAGTACAAAACAATTAATAACTAAAACAACCATAAACACTTAAACAACTCATAACCCTAGAACAACATAATCAGTTCAAACAGTTCAAACATAAACACTGAAACAATTCGTAACCCTAGAACAACCATAATCAGTTCAAAACAACATTAAAAACCATAAATCAGTTCAAAACAATTTCAACCAAACCATTCTAACCATTAAAACCATAAAACAATTCAAACCATTAATCAAAGGTTCCTAAGCATACTCAGTTGTAATTTCAATAAGAAATACCTGTGTTTCAACAAGAATATCTCGATGCTTCTTCGGCACAAACCCAACATCTAACATTTTTTCTATTAAATCATTCAGTCCGCGCGCATTGTCACACGTCGGATGTGTATCCTTCAGATAATTCCCGAACATCTCCCAGCATTGTGTGAACAAACTGCGACTGGAACTCTCTCCCGTGCATCTTCTTTTGGACGACATTTCTAAGAAATGAAGGTGATTCCGATTACGGTTTTGAGAAATTAGGGTTTAGAAACGAAGTTTCGAGAAATGAATGTGATTCCATTTATAAGGCTCACAGTTTAAAAAATTTTCCGAGGCCCATTTAATTTTATTTAGGCCCATTTCATTTAGGCCACTCCATAAAAATGAAATATATTTCCTTCCATCGCTGAAAACAACATATACACATCGCTTAAAATGCTTAATGTCGATCGCTGAAAATAATATAGAACCATCGCTTAAAATGCTATATTCACATGTACAAACATTTGTCGTTTAAATGAATGTATAAATATGAAATTTCAGAAAACTCAGAAAAAGAGAAACATATCACAACAGAACTCAGAACTCAGAAACATACATAAAATCAAAACGACGATCTATCACCATCGCTTAAAATGCTTCATGTCCATCGCTGAAAACAATATCGAACCATCGCTTAAAATGCTATATAAATATCGCTGAAAAATTGATTCTGACTTCGCTGATAATCACATGTACAAACATTTGTCGCTTAAATGAATGTATAAATATGAAATTTCAGAAAACTCAGAAAAAGAGAAACATATCACAACAGAACTCAGAACTTTTGTTCTACTTTTGGCCAAACTGTTTACGTGCAATCCTCAAGTAATCTATCACAAATTCTCGATTGGTGATCCTCACCAGCTTCAGTTCCCATGCTCATTTGATCCGTTTGCAGATTAGACTTCTGACTTTGTAGTCATAATGCATGATCTTGTTTTTATTTCCTGTGTTACAATGCTCCAGGGCCTTCTGATCCAATTCCATGAGGAGTTCGAGATAAGAAGTTCTGTAACGCTCCATCATGGCGGACACCATGTCTCTTTCCAGGGCTTCCTTTAAATAAGACATATCTTGCGCCAGATCATATTTCAGATACTCCTCTGCCTCAGCCTTGTTCATCAATCTGTACTGTATTGCATTCTTTCTCAGCACTGGCCAGTTCTTATGCCTTATCTCATGTAGCACTTTTTCCCTTAGAATTCTGATGTGCTCAGGAAATTCAGGATCCACATCCACATCAGTTCCTTTTTCAGCTATCCCAACCTGACCGAATCGCTTCAAATAAGCCAAATAGAGAATAATACTCCATAATTTACAAAGTCCATGTAAGAATAGAGAGATGTACATTTAAGCAATCACAAAAAGTGCAATATATATAAGCGATTAAACAATAGACATTTAAGCGATGAAACAATGTACATTTAAGCGATGAAAAGGTGTACATTTAAGCGATCAAAACAATTACATTTCAGCGATAAAAAATTGTACATTTCAGCGATCAAAAAAACAGTTCATTCATTCATCAAAAAACACTTCATTCATCATTGTTTCTTTTTCCGACCCTTTTTTGACTTAGGTGGTGCTGGTTTCTTTACCTCAAATGACTGACTATGCTGGGCAACCAAATGCATCTCTCTACTCACTTCTCCAAGCACAAAATCTTTTTTTTCATTGACACCTGACATCAATATTTGAGCGCAGACCTTGGCTCTTTTTGCCAGATTGTACCTTTTGTTCTTCATTTCTGCCAACATGTCATCCATAATTAATCATTTCCAATAATCCATATATGACATGACAAAAACACCACAGCTGTGCTCATCTTTCTGCTCTGCCAACGGCGAGAAAAGCATACGATATGATACAAACCATTTTTCAGAATTCATCAGTGTATTTCCCAGCATCTTGAAGTTATACCGTATCCTATTCAAAACGTTATAATCAGCTGTCCACCCGCCTTCAGCATTCTTGCTGTTGAAGTAAAAAATTCTTCTCTTTCTCATATCAACAGAAAAAGCAACCCAATGGTTTTGACGACAATATGGGAAGAAGAACTGGAACATTGAGTAAACATATAATTAGAATCTAATAATGATCAACTATATAAACAAAATTATCAAAACAAAAATGTATCTTACATTCTCTGCATTCAACACCACATCAATCATTTCTTCAGGGAAAAACTTGAAATATTTCACGAATATATCAACAATTTATGCACCATCTTTTAATGGTAAATCTGCATCCACCTCTGCCTCTGCAAATGTCTGTTTCAAAAGATACAACATTTCATGCATCAAAAAGAAGTTAAATATATATATATGTATGTATGTATGTATATATCAGACTCACAGCAAATAATGATGAAAAACAATATTTCATCATTGGTTTCCCGTTGGCTCTTTTGAATTCACGACGGTTGATCACTTTCGCATAATAGTTTATAACAACATCCGCAATATCACTATCAACCCTCAGTGTTTCAATGTCAAGCTTGGACAAGTTCATTTCTTTATCATCATAAACAATCATGTTTTTCGCTTCAACCTTTCCTAGAATATTTGTAATGATAGCCCAAACAGCCATATTCAACTCTTCTGGAGTACATTTATATGACGCCTCAAATTCTGGATAGTCTTTAAATCGGGTATAAGTCATCTCCATGAATGTAAACTTATTGCATTTTTCTATAGGCTGGAGATCAATCATCATCACTCTACGAGGCATATATTTCTCCTTCAATTTCTCGATTGTCTTAGCTCTATCAACTGTCTTATCTTGTTCCTGAAAATTACAGATAATTTAGCTGAAAACTATTAATATTTCTCACACAGTATAATATATCAATCATCGCTGAAATATGCATTGTATCATCGCTGAAAAACATAAAAACCATCGCTGAAAAACATAAAAACCATCGCTGAAAACTATTAACATACCTCTGGATTCTCATCTGATACAACATTCTCATTCTCAGATATGCCCAAAGAAAAGGTTGGCACATCTTTTGCATGCATCTATACACATACTAGAGTAAGTTAGAAAAAAAACTACAGACCATCGCTTTAAAACATAACAAACCATAGCTGAAAACTATTAAAATATCTCTGGATTCTCCAATACATTCGATACATCTTTCTCAGCGCCATCATATGCTAACTAAAATCACACAAGAAAATATATCAAACATACTATAGTAAGTTAGGAAAAATACCTCTATATACGTCACAAGTGATATAGCTAAAAACTATTAAAACAGTTAATGAAAACCAATCATCATATCATTGCTGAAAAGTGCATCATATCGTCGCTGAAATGTGAACTAAATCATCGTTGAAAAACAAAAGAACAATCGCTGGAAACTATTAAAATACCTCTGGATTCTCAGCCCCATCATGTGCTACATCTTTCTCAGCCCCATCATGTGCTAACTAAAAATCACACAAGAAAACATATCAAAACATTTTGTTACTGTAATCCCTATAGCAAACATTTTGTTACTGTACATAGATTCAAAGAATCGAAACTGAAAGGGATTCGGAATCGAATTAAAGATCTCTACAAAAAAAATAAACAACACAGAAAAAGCAAAAAAGAAAAAAGAATGTCAGAAACTACCTTCAAAAAATATTATGAAGTACAAAATTTATAAAACTACCTTCGGTACATTTTCAGGTAAATTTTCAGTCTCCGGGGCAACTCTCTCTTCAGTTTTGTCTTGTACATTCCCAGCATCTACATCACCTCCTTCCCGCAAACTTGTCACCTCCGGATCCCCTTGACTCATCACAACATTTCCAGCTCCTGCTAATATACCCATCAAGAGTTCTCCTTCACTTGCAGTTATATCAAGATTATTTGACTGTTCTCCTTCACGACGTCGACCCACATTAATCAACTGTTCACCTGCATCTTGATCACAAGGGGGGTGTGGGGAAGGTTGAAGATGATCACCTAAAGCAGGGGATTGAACAGGATCACCTAAAACTTCAACATCATCTCTGGATGCTTCTATGAGAGGATCAACATTGTCTGAAGCATCAGCATCCCTATATTGGCAAGCAATGTTCACAATAGAGTCCATTGTGTGATCAGAAAGATGGACAACTGATTCAGAATCAGTTGTCTCATTTGCATTAGCTTCATGCACGGGTGAATACATAGAGTGCAAGCTAGTAAGATTGGCAGCTTGTTCATTTCCACTAGCATTCAAATCCTCATTTTCTCCTAACTGCTCATCTCCTCCTCCATCCACACTCCTAGAAAGATTGGCAGTTGGTTCATTTGCACTAGAATTCACACGCTCAACTTCCACTTCTTTTCCACCCATCATTTTCTTCTTTAGATCAGAAACAAAAGTACTAATTCGATCGTCATCTTCCACATTCCTTTTCACAGCCTTCGATTTCTTCTTAAATCCCTGAAAAGCCCTAGAGAAAGTATCGATCGTCATCTTCCACATTCCTTTTCACAGCCAATCTTTAAGAAGAAATCGAAGGCTGTGAAAAGGAATGTGGAAGATGACGATCGAATTAGTACTTTTGTTTCTGATCTAAAGAAGAAAATGTGGGGTGGAAAAGAAGTGGAAGTTGAGCGTGTGAATTCTAGTACAAATGAACCAACTGCCAATCTTTCTAGGAGTGTGGATGGAGGAGGAGATGAGCAGTTAGGAGAAAATGAGGATTTGAATGCTAGTGGAAATGAACAAGCTGCCAATCTTACTAGCTTGCACTCTATGTATTCACCCGTGCATGAAGCTAATGCAAATGAGACAACTGATTCTGAACCAGTTGTCCATTTTTCTGATCACACAATGGACTCTATTGTGAACATTGCTTGCCAATATAGGGATGCTGATGCTTCAGACAATGTTGATTCTCTCATAGAAGCATCCAGAGATGATGTTGAAGTTTTAGGTGATCCTGTTCAATCCCCTGCTTTAGGTGATCCTCTTCAACCTTCCCCACACCCCCCTTGTGATCAAGATGCAGGTGAACAGTTGATTAATGTGGGTCGACGTCGTGAAGGAGAACAGTCAAATAATCTTGATATAACTGCAAGTGAATGAGAACTCTTGATGGGTATATTAGCAGGAGCTGGAAATGTTATGATGAGTCAAGGGGGTCCGGAGGTGACAAGTTTGCGGGAATGAGGTGATGTAGATGATGGGAATGTACAAGACAAAACTGAAGAGAGAGTTGCCCCGGAGACTGAAAATTTACCTGAAAATGTACCGAATGTAGTTTTATAAATTTTGTACTTCATAATATTTTTTGAAGGTAGTTTCTGACATTCTTTTTTCTTTTTTACTTTTTCTGTGTTGTTTATTTTTATTGCAGAGATCTTTAATTCGATTCCGAATCCCTTTCAGTTTCGATTCTTTGAATCTATGTACAGTAACAAAATGTTTGCTATAGGGATTACAGTAACAAATGTTTTTGATATGTTTTCTTGTGTGATTTTTAGTTAGCACATGATGGGGCTGAAAAAGATGTAGCACATGATGGGGCTGAGAATCCAGAGGTATTTTAATAGTTTCCAGCGATTGTTCTTTTGTTTTTCAGCGATGATTTAGTTCACATTTCAGCGACGATATGATGCACTTTTCAGCGATGATATGATGATTGGTTTGCATTAACTGTTTTAATAGTTTTTAGCTATATCACTTGTGACGTATATAGAGGTATTTTTTCTAACTTACTATAATATGTTTGATATATTTTCTTGTGTGATTTTAGTTAGCACATGATGGCGCTGAGAAAGATGTATCAAATGTATTGGAGAATCCAGAGATATTTTAATAGTTTTCAGCGATGGTTTGTTATGTTTTAAAGCGATGGTCTGTAGTTTTTTTTTCTAACTTACTCTAGTATGTGTATAGATGCATGCAAAAGATGTGCCAACCTTTTCTTTGGGCATATCTGAGAATGAGAATGTTGTATCAGATGAGAATCCATAGGTATGTTAATAGTTTTCAGCGATGGTTTTTATGTTTTTCAACGATGGTTTTTATGTTTTTCAGCGATGATACAATGCATATTTCAGCGATGATTGATATATTATACTGTGTGAGAAATATTAATAGTTTTCAGCTATATCATCTGTAATTTTCAGGAACAAGATAAGACAGTTGCTAGAGCTAAGACAATCGAGAAATTGAAGGAGAAGTATATGCCTCGTAGAGTGATGATGATTGATCTCCAGCTTATAGAAAAATGCAATAAGTTTACATTCATGGAGATGACTTATACCCGATTTAAAGACTATCCAGAATTTGAGGCGTCATATAAATGTACTCCAGAAGAGTTGAATATGGCTGTTTGGGCTATCATTACAAATATTCTAGGAAAGGTTGAAGCGAAAAACATGATTGTTTATGATGATAAAGAAATGAACTTGTCCAAGCTTGACATTGAAACACTGAGGGTTGATAGTGATATTGCGGATGTTGTTATAAACTGTTATGCGAAAGTGATCAACCGTCGTGAATTCGAAAGAGCCAACGGGAAACCAATGATGAAATATTGTTTTTCATCATTATTTGCTGTGAGTCTGATATATACATACATACATCATATATATATAAATGACACTTTGCCATGAATAGTACTATTTGTTTTACTTAAAATTACGCGAACTGCCATTCCAAGTTGCCAGTGTAAAAACCCGTTTGCCCGATTTGGAGAGACGGACAAATCTGGATTATTTGCTCCACGCCTCGCCGCTGTGCCCACCCTCCTTCGTCGCCTCCACTCGCCGTCGACATTGCCCGCTGCGGCCACCCTCCTTCCTCATTCCGCGCGTTCGTGTCAAACCCAGTCGCACCGAGTTCGCCGCCTTCCTGCGATGCCGTTGATCGATTCTTCTCGTCAAGCCCTAACCACGTCGTCGCTGCGCTTGCCTGATTTCGTACCCGCGACGTCGTTGCCGGCGGCCGAGGCCCTGCCCTCTCCGCAGGCCACGCCTTTCCCTTGCATTGCTGCCGCCTACGCGCGCCCCCACGGCGCCGCCCGTGAACTCCATACTCGCCTTGCCCTTTGCCGCCACCCGTGAACCCCGCCGCCCCCGGCTCGATACGACCCGCGCCCTGTCGCCCGCCATCGGCCGGCCCCGAGCCCTTAATACCCCATCCTCGACCGACTCCTTCCCCCCTCCCCCCTCCCAATGACCCGCACCCTGTTCGAGTCGCTCCCGCTCCCCAGAGCGGGGCATCGAGTCTTCGTCCTTCCCCCCTCCTCCGTTGAACTGTCGCCGGTCAGCGGAGCAGCCCGGCACGCCACCGCATTACGCCGATTGGAGTGCGGGCGGTTGCGGTCTCCGCAATTATCCACGTAATTGGATTCCTTTTCAGTTGACCCTCAAGAACAGCGTCGGTTAGGGATTTTCTTCTTGCATTTGGAATGCCAGAATTTCTTTTTTTGTTCCAAACAGCAATTGAATGAGTTTTGCAATCCTTGTTTACTGCCCAATTTTGTATATCGAATGATGGCTCACAGTTTACATTACAGGTTAAGGAATTCCGAAGGAAATTGCATTTCGAAGGATTTACGCATTGAATTCCCCAATAGAATTTGGGGTATATCGCATTGTTTTGTTGTTGCATATGTGTTTATGTTTGTTTGCTTCAGCTGAAGCATGAAAAGGGTTTTGGTTTCATGTATTATTCAGTCTTCAATATTAAGATTTTTTTTGCGATGTTATTCTGGTTTTTTGTGTATCCCTATCTGTAGTAAATGCTTCACTTTGGCGAGGCATTTTCGTTCAAACTCTACTGGCTATGCTGTTGTGTAGTAAATGCTTTCTTCTTTTAATTCAAAACTCGTCTTTATCCTGTTTTCTTCTTTTTTAGTTTGTGACATTATGGATCTGTGTTTCATTACGCCAGCGCTCTAGGTTCGCTGCCTCTGATTGGATTTGGAACCTGAGGTTCAATCAATTGAACCTGATTTTTAAACCGTTGGTAATATTGACTGTTTATTAAATTCATATGCCTAATTTTTGTAGGCTAATTTCAGATCTGGTAGTTATGATAGTTTCTGCTGCAATTGCTGTTATAATCTTTTCCTGTTTAGGGCAACCGGTTTGTACCTGCTTATCGATGTATTCTGGTCTACAAATCTTTGTGTTTGTTGTTACATTTGGTGGGTTTCATCGAGTCATACTTTTAAAATGTGCATAGGTATTGGATTAATTCTTCAGGTTATTGTTGGTCATCTCCTTGCCGGTTCCCTTATTGGACTAGGTGGTTTGAAATTTATCAATAAAATGGTACAGATATGTGTATCTCTGTGTTGGTTATCCTAATTCCTTTTAATGCTGAAGCATATTCCAACTTCGAAGTTTACGAGGTTGGAGATGCGACTTTCAGTTTGTTGCTACATAGTTGCTAAGTCCACTTATACAGTATTGCTAGTGCTTAAGTGGATTGACTTTTTTTTTTTTTGGTTATTGTTGTTGTCGTATTTTTATTTTTATTATTTATTTATTTTTCTATGATCCATTTTCCTTGCATAATGTCATGGTAGAGAACGTAGATAATAAGATAAATTGATACTTTTTCACTCAACTGGAATAGTATTGATTGTGTCCTCCTATAGTCCAGATCAGGGCTGTTTCATATTTATAAGTTATCACTATTTTACAGCAATTTTGATGTAGTTAGAATCATCAGTTCCATCCATATTACTGGTTGAGACTGTTGCTCAGTTTGGTGTTGTCTTTCTTCTTTTTGCCTTGGGTCTGGAATTTTCTTTGTCAAAGTTACGGATATTAATACTTTTTGCCTGACCTTAACTTTCTTCTCTAGAATATACTAATATATGGTACTAATGCAGCTTAAAGTTGTGGATGCTGTTGCTGTTCTTGGTGGATTGCTTCAGATATTCATCCTTATTTTGTTGTGTGGCACAGTTGCATTGGTATGTCTCAAATATCCTGAATGCTTGCTAATTGTATCATATGGTGGTTTTCATATGTTGTGGTTATCGCAGTTATGTGGAGCAAAGATGTCAGAAGGCGTGTTTGTTGGTTGTTTCCTTTCAGTTGTATGTATATATTTAAAAATAAGCTTATTTTTCTCTTTCTCGGTGAAATAGACAGTAGTTGTTTTTCTAACTTTTGGACTTTGTCCTCGTAGATAGTGAAATTTTTAGTCGAACAGAACATTAATAATTCTCTTCATGGTCAAATGACAATTGGAACCCTAATACCTGTTCTGAAAGGTAGCAGTGGCTTTCTGCTAGGAATTTTCTCCATGGGAAATTGTAAGTCTTAATTTTGGTTGTTTGCTGATTAGAGAATGGTCTCTGTAAATTGACCTTATTGAAAAACAAAGTTAGTATTCTTCCACCAAGATTAAATACTTTCTCTCTCTGTATTTACAAAATCCTTGCCTACTAAATGATGGTCAACTGGTGTACATGTACTGATGATATTGAGATTTTATTGGGGTGGAAGTTCGTAGAATTTGCAATTTAGATGGAAGTGATGACAACCACCCAAGTGATCTAGCTTCAAATATATAAAATCATCTCTGTCTATAGTAAAGTCTGTACATATAATATGTGGTGCTGTGGTCATTAGAATTATATCAGTTCCTTGAGTGTCTTCACTCAATCAAGTTCTGATTTACCCTTTTACACTTTACATTATGATTATTTATCTTACATTTAGGTACTGAATTACCTCTTCATGCTCCTTTTCCTTTCTATTCATTCTAAAATTCACAAAAATACAATTCAAAACACAAAACTTTCGCTTCTCTACACACTTGCACGCTTCAACATTTTATAAAACCAATGCAACCAGTACTAAAATTCCTTAAAAACATCTTCACAATAACATTCTATGACAAAACTTCACCATTCATGTCATCCAAAAAAATTATAAAAGATTCAAAAACAGAACTATGCTTCCACCAAAATCATACATGCCAGCTAATTAATATCCATACATAGTCCAGCGCGGCGTCGCGCGCGTTAAATTAGTTGCCCAACTAATTTATGCATGATTTTCCACTTTTTAATAGTACGAACTGCTTAATTTTTTAATAGTACGAACTGCCCCTTATTTATGCATGATTTTCCACTTTTTTGTGTTCATCAGGATCTACTGAACTAGCTGTCGTTGGTGTATCTGGTGCTGTTTTCAACTTGATTTCTAAATTAGTTATTATAACTTTGCTCAATATCACTGCATCGTTTGTTGCTGAAGAGCAATCATATGTTCTAAAGGCAGTTGATGACCATGGTCAGACTGCTGGAGGTATTCTTTTACCTTATCATACTTGATAATATTATACCTTATTTTCTTATCCTCTATTCCAGCAGTCATTTTCTTGGATCAATTATCCTTGTTATATGCTTTATTTACACAAATTTCCTAACAGAAGAGAAAAGCAAGGTCATCTTCCCGTCACTGCCGAATTCTCTTGTGCTTGCTGTGGAGAGAAAAGCAAAGTTATATGCTTCTCCAGTTTCTTAATGAATATGTTGGGTATACCTGTTCTATGTCTCTTTATCTAATCAGTGCCTTTTGTTTTAATGTTAACCTATTTGGTCTTTAAATCTTAGTCAGGTTGAATGATTTTCCTTAACAGTGGCTTGAATCTGATATCATGGTATTTTAACTTGATTTGACAAAATTTTCACAAGAAATCTGTATGATTCAGCTGTTACAATCTTTCTTGATGATGTTTCAATATCTGTTGATGAGTGACTGGTCTGTATTTGGCTTACTGCAGGATTCACCAATGCATAACCCAGCCGATCAATTTTTCAAACCGAGGGCATTGGAGCCCCAGCAATTGTGGTAGCACTTGCTGTTGAAGGAAGTTTCCGTGGATTCAAGGATACAAAGATACCCTTCATATATTACTGCCAGAGGCGTTCCAGGGGCGAATCCCTTTGGTAAGTGCAAAAGTTGTAAAAATGTTTAAAAGTTGTATACTCTATTTCTCTATATTCACTTTTTTACCTTTTATTATGGGACATTCTATTCAGTCATTGTTGGAACGTTTAACGGTTTATTTCCCTTTATAAATCTGTCTGTCCTGCAAATGTTTGAGATTGCATAGGATCTATTTTAACGGTTTATGCTCTCCCCAGTTGGGCTTGACTAAATTTCTTGTTCCATGGATCTACAAAATCAGGTACAATATCTTTCAATTCTTTTCTGTTAGTTTAATTTATTTATTATTACCTCCAGAAAAATATGTTGCATTGTATTCAGTATATATGGAAGAGATGATTGGAAAAGAAAATTGATACTTTCTTAGTATTAAACTTGTCAAGAACGTTGTTTATTGGTTCATGATGTGTCATTGTTAGTGACAATTTATTTATTCAAGGTGCTCTTCTATTTGCAGAAGGAGTATGATGCTGTTTCGCCCATCTTTGTAGTAATTGACGTTGGAAGATATTGTGCACATGGATTTTCAGTATCATGAGAACAATAGGGAAAGGAGAATTGGTCTCTTTGCTCCTGGTGTAGCTAGCATTACTTCAGGTACTGCATTCGGTTCTCGCATACTTATCTTCACTAAAACTTTGCTTCGAATGTGCAATGTGTGCTTCACTGGTTTTGCTTGATTTTGTGCTTTTTGCTCCGTTGCTTAACTGTTGAGTGGTTTGATTAATTTCCCTTCAATCTTGTGTTCCTTGCTGTTTTGCTTCATTGTTTGGTTTCTCCAATTATTTTCGTTCCAGTGGTGCTCCAGTGTGGCTTAGTTCTTTTGCCACTGATTTGTTTTCATTCGTCCTCTTTTCCTTTTTATTTTACTAAGATTTGTTGTACTGCATAAGCTTGAAAATTAAGCAATGAATTATGAAGTTAGAGATTGTGCGGTCCTGCTCATATTTTAATTTCAGTCAAATGGAATATCATTCTACGTGATGCTTGTTGCCCTAAATCGCCATAGCCCTTGCCAATTGAACACCTACGTGAGTTGGTGTCAACTCCACCTTATTATTAGTTCATTAATGAAGCTAATAGTTTTAATATTTATTAGTTTTGTGGGGATTCTTTTTTTTTTCAAATTCCTCAATCATTTGTTAGCTCCTGCCCTATTTTCGAATTGTTTTTTGTTCAGCTTTTATTTTCATTTGTCTTGTTGTTTTTTCTCGTTTGGTATGATTTTATTCTTTCTTTAACCTTGATTGTTTTGAAGGCAAATTTTTTACAACTGAATGGCGCGCTTCTCATTGATAATGATTGAATTTGAAAATTTTTTTGCTTTGGGAGATTGAAAACAAGAAAGATTTGAAAAATTACTTACTTATAATAATGTGATTTATTTATAATTTATTCACTCCATTATTTTTAGCATGTAGCAAAAATTACTCGGAACCACTATTCTTCTATCCGAGATGACTGTATTATTCTTCTATCCGAGATGACTGTATCTTTTATATTGTTAGGCAATAGTGCAATAACCAAAAGTGTTGTGATTTGTGAAAATGGGATTTTAATGTTAATATTGATTGAAATGCTCACATCATAACTAAATTGGGAATTTTCTTAGGCAGGCAGATAATTACCACAGTCCCCAAACGACAATAATCCTAGCCTCCTTGCGAAACACTATCTGAGATATAATTGAAAAGGGAAGTTAGTTTGTCTTAGTGTTTGCAGCTGACCACGGTCACTTTACATTTTCTCAAAATAATAGATGACTCTCGAAAGTACATGAAGAAGGATGCAGCGTGAGGATGTGCGCATTGCTCGGACTGGATCTGCTCTCCTGGCTTCTGCTTTTGCTCGCGCTCAGGCAACACAGCCTCACCCTGAAATGCAGCCTGGCAATGCTGTCATGGGTGCGCATTTTGGAATTTCTGTTTTTTTTTTTCATACTTATTGTCGGAAGAGGGCGAAATACAATTTGAAACAGTTCCATTATTTTAAGTGTGAAAAGCACTCCCAACTCTTTGATTTCATTGTTTATAGATAAAAATATGGTATTTTCTGGTGTTATGTTTCAGCATTCGTTTTGTCGTCTTTATTTCCTATGACTTGGACTGTGAAATGTTTAAGGCCTATATATTTTGAGCACCTGAAGCTAAATGTTTAGAAATTGGTCTTCTGATGAAATGTTTGATCACTGAGCGCTATTCTTACTTGACAGGTAAGGTATGGCCACCAGGGCAAATCTAATATGATGATTTTTAGGCTGAAAGATAGAACTTGAACATTTCATTGTGTGTGCTTCTTCATTTCGAATAATTGCAATAATAATGCAGATTCTTGTCACTCCTTACTTGGTTGACACGAAGGCACCAGCAAATTTGTTTTGCTCATCAAATATGTCTTTTCATTAAAAATTTGTAATTATTTGTTACTTGCCAAAATGTATGTGATTTTGCCTCATTTTCCACTCAAGCTCTGTATTCTATTGATCTCCATTGCTTTTTCATTGACTTTTGAACCAATGGAAGAATACATTTTCCCTGATATCTTTATGAATGAGAAAATTGATGACTAGATGAGCCCAGTCACAGCTTTCAACTCCATCAATGAATCTGATGATATGAGGGAAAGTTGTAACACCAAGATTAATTCAAGAGCGTTTAAGTTGCCTTAATACTTTCTCATCAATCTTTTCTTATTCCCATTTATTATTAGTAATATATTGTGATTTTGTGAGGCCTTATTATATTCTTTGTATTTTCAGTATTGAAGCTGCTTGTGCCGCACATCCTACGACTGATGTATTCATTAACTTTGCATCTTTTAGAAGGTTAGTCTTGTCTGTTTTTTCAGTATCTCACTTGTAGATGCTTTGGTTCATGTTTAATAATTTACTATGATTTTGCAGTGCTGCCGCTTCATCTATGTCTGCTCTCAATCAACCAACTATCAAAGTTGTTGCCATTATTGCTGAAGGTGTCCCTGAGTCAGATACGAAGCAGTTGATTGCTTCTGCAAGATCGAACAACAAGGTAACTAGTGTTAATGTGTAACTGAATTCATTTTTCTCGTGGTCACAATAAGAACGAATACTGGATGATGATGTGGAATGTGGTTCAGGTTGCATTGGTCCAGTTGTTGTTGGAGGCATCCAAGCTAGAGCATTTAAGCTTGGTGATACGGCTAGAAGTATTGACAACATAATTAAGAATAGTCCCAACAGCAATTTTGATCCTCTCCACAAAAATTGCAGTAAATTCCAACTTTAAATACAAGAATAGTCCCAACATTCTCTTTCCCGCTTTCCATGCCTCTCTTCTCCTCCATCCTACACCACGCCACATTACAAATCGTCCAGAGTCCCGCGCGGCGTATGCGCGCGCCTTAAGAGTTCTAGTACATATATATATATATTTAACTTCTTTTTGATGCATGAAATGTTGTATCTTTTGAAACAGACATTTGCAGAGGCAGAGGTGGATGCAGATTTACCATTAAAAGATGGTGCATAAATTGTTGATATATTCGTGAAATATTTCAAGTTTTTCCCTGAAGAAATGATTGATGTGGTGTTGAATGCAGAGAATGTAAGATACATTTTTGTTTTGATAATTTTGTTTATATAGTTGATCATTATTAGATTCTAATTATATGTTTACTCAATGTTCCAGTTCTTCTTCCCATATTGTCGTCAAAACCCATTGGGTTGCTTTTTCTGTTGATATGAGAAAGAGAAGAATTTTTTACTTCAACAGCAAGAATGCTGAAGGCGGGTGGACAGCTGATTATAATGTTTTGAATAGGATACGTATAACTTCAAGATGCTGGCAAATACACTGACGAATTCTGAAAAATGGTTTGCATCATATCGTATGCTTTTCTCGCCGTTGGCAGAGCAGAAAGATGAGCACAACTGTGGTGTTTTTGTCATGTCATATATGGATTATTGGAAATGATTAATTATGGATGACATGTTGGCAGAAATGAAGAACAAAAGGTACAATCTGGCAAAAAGAGCCAAGGTCTGCGCTCAAATATTGATGTCAGGTGTCAATGAAAAGAAAGATTTTGTGCTTGGAGAAGTGAGTAGAGAGATGCATTTGGTTGCCCAGCATAGTCAGTCATTTGAGGTAAAGAAACTAGCACCACCTAAGTCAAAAAAGGGTCGGAAAAAGAAACAATGATGAATGAAGTGTTTTTTGATGAATGAATGAACTGTTTTTTTGATCGCTGAAATGTACAATTTTTTATCGCTGAAATGTAATTGTTTTGATCGCTTAAATGTACACCTTTTCATCGCTTAAATGTACATTGTTTCATCGCTTAAATGTCTATTGTTTAATCGCTTATATATATTGCACTTTTTGTGATTGCTTAAATGTACATCTCTCTATTCTTACATGGGCTTTGTAAATTATGGAGTATTATTCTCTATTTGGCTTATTTGAAGCGATTCGGTCAGGTTGGGATAGCTGAAAAAGGAACTGATGTGGATGTGGATCCTGAATTTCCTGAGCACATCAGAATTCTAAGGGAAAAAATGCTACATGAGATAAGGCATAAGAACTGGCCAGTGCTGAGAAAGAATGCAAGACAGTACAGATTGATGAACAAGGCTGAGGCAGATGAGTATCTGAAATATGATCTGGCACAAGATATGTCTTATTTAAAGGAAGCCCTGGAAAGAGACATGGTGTCCGCCATGATGGAGCGTTACAGAACTTCTTATCTCGAACTCCTCATGGAATTGGATCAGAAGGCCCTGGAGCATTGTAACACAGGAAATAAAAACAAGATCATGCATTATGACTACAAAGTCAAAAGTCTAATCTGCAAACGGATCAAAGGAGCATGGGAACTGAAGCTGGTGAGGATCACCAATCGAGAATTTGTGAGAGATTACTTGAGGATTGCACGTAAACAGTTTGGCCAAAAGTAGAACAAAAGTTCTGAGTTCTGTTGTGATATGTTTCTCTTTTTCTGAGTTTTCTGAAATTTCATATTTATACATTCATTTAGCGACAAATGTTTGTACATGTGATTATCAGCGAAGTCAGAATCAATTTTTCAGCGATATTTATATAGCATTTTAAGCGATGGTTCGATATTGTTTTCAGCGATGGACATGAAGCATTTTAAGCAATGGTGATAGATCGTCGTTTTGAATTTATGTATGTTTTTGAGTTCTGAGTTCTGTTGTGATATGTTTCTCTTTTTCTGAGTTTTCTGAAATTTCATATTTATACATTTATTTAAGCGACAAATGTTTGTACATGTGAATATAGCATTTTAAGCGATGGTTCTATATTATTTTCAGTGATCGACATTAAGCATTTTGAGCGATGTGTATATGTTGTTTTCAGCGATGGAAGGAAATATTTTTCAGTTTTATGGAGTGGCCTAAATGAAATGAGCCTAAATAAAATTAAATGGGCCTCGGAAAATTTTTTAAACTGTGAGCCTTATAAATGGAATCACATTCATTTCTCGAAACTTCATTTCGAAACCCTAATTTCTCAAAACCGTAATCGGAATCACCTTCATTTCTTAGAAATGTCGTCCAAAAGAAGATGCACGGGAGAGAGAGTTCCAGTCGCAGTTTGTTCACACAATGCCGGGAGATGTTCGGGAATTATCTGAAGGATACACATCCGACGTGTGACAATGCGCGCGGACTGAACGATTTAATAGAAAAAATGTTAGACGCTGGGTTTGTGCCGAAGAAGCATCGAGATATTCTTGTTGAAACACAGGTATTTCTTATTGAAATTACAACTGAGTATGCTTAGGATTCTTTGATTAATGGTTTGAATTGTTTTATGGTTTTAATGGTTAGAATGGTTTGGTTGAAATTGTTTTGAACTGATTTATGGTTTTTAATGTTGTTTTGAACTGATTATGGTTGTTCTAGGGTTACGAATTGTTTCAGTGTTTATGTTTGAACTGTTTGAACTGATTATGTTGTTCTAGGGTTATGAGTTGTTTAAGTGTTTATGGTTGTTTTAGTTATTAATTGTTTTGTACTGATTTTTGTTGTTTTAGTGATTTGTTTTGAACTGATTATGGTTGTTTCTAGGGTTATGAATTGTTTCAGTGATTATGGGTGTTTTAGTGCTATGAATTGTTTTTGTACTGATTATGGTTGTTTCAAAAAATTGTTTCAGTGCTATGAATTGCTTTGTACTGATTATGGCATCTTATATTTACATCTTATATGTTAATAAGCTATCTTTCTTATATGTTGAGACACAGGAATTTCTGTTGAAAATTACAACTGAGTATCCTGATATTGAGGCTGCTGAAAAATCTTATAACATCATGTATCCCCACTTCGAAGCTCTGGATATTCATATTGGTGTCCTCCAAAATGAAGGTAGATCTAATGGTGTTGATGTGAACAGACGTTTATTTGATTCCACACAGCTGCGTGAAATGTCAAAGCATTATCGCAGCGTTAAAGTCTCATTTGCAAATACTCCAGGGCAGTTGAGAGAACGCAAAAAAGCTTTTATAAATATGTGGGAAGATCTGATTCATAGTCTTAGGGCGATGTATCAAGCCATCTCTGATCCTGCTCATATCCCTGCTGTTTAATATGTTTGGAATGTTTTTGAATGACTTTGAATGGTGCTGTTTTGGAATGACTTGTTTTTGTGATGTTTTGGGATGTTTTTATGACTTTTTGAATGGTGGTGTTGAATGTTTTTATGACTTTGTGATTGAATGAAATGTTTTCCTTGGAATTTGATTTATGGTTTGATTTATGGTGTTGAATGTTTTATGACTTTGAATGGATTTAACTGATTTAATGTTATGAATTGTTTCAGTGATTATGGTTTTTATGATGTATCGCTGAAAAGTATATAGTGAACTCGCTTAAAAGAATAGTTGTTCATCGCTGAAAAGTTATAACATCTCTGCAAAGCGTATTAGTATCTCGCTTAAAGGAATTTCAAGTCATCGCTGAAAATAATAGTATAATCTCGATGAAATGAAGCACATACCATCGCTGAAAAGTATAATGTTCTATCGCTGAAAATAATGATACAAATTAATATGTTTTAATTAGGAATTAATAATTTCGTTAAAAATAAAAACTTATGATGTATCGCTGAAAAGAATATTGTGATCTCGCTTAAAGAAATATTTGTTCATCGCTGAAAGGAATACTTATACATCGCTGAAAAGATATATCATCTCTGCAAAGTGTATTAGTATCTCGATGAAAACTGTTGCACATCTTGGGGGCAAGGAATTGTAAGTCATCGCTGAAAATAATAGTACAACCTCGATGAAATGAAGCACTTTTCATCACTGAATAGTATTATGTTCCCTCGCTGAAAATTATGATGCAAATTACTACCTCCGTCTCAATGTTTTTGTCACGAACCCACCCGACACGTATGCCAATACACATTTTTAACGGTTAATAACTTAAATTGTGTACAATAAAAAATCATAAAAATTTGATTGTCTAAAACTACAAGATTAGATGAATCTGACAAGATCTCAATTGACTATGTTTTCTCTTACATAACTATGATAAAAATTTGAATCAAACTTAAACAGTGAATAGTGTCAAAAAGTCAAACGTAACAATTATACCAAGACGGAGGGAGTAATATGTTTTAGTTAGGAATTAATAATTTCGTTAAAAATAAAAACATATGATGTATCGCTGAAAAGAATATTGTGATCTCGCTTAAAGAAATAGTTGTTCATCGCTGAAAAGAATACTTATACATCGCTGAAAAGATATAATATCTCTGCAAAGTGTATTAGAATTGTAAGTCATCGCTGAAAATAATAGTATAAACTCGATGAAATGAAGGTTCTTTCATCGCTGAAAAGTATTACGTTCCCTCGCTGAAAATAATGATACAAATTAATATGTTTTAGTTAGGAATTAATATTTTCGTTAAAATTAAAAACAAATGAAGCACATGCCATCACTGAAAAGTATAACGTGATATCGCTGAAAATAATGATACAAATTAATATAATTTGTGTCAGTAATACGCTTTAGTGAATTTTAGTGAATTTTTCTGTTGTAAGATATTTTAGGATACAAATCCATTTAAGATATGCAGTAAATCCGTTAAAGATACGTACTAATCCGTTAATTTCGTAATTAAATAAAACCGTTCCATATTTTTATTGGACAACTTTACTCTTTTGCATTTACAACCCTTGGATTTTAATTGGACGCTCAAGTTCGATTGTTCTATAGACCAGTAGACAAAAAAAGAAGTATTATGTTAGCTTTGGTTGGAAATATTTTTAGGTTCGACAAATTTGGAATGGGGATCCCATATACTTTAAACCCGGGGGCCAACACTATTAAACTGACTGGTGGCGTTGGCCCCCACACTCCTCCCTCCACTTAGATCTGCCGGTTTTGCCAAAGTAAATCTCCATTTTCATGTCCGGAGCCTCGAGAAAACACACAGCTTGCTCGTCAAGAGTTAATAGCCCTAACCCATTCATATCAACCAAAAGTGGTGGGATGCTGCAAATACAAGTATATTCTAAACATATAGTATGTTTGACTGGCTTGGAGTCAACCCCTCCTAACAGAATGTCCATAGAACCATTTGATGAAATGAAATAAGACTTTGCAAAGGATAACCCCTACATTATTATAAGGCGCAACCCAAGACCATATAGATCTGGAAAAATAGGAAAAATCATACCATTATTACCATAGATGCGAAATCGCCCAACGAAAAGATTTGGTTGACAATGAACCTATGGAGACAAGCTACCAAATGAGAAGATCCTCGTCTAGTTAATTTTCAAAGTATTAATAATTAGTAAAGTTATCCAGATTTACTCCCTCCCAAGGGAAGATGTTAACCCAATTATATATATATATATATATATATATATATCAAGGCCAATCCATTTATGTTCTCATTGTCTAAATTGGTCGGCCCAGTCCGTGAAGATATATCCGGAAGAGAAGGGACTGAAAGAGAGGACGCATCTTCAAGTCAGTAGGGTGAGCAGCCTTGTACAAGAAAAAGGAGCAAGCGTCATACAAGGAAACAAATCAAGGCGAGACACCACCCAAGGAAACAAATCAGGCGATGCATCACCCAATGAAACAAATCAGGGCGATGCACCACCCAAGGAAACAAATCAGGACGAGGCACCACCAAAGGAAGAAAATCAGGTGGAGCGTTCGTGGGCCTGAGGAACCCTAGGTTCCCCACCCCTATTTAAATGTAATGTGGCACAAGAGCAAGGCAACCTCCAACACTCTCAAGAGAGCCGCATTTACTTATCTTAATTTCCTGCAATTTTTTACTGCTTTCTGTTTCTTTCAAGTCCTTTACTGCTTTCATTTAATTCCTGTACTTCGCTTTTTTCTATTTTTCCTGTAATCTTCCCCCAAGTTCATCAATAAAAGAGAGATTATATTTCTCCAAGATTTCACTGTTAACAGAAGAAAAACCCTAATTGTCCCATAATTTTATTTTGTTTTCTGATCATCCCATAAAATATTAATTTATCAAATTCACCCTAATGACTATTCATGCTGACGTGACAACGGATTAGTGCATCTAATGTGGTTGACGTGGCAACACCATCCAATGCCATGTCAGCGTTAATTATCATTAGGGTGCCACGTCAGCGTTAATTATCATTAAGGATGGGTAGGATGAATTGAGCTAATTAAGGTCACCATGCATGGTTACCTACGGATTGGGTTAATTCATTTTTTATGAGATGGTTTCGAAAAATAAACAAAATTATAGGAGCGTTAGATTTTTTTTTTCTTTTAAATATAGTACTTCCTCTGTCTCATTGTTTTTGTTACATTGGCTTTCGACACGCAAGCCGAGACATATTTTCAACGGTTAATAACTTAAATTGTGTACAACGAAAAATTATAAAAAATTGATTGTCTAAAACTACAAGATTAGACGAATCTAACAAGATCTCACTTGACTATGTTTTTTCTTACATAGCTATATTAAAAATTTGAATCAATGTTGAACAGTGAATAGTGCAAAAAAACTCTCTGTAACAAAAATGTTGAGACGGAGGTAGTAAAAAGTAATTATTCGTACAGTACAGTTAGTACATAAATGTTAATAATACTTGTAATTTTCCCAAAGTCAACAGTTTTAATTGACATTAATGATGCTACAATAGGTCAACGTGCTGCCTCTATCACAACTCACAACAGTAATGAGAAAACAAAACCAGTCGACTTTCCAGTTGACGTTGCATGAACAGCAAATATCAACGTCAACTATTATTGCACATATTAATTGAGTAGATTCGAAAATTGTGAAAAATAGAGTAAATTATTACAAACTCCAATTTAATTAATGTAAATTTTTTTAACTATAGTATCATTTATAATAAATGCAATTCGTTCGACTATTTAGACTAAATGCTTATATATGAAAATCGAAAAATAAACTCTAATGGTACCATAATTTTGTTTGTTTTCTCAAATTATCACATAAAAATGAATTAACTCATCCATCCAATAACTATGTTAATCTTAGCCCAATCTGTCCACCACCCCATAATGACAATTAACACTGACGGGACAGCGAATTAGTGCATTTAATGTGGTTGACGTGGCAACACCAGCCAGTGCTACGGTAACATTAATTGTCATTATGGGATGAGTGGGCTGGATTGGGCTAAGATTAACATAGTTACCGGATGTATTTGGATAATTCATTTTTTTACGGGAAGATTTGAGAAAACAAACAAAATTATGGGACCAATAGGTTTTTTTTTTTTTTTTTTTTTTTTCCCCCTCCCAAGTCCCAAGCAAAAATGCCTCTGTGAAAGCTCAATATTTGATACTACATAATGCCATCCCAATGTTCAAAATGGACAGTTTAAAGGACGATTCAAGCTTATCCTAGGAAGATGGATTCCCCTTCCAAAACTATGTCATATCCAGTCCAAAGTCCAAACTAGTGGGTCACTATACTGAGATTCTTTAATTTTGCAATTCGCTGCATTTACTTCTTTTAGAACCTTTGTATTAGGTCTCTTCATTCAATAAACAACCATGTTCAGTTTCCAGGGAATATGAACTACTAGACTTTGAAATAGTGGTGTGGTAGAAGGGATTTTGTCTATAAAGTTGACTTTTTATTCCTAAAGAAAGTCAGAATTGCCTTCGTATACATATATGACGTTACTCATTGTTTCTTCTTCATTGGAATGATCAACAACAGGCACAGTTAACAGCAACATCAGAAAAAAACACAGTTTGTCAACCACGATCACTATTTCAGAATCGTTGGCAATGCCGACATGCATACTTATTCTTTTGGCTTGTTGCTGATGTGGTCACTGTTGCGTCGCCTACAAAACAATTCGTACACTCTTAAGTGTAATGACAAGTTGTTCCTGGTTCATGAAAAGGATTCTAATAAATTTCTTAAAGATAAAAGGTTAGGAAATCAATTTCTGGTTTCCATTTGCTTTACTACCTCCGTCTCAATATATTTGTTACGGATGGTTTTTTGGCACTATTCACTGTTCAACTTTGATTTGGATTTTTATCATAGCTATGTAAGAAAAAACATAGTCAAGTGAGATCTTAGATTCGTCTAATCTTGTAGTTTTAGACAATTAACTTTTTACAATTTTTCGTTGTACACAATTTAAGTTATTAACCATTAAAAATATGTATCGGCATACATGCTGGGTGGGTCCGTAACAAAAATAATGAGACGGAGGAAGTATTTATTTGCCTTTTGTACAACCAACATGCAATAGGGCTGATGATAGAATGAAAGCGGAAAGAACCTGACTTTGAATTTGTCAATAGATAAGAATCTTTGCATATCGAGTTCGATGACATTACTGAATTTTATAACAACAGCTTTCTCGTACGGGGCTGATATTTTATTTCCAAGTCCCCACTGGCTGCTTCTTTAAGTCTCCATGAAAAAGGCAAGCTTTATCTATGGATAAAATTCTGTAACGGGCTAGTAAGTATTGTTTTACTTTCGAGAAATCATGTAGCAGAAAAGAGTGACATATAACGTCTGTTCTTCTTTTTCTTTTGGTAGCTTTTAGCTTCTAACAAATTGAAAAGCTTCGAAAGCTCTAGCTTGAGGTTCTAGCAGAAAAGAGTGATATATAACGTCTAGTCCTTTTTCCTTCCAAAAAATTCAAAAGAGTCATTTTTCTATTTTTTGCCCCGGTCCTCTATGTTTTTGGATATTAAAAGTAATTGTAGAGAACCAATAGGGTCAAAAAAAAATATGAAAAATTATTATTTTGAATTTTTTGGAAGGAAAAAGGACTAATAAATCATACATTTTTCGAGATAAGCTACTACAGGTAGCGTTTGTGAGCTTGGAAATTAAAGGAAGCTATTCTCTAATTTAATTATTTTTTAATTTTTACAAAAGCTACTTCTAACAATATACTATCTATTATCTATTACGTATAATATAAAAGCTCTTGCCCTTATGAATAGTGTTTTACTTATGAATAGTGACGGGCTCTTAGGAATAGTTATGGGCCCTTATGAATAGTATTTTCTTATGATTTATGGGTTGATATTGTATTTATTATTTAAATATATTTTAAATACTAACAAATACTTTATAAATTGAAATTATAGTGAATATGATAAAGAAAAAAACTTTTTGGTGAAACCGGGTATCCCCAGGCCATATTGGACCTAAGACACTAAACTCTCGAGGATCTGCAATGGCAATTAAGGGCGCCTCTCCCAAAGCAGTTTTTTGCATACACAAGGCTCGAACCCGAGACCTTGCTTAAGCGACTAGAGCCCCATCCACTCAAGGCAACTGCTGTTTTCTAAATTTAATAAATATTTTATAGATTTATGTTATATTCATCAATGGAAAATAAATAAAATGAACAAACTATGGTCACACATCCCACAAAATCATATCATTATGAAATTTGTGGAGATGATACATTAAATAATACTCCCTCCGTCCCACCCCAAGTGTCTTGTTACTGTTGGGCACGGGAATTAAGGTAGAGTTGGTTTGTGAGTATATGGTGGGGTCCGCATAGTTGTTGGAGAGGAAAATTATTTATATTTATAGAAAGAAGACATTTGTAATGGGACATCCAAAAATAGTAAGTAGGACATTTGGAATGGGACAGAGGGAGTATTTTTTTCAAGTCATTTCTAAATTTTTATTTATCAATTCATTCATTCACAAAAGTATTTTCTTATATTTTTCTAATTTAATTTGACAATATCTACATGTTTTTAAAATTTCTAATCCGCCAATGCCTTAGGGTGAATTAATATCAGTAATCGATTCCCGGGTGCAATAGTGATTTCATGTATTTTATTTGTATGTGTATCGCATTAGATGCATGAACAGAAAATCTTTTATTTCTTGGTTGCAGTATAATATGTTATTGACCCAATACTAGTTATATAAAAAATTAAAAGTCCAAACTCCTATCAAAAGAACTACAGTTTTAAAAATGCTCCTGCTCACAACTCCAACTAGTTTTGCCAAACACATGTACACGCGAAAAAGAAAGAACAAAAAAAAAGAAAAAAGAAAAAAAAACTAGTTTTGCCAAATACATATACATAACCTATGAGAAGAAAGGATTAAATGTGCAATGAATTATTTTACTTCTTGATTTCCACTTACTTTCCATATGCTATTCCATATGAGTTTTCCTTTATTATAATTTATTTATTCTTTACTCACCTTCATCAATTATAGGAGAATCAGAAGAAAAGAGAAGAAAGAAGAAGAGTCGAGGCTCATACAGTAAGAGTTTCAGAAGACCTCCATTCCGAAGAAGAAGAGCATGGTGGTCCAAGAGCAAGCCCAGAACTTACAAAATTGGACAAAGAACGGGAACGCCAAAGAGTTCATCCCAAGGCTCAACTAGCTCATCAGCAAGGAGCACGGGGAGAACGACGTCAAAAAGAACATTTAGACGAGCCCATACCCGAGCCAACGAAAGTTTCAAAGACTGCAACTGTTGGAAGTGTGGAGCCAGAGGTCATATCTCACCCGATTACCCCCAGAATCGTGAGATACGAATGTACGAAGCCACAGAAGATATCGTGGAAGCGGGTCTACTATGCAAAGCTGGTACTAGTCTATCAGTTTGAAGACATCCCCTCGGATGACAGCATCCACGAGGAAGAATTAAGAAGTGACTCAGACTCATATTCAGATGAATCTTCAACCAAGTCTGACCCAAGAAGACAGGATTTAGACGACTGAAAACCTATGTGGATTCTTTTCAAGAATGACGATCTCGAATCGAACCATGAAAAGAATAATGAGACAAGATTCCAACCTCAGCCCATATGACGGATTCGGAATTGGCGGGATTGGACGAGTTCTTAATCAGATGGGACTCAAACAGAGAAGACATAACATCATATACAAGGTAAGTGCAGGTGAGTTTGCAATTCCTATGGAACTTACTTGTAATGTTAAGGATATGCAATTAATCCTTAAAGAAGAAATTCTTGAGGAATTAAGCAGAATGAAGGACGAGATTGCCATTACAATGTAATTAAGGCAACCTTTAAAGAAGGTATTGATTCTGAATTACATCTATCAGTCACTTATAGAAGAATCAATAACCTTAGAGATGGTCTTCTTGGGACTATGGTAGGAAATTTATATGCAGGGAAGTTAATGTTTGACATTCATCCCAGAATTTCCTATAACTCAGCCGGCCAAGATTTTAGCAGAGTGCTAACCCTTCATCAGGATTTCAAAAGAAAAGATCTGATGAAAGGGGAATAGATCATATTCTATAATTTATAGAATCTCTTATTTACTTTCCAATAGTCATCATTCTGACTTGTTTCTCAGGAAAGAGTATATAGAAATTCCTTGAATTTTCAAGGAATTTGCTAAAGTCATGACTCCAAATCCTACCCAGATTCCGAGGTTAGGAGGAGTAGACATACAAATAAGAGATCACCCAGTTCTAGACGGATCAACAAGTGTTAATATTGAGTATGCAAGGTGTATGTCTTTTTCGGAAGACAGAATTATGGCGTATAAAGGAAGGAGTTCATCAAAGATCTAACTCCTCAGTCCATTGGGGTAGATAACATAAAGATTAAATGCCCTGAAGGATGGAAAGATATACGAGTTATATTTGACATCACTAAAAAAATTAACCGTTTTCCATGTGATGACCTATATTATCTGTAGAAACCATCAATTGGAACATATGAAGGCACGATTGAAATTGCAGGTCATGAAATCAGTCTTCGGCACCACCAGAAAAGACAATGGGGTTATGATTTTGGGATTAAGTTTTTTCGAAAGTCATAAACCATGGGTAAGAAAAGATAATGGAATAGAATTAATCTGAAAGGTCATACCATCAGAATTAAATGACAAGTCTATTTTCCATTTATATCTCAGTAGGGATAATATATGAACAATATAAGTCATAATATTTTGCAGCTTATATTGATTCAGGATCAGGTATTTGCACAGAAAAACCAGGAGTTTTCCCTAGCGAAGCTATGGAATCATGACCAATTATTGCAGGAAGAGATTTTTTCCAGAAAATCTTAGTACTCAATAAGGGTATTAGACATGCCAATATCATGATTGGAAGAGCATTTGGTACACCTTGATTTAAGGTAAAAACACCTCCTATTTATTTTCATGATATAGGAGCAGATATTTTGTTAGATAATAACTTCATACAAACCTTTACGAACGCAGTGACGTCACAATGAATTAAAGGAAGATTGAAATCCGGGATTGAAGTCCGTGGGCGCCTATAAATAGAGAGGTTTGAAACAGATGGAAAGCATCGAAAATTCCTCTCAACTCTTCAAAACACTTGTATCATTTCTTTTCTACAAATTTCCTTTCAAGTCTGTAATAGTATAGGGTACATCCCCAAGAGTCTTGCTTCCTCCATTAGGAGCTAAGTGTCTGTCTTCTCCAGTATGAGAAATTATGTTTGAATAATATTTTTAATATTTCTTCAATAAAATTCAGGCTTCCAAATATTCCCAAAATCCCGATAATACAGTTAAACCTCTTTATCCAGCTTGTTACGTCCTAAGGTAGGAAACGAAATAGGACTGTGCTGTTTGTTGCTGAAGGAATTAAGAACCGGCGAACCATCGGTTGCGGCTGCATGGTTGGAAACTGTCCGTAAAATCTCGGAGCTTAGGAAACCCGGCAGCAAGGCGGTCAAACCCGAGGTATGATGTTTAGAGCTTAATTTTGTTATCGGAAGCATGATGGGCTGTCATTGAACTAAATTAAATGAAAAATCTAAAGTTTGGGGTCAAAGTGTAATAAAACAAAAGTTGGTGGGTTAATTGACTTTTTGAATAGTCTGGATGACCTAAAATAACTTAAAACAATGTTTCTAATGGCGTAAAATCCTAAATAAACAAATAATGACTCAAAACTGGAATATGTGTCTTCTCATGTCCTAATTTATTTATTATCTCTTATTGTAAAGTCTTGGTCTTTTTATTTATTTTAAAGTCTTGGTCTTTTTATAGTAGTAGTGGTATATTTATTAGGGGTATTTTAAAGTCTTGGTCTTTCGATATTTTTTTGTTTCCAAGTAGGTACTTCGTGGATATGTAAATGCATAATTTTTTTTAATTATTATATATGTACTTTTGGGAAGATAGATTGGATTCTACTAAATTTAAAAACATTTAAGTACATTTTTTTGTTATATATCGAGCCACATTGGGGCTAGTTAAGATTAATCCAAGAATTGTCAAACATTAGGTACATTTTTTATGACTAAAGTATAAAATTCATTCTTAAATTTTAAATTATGACAAATATCATTTCACCACTATATGGTAACTGTGATTGTGAGGAAAATACATGTGCAACGCAGAGTCAATTTCATTTGGTATGAGAACTTGACGCCTTGACGGTCCTTAACTCGTCTTTAAGTTTTAGTGTTATATTCGGTGTTCAATTCATTATCCTTTTCAATTTGTATATAACTTAAGCTTCCGCACTCTACTTACTTCCTAAGACTCTGCCGACAAAATATATATCTATTATCTATTATAATATAAAAGCTTTTGCCCTTATGAATAGTGTTTTACTTATGAATAGTGATGGGCTCTTAGGAATAGTTATGGGCCCTTATGAATAGTATTTTCTTATGATTTATGGGTTGATATTGTACTTATTATTTAAATATATTTTAAATACTAACAAATACTTTATAAATTGAAATTATAGTGAATATGATAAAAAAAAAACTTTTTGGTGAAACCGGGTATCCCCAGGCCATATTGGACTTAAGACACTAATCTCTCGAGGATCTGCAATGGCAATTAAGGGCGCCTCTCCCAAAGCAGTTTTTTGCATACACAAGGCTCGAACCCGAGACCTTGCTTAAGCGACTAGAGCCCCCATCCACTCAAGGCAACTGCTGTTTTCTAAATTTAATAAATATTTTATAGATTTATGTTATATTCATCAATGGAAAATAAATAAAATGAACAAACTATGGTCACACATCCCACAAAATCATATCATTATGAAATTTGTGGAGATGATACATTAAATAATAGTATTTTTTTTCAAGTCATTTCTAAATTTTAATTTATCAATTCATTCATTCACAAAAGTATTTTCTTATATTTTTCTAATTTAATTGAAAGTTACTTTTCAATTTAATTAGGGTATGTTCTGCACGTAGAGTTGTAGCTGCGGATTGTAGCTGCGAGCTACAGCGGTAGCGAGCTATAACTGTTAGGAGCGGTATGAATTGTAACTATCAGTTTTTACATAAGTTTCGGTGGAAATAGTTATAGCTGTCATAAATTGTAATTTCAAGAGAAAATTTTTAATTACATTGGAAAGTAGATTTTAAAAGCTTCCAAAAGCTATTCAGGATAGCCTATGACATTAGAGCTTTTCACAGCTCCAATTCACAGTGCATAATGAGACTTATAACAGACTATTGTTTTGATATAAAATCTAAAGCTTTTCAAAGCTCCCAAAAGCTTACAAAAGCTGCGTGCATAACAGACTCTTAGTTTTACTTATAACAAACATTTTACATAAACTTAAAAGTCCAAACTCCTATCATCAAAAGAACTAAAGTTTTAAAAGTGCTCCGGTTCACAACTCCAACTAGTTTTGCTAAATACATGCGTACTCTTTGAGAAGAAAGGATTAAATATGCAATGAATTATTTTCCTTCTTGCTTTCCAACTTTCCATATGCTGTTCATATCGGTTTTCCTTTAATATAATTTATTTATTCTTTACTCACCTTCATGCATATTATTATTGGTTACACAAGAATTTCCTGAGTTTAGTATGGTGTGCCACACACAGATAAAGCAAAACTGTTTCTCGAAATTAAACGAGGAGTTAATTTATGGGACTAATATTAAACCTTATGAATTGATAAAACTCAAATGAAATGCGCTAATATGATCGAACTAAAATTAAGCCTTTAAGAGTTTCTTGGTCTAAAGTTGCAATCGATTATAGTGCAGAATGACAATATTTTGGATATGCACAATGTTGCCATGAATGAAATTATGTAATAGGAGAGTGAGATTATGGGATGAGTTGAAAATGTCATAAAAAAAAACAATGCACAGGGATTATCGTCATAAACATAACAAAACTCATTTCGTGCATCCCATACTTACTTTTCCATAACAAAAAAGTGTCGCCCAACACATTCTGCACCCTAATTGGTTCCCTAAAATTGCAAATTAAAATTTCAAAGGATTCGAAATCATTACATCACATACATTAATTAAAATTTCAAACTCGCCACCATCAGTAACATTTTTAGTTTACCCTTACTTTACAAACTAATCCATCATCACCTGAAGTATTGTTAGTTGTTAAATTACATAATACTTACTCTCAAAATTTACGAAGGAGAGAGATGGTGGGTTCTCTTGGTAGGTACTAATTTATTCGTTGTTAACTGGTTTTGAATTATAACTCAATACTTTTGTTTCACACACTGCACCTTTATCAATAGTCAAAGCCATGGTTCACCGTTGGCGAATAATGATTGTGTCGTGGTTGCTATTATTTCACATATGTTAGGATGCCCTGTTTATATGGATTTGGATCACTCCACCTATTACCAATTTGTGTTGGGTTGGAACCTCATATCTATCACTTTTCTAACATGGTATCATGGGTTGGAACCTCATATCTATCACTTTTCTAACATGGTATCAGAGCCATAGGTATCCATTTGGGTATCTCTTGGTTTCCAAGATGAATATCATTCCGAGGAGGGGATATTAAAATCCCCACATCCCCTATATATTGGGATGACCCATTGTTTATATGGATCTGGATCACTTCACCCATTATCTACTGGTTTTGGGTTGAGATATCATGTACATCATCTTTCTAACATTTCATATAGTTGGTGGGGTGGTGGTATCGGCTAAGAAATTTTCTGTGTTTTCGAAGCACTATGATTTAAAATATTGAAAAGTATGGCAATAGGGATTAACTAAGGTAGTAAGGTATGTGCGCATAAATAGAACCCATCATATCTCTCAAATTCACGATCTTCTACTCAAACTCCTATAAAACTAAATATTCTGAACTCATCTTTTGTTGGTCTGATTTGTAGTTTATATATGGAGAATCCTCAAGACATGAACATCAGCGGAAGTGGCAGTGGCGGTGGCAGCAACAGCAACAACAACGAGATCAGTGATGGTGAAGTTATTGATTCATCAGCTGTTGTAGCTGATGATGAGGTTCATGTTGACATTCCTGTAAACATGAGTCGATGCATTTATAGAGTGCCGACAAACGCGCGGGGAGACAGAAACATGGGCTCGCAAGTGTACGATCCCGCTGTGGTCTCAATTGGTCCGTACCACCACGGTGAACCCCAGTACCGTGAAATGGAGCAATACAAGGAGGATGAACTTGTCAAGTTCATGGCAAAGAGCGTGGAGGTGGACAAGACCAAGGACAGATACTTCTACTATAACGAGATTTTCAAGAGAATAAATGAGGTCAGGAAAAACTATGAGAAAGATATCAAGTATGATGATGATGAAGAATTAGCTGCCATCATTCTTTGTGATGCCTGCTTTATCGTAAGCTTCTTGGACATGGAGAGACCCTGGCTTGTTGAAAGGATTTCTACCGAGCTCAGCCTGCCAATAAGTGCACTCGTGGTCCGCGATTTATTGATGCTTGAGAATCAGATCCCATATTGGATAATCAAGCACCTAATTGATTTAAGATATGGCGAAGGAGGAGAAGATTTAGTTCGTATCTACATAGGATGGGAATGCTTTTTGAATTCGGATTTTGTAATACAACTTCCCTGGGGTGAAGACCACCGACCTCTTCATCTTCTTGAAGCACATCAATTTGCTCTCTTGTATCAACAGATACCCCAAGAGCCAAAACCTCATTTTCTGTCAACAACATCCATGCCAAAAACTGCCGAGTACGAGGCAAGTAACTTTTTTGAAAGATTAAACCTCCCATATCGTTCTGTCACATACCTACAATCAAAAGGCATTCATTTGAGGCCGAGCTCTTTGTGCCTACGAGACATCAAATTCACATCCTACCACTTCTATGGAGTGCTTCATCTTCCCATGTTGTACATCAATAGGAATACCAGCGTTTTATTTTCCAATATCGTAGCCTATGAAATGACTCCAAACTTGTCTAAAAGTTATATGATGACCTCTTATGTGAATTTTATGAAGTCCCTAATTGATACTCCACAAGATGTGATGGTGCTGCGGGAGAAAGGCATACTGTATAGCAACTTGGGCGATGATCAGGAAGTGATCAGAGTGTTCAAGGAGATCGACACATATGGAGTGGTGTCTGATATTTTTCATAAGGTGGAAAAGGAAATAAACAAGCATTGCAGCAGCAGAACCAAGACATGGATGGCTGATCTCTTTCACAGTTACTGCCGTAGTCCGTGGTCTGTTGTTGCTGTCTTTGCCGCAACTTTAGTGATCTGCCTCACTTTCATTCAAACATATTACACTGTCCATCAAGTTTCTTAGAATTTTTTTAAAAAAACAGTGTCCCTTCAATTCCTTCCATCTATTTTTTACCGTTTCCTTGTAAAATTGTTGGCTTGTTTAATTTCGGTGTGAATGTAGCTAGGCGAGTGTGGAATAATGTGTTTGGAGTATACGTGTACCAACTGTTGATGTAACATTGAACTATCTATGTTCTTGAGTTAATTATATTCCTGTTGGCACTAAACATTTGATGCAGGATCATATATGTGTCAATGCAACTCACTAACAACAAGACAGTTATGTTTTTGAGGATCAAGTCTCACCAGCACCATGGACTTAAAGACCAAGGCGAACTTCAGTCTATATATTCTTCTTATACTTGGGTCTTTAAGTGAGATTTTTTGTACTTTACTTTTCATTCTTCTATACACTTTACCGAGAGCTTCTTAGATTCGATTAGAAGATATACTTGAGTCAAAACCGTGTTCTTCATGTTAGATGATAGAGTGTTTTGATCTTGAGTGAATTGAGTTGTAATTCATGTGTATATCATTTAAATCGAGTTGTAATCCAAGATGGGAATTCTTCTTGGAATAGTTTAGGATTCTTGTTCAGGGTTATCAACAGGTTGGAGGAACAACAAGATTGTCTTTGAAATTCTGATCAGGTAGATTAGGAATTGAGGGGGAGTTTTTCAGCTTCTAGATCGAGTTGATAAAATTTGTTTCGAGTCTTGTGTTTGTTCTTGATCTTTGTTGAGTGATCTTCGCCTGGATTGGAATCCCCCGGACGTAGGACAGGAGGTCCGAACCGGGTCACCAAACAATTGTCTTTTTATTTTACTGCAATTGTGTGTGATCATAACAACACTTTAACACCCTACTCATCGGACTGTCAATTGGTATCAGAGCCAATCTTCAAACGACTTACTAGAGATTCAAGATTCATCATGAGTAGGGAAATCTCGCATCTACGTCCACCGATCTTCGATGGAAACAATTATAGCTACTGGAAGTCAAGAATGGAGTGCTATCTTAGAGCTCTTGGAGAGGATGTTTAGGATGCAGTCGAAGAAGCATGGGAACCACCAACAAGGACTGAAACGCCTACTACTGCTAGTGCAACTACAACCACATCCACATCTACGGATACCACTTCAACCACTGCCACCACAACCACTGCTGCACCAACAATCCGACTTGCTAGAAAGGCTGAATACACAACGGCGGAAAGGACTGCAAAACAAGGGAATTATGCGGCTATGAATGCAATCAGTGGAGCCATGGAAGAGGCACAACATAGGATGATCAAGAATTGCAAAAACGCCCATGATATGTGGAGATTCCTTGAAATCAGGTTTGAGGGTTCTGCAGATGTTAAGCTAACACGTTTACATCGCGTTGAGTCTTTGTATGACAGGTTGGAGATGACAGATGATGAAAACATCTCAACATATTTTGAAAGATTTCAAAATGTGGTTAATCAATGCATAGAGCTTGGAATGCATTTTGATGAACAGAAATTGGTCCAGAAGATGCTACGAACGGTATCACCTAAGTACTCTGGAAAGATCTCGGTTCTTGAGGAGAGTGAAAAGACCAATACGATGACTTTGGAAGAATTGGTTGGAAACTTGCAAAACTATGAAATGAATCACTTGGAGTCAAGAAACAAAGGAAAGTCGAAGAGTATTGCTCTAAAAGCTGAAAAGATTGATGATTCAGATGATGATCTAGATGAAGAATTATCACCGATAACCAGAAGAATGGCCAAATTCCTTCAAGAAAAGAGAGCAAGACAGTTACAGAAAGGCAAGCCTCAGAAATCCAATTCTCATGTTGTTTCGACGTCTGATAAACAACAGAATAAGGGTTCAAGGAAATTTGATGGCAAAGTCAATAATCAAAGGAAACTCAAGGAGCCAGAGAAATTCGACAAATTCTCCTCTATCGTGTGCTATTAATGTGGAGGCAAGGGACATGTCAAAAAGGAATGTCCTACTGCCAAGAGAAAAGAAGGCAAAGCATATCAAGCCACTCTCCGTGATGGAGAATCCGATGTTGAGGCAACCGAGGAACAACAGAGTGATCCAGAAGATGTTGTAGCCTTAACTATTCATGATTGCAGCCCTCTAACAGGTATAACAAGTTCAATAGATTATTCTACTGATGAAGATGATTCTGTTAGTACAGGTAATATCAATGAAATATATTCAAATCTGGCCGATGCCTATGAAGAGTTAAAGTTCGAGTATGATACTGCCTTCAGTGAGAACAAGAATTTGTTAACTCAACTGACTGACCTCGGAATATCTTATGATGAGCTATCTGCTGAGAAGATCAAAATTCAGAAGGAATTGAAGCTTGCTAAGCTCAAAGTGAAGAACTTCAAGTTGAATGCTCCAAACTTTCTGAAGAAAAGACCTCTTTGGCTACAGAAAATCAACAACTCCAAACTAAGATCAGTGAACTCTCTCAAACGGTAAAAGGTAAAAATAAGTTAGATTCAGTTCTTTCTATGTGCAAAAGACCTGGTGATCTTTCAGGTATTGGATACAAGAAGAAAGGGAAGCCAAACAAGTTCAAATCAACCAAGAGAAACTTTGTCAGTGGAGGATACCATGGTGAAGAATCAAGTAATGTAGCTGCGTACAAGGATGTGCCTATTTCAAGTCAACATTGCACCTCAAGACTCAAGGGATTGCATCTATTGTGGCCTACCTGGTCATCAAGCTGATACTTGTCTCAGGATAGTTAGAGACCTCTTAAATGGAAAACCAGTTGTCTGGCCGTCGTTAGAAATACAGAAGAAAATCCAGATTCGTAAGGCCTGGATACCTAAACATTCTAACAAACAATCACTTGGTCTTGTTGTTGTATCTTTGCAGGCACATCATTAGAACACCTTGTGGTATTTTGATTCTGGATGCTCTAGGCATATGACTGGAACCAAGAACATACTTCAAAATTTCACAGAACAAGATTGTGGAGAAGTGATGTATGGTGATGGTGCCAAAAGCAAAATCACTGGTTATGGTAAAATTGATAAGGGAGTTCTTTCTAATCTCTCTAAAGTCTATTTTGTTGAAGGTTTAACTACAAACTTGATTTCCATAAGCCAATTATGTGATGAAAATTCTTTGGTGCTATTTGACATGAATACTTGTTATGTGTTTAAAGACTATAAATGTATTATGTCAGGAAAAAGGTCTACTAATAATTGTTATATCTTAAAGGAAACAGTAGACATGGCTTTGATTTTGAAAGAAGATCTTACAAGCCTTCGGCACAAGAGGATGGCACACCTGAATTACCAAACTCTTTACAAATTGAGTGTAGCTGGCGCAGTTAAAGGGTTACCCAAACTACAGAACAACTCCAAAATTGTCTGTGAAGGATGTTCAAAAGGAAAACAAACCAAGACTCAACACAAACGAGTTGATGAAATTACCACCAATCACTGCCTTGAACTCATTCATATGGACTTGATGGGTCCATTAGAAGTTGAAAGCCTTAACGGTAAAAGGTATGTACTTGTGATAGTTGATGATTTTTCTAGATTTACTTTTGTTTGTTTTCTCAGATCTAAAGATGAAGCCTTCGAGTATTTTGAGTCAATAAGCCTGAAGATCATGAACCAAAAATAAGGAAAGATCAAAAGGATTAGAACTGATCATGGAAGAGAGTTTGACAATCAACAATTCACTGATTTTTGTAAGCTACATGGAATTTCTCAAGAATTCTCTGTCCCAAAAACTCCTCAACAGAATGGTATTGTAGAAAGGAAGAATAGGACCTTACAGGAGATGGCAAGGTCTATGCTTCATGATAGCACACTTCCAAAGACATTTTGGGCAGAGGCAATGAACACAACTTGTCATGTTGCAAACAGAGTTCTTTTGAGGCCAAAGACAAACTTCACTCCTTATCAAATATGGTATGATAAACTTCCTAATGTCAAATATTTTCATACATTTGGTTGTCCTTGTCATGTTTACAGAGATCGGGAACAACTTAAGAAGTTCGATGCTAGATCAGAAAAGGGTTGTTTTTAGGCTATTCTAACAACTCCAGAGCTTAAAGAGTCTACTTGTCTGATAGCAAGAAGGTTATAGAATCTGTGAATGTTTTATTTGAAGATTCTTTATCTAAAGGATTATCTGAAAAAGAAGATGGTCTACATTACTTTCCTATTCTTGATACACCAACTGAGGAATCACATGAACCATCATTTGAAGCTGATATAGAAGCTGGAGCTGAAACTGAAGTTTTGGTTGATACTGAAGAAGAGCAACAATTACATGACTCTACTGAGATTGATAAGAGGAAAGGTCCTAGAACTTTGAAGCATCATTCTAATACTGATATTATAGGAGGATTGGATGCACCATGGCAGACCAGAAATAAGAGAGTTGATTACAAGCAACTAGCTGGAATGAACTGTTTCATATCCAAGGTGGAACCAAAAAATGCCTCAGAAGCTTTCAAAGATGAGTATTGGATTGCAGCAATGCAAGATGAGTTACTTCAATTTGAAAGGAATTCTGTTTGGGAGTTAGTACCACCCCCTGACAACATCAACATTATTGGTACTAAATGGATTTTCAGAAACAAGAAAGATGAGCATTGAAACATAGTCAGAAATAAAGCTAGATTGGTAGCACAAGGCTACACACAAATTGAAGTATTGGACTATAGAGAAACATATGCTCCAGTGGCTAGAATGGAAGCTGTGAGGATCTTGTTGTCTGTTGCATGCTACTTGGATTTCAAATTATACCCAATGGATATCAAGACTGCTTTCCTGAATGGGAGAATAAAGGAGGAAATATATGTAGCTCAACCAGCTAGGTTTGAAGATCATAAACATCCAGATTATGTTTACAGAGTTAAAGGAACTCTATATGATCTTAAGCAAGCACCCCGTGCTTGGTATGAAAGGTTGTCACAATTTCTCGTTAACAACGGTTACACCAGAGGAAATATGGATAAGACCTTATTCATTAAGCATTCAGACAAACACATCATAGTAGTTCAGGTCTATGTTGATGATATCATTTTTGGGTCTACCTCAGAAGAACTTAGAAAAGGATTTATACATGCTATGAAGACAGTATTTGAGATGAGTATGCTTGGAAAATTGCACTACTTTCTTGGATTGCAGATTAAACAAGGAAAAGATGGTATATTCTTATCACAAGAAAAGTATGCTGCAAATATGCTCAAGAAGTTTAACTTGGAAGACAGCAAAGTGGCTAGAACATCTCAGGGATTACATGAGAAACTTTCTAAAAATGATTCTAGCAGTGATGTTGATCAAAAGCTATACAGAAGTATGGTAGGTAGTCTTCTCTACGTAACAGCAACCAGACCAGATATCTCATATAGCACTGGAGTATGTGCTAGATTTCAATCTCAACCTAAGGAGACACATCTCAAGGCAGCTAAGAGAATCATGAGATACATTAAGGGAACCATTGGACTTGGAATTTGGTACTCTAATAGATCATCATTGGATCTTATAGGATACACAGACTCAGACTGGGCTGGAAGTTGAGATGACAGACGCTCGACTACAGGAGGCTGTTTCTATCTTGGTGACAATTTGGTTAGCTGGTACTCAAGGAAACAAAACATAGTTGCTCTTTCTACAGCTGAAGCAGAATACATAGCTGCTACATGTTGCTGCTCCCAACTCATGTGGATGAAGCAAACCTTGGCAGACTATGGAGTGAATCAAGAGAAATTTATGGTGCTATGTGACAATACAAGTGCTATAAACATCTCTAAGAATCCAGTGCTTCACAATAGGAGCAAGCATATTGACATCATGTATCATTTCATTAGAGATTTGGTTGAGGATAACATTTGTGACATTCAACATGTAGGGTCGTCAGAGCAGCGTGCTGACATCCTAACAAAAGTCATGGAGGGAGATAAGTTTGATAGGCTTAGAACCATTCTGGGACTAATTTTCTATACCAATTAAATTTCATTATGCTTTGGGCCTTTCTTTGTTTTTCTATGAATACTAACTCCTACAGGCCCAAGCTACTTAGAACTGAAATCGGATAAAGACAAAGTAGTAATTTGATACGGAGGGATTTTGATACGACGTCTGCTCAGTGTCATCATAACCCTGCAACTACAGTAGCCGTCCTTCACCCCTGCAGCTCACGTCGCCCGAAACCGTTTCTCCTCTGTCGATCGTGGTTAAACGTTTCACATGTCTAGGTTATACACGAGGATCGATTGGCAAGAACGATCTCCTTCCCTATCCCGCTTTGATCACGAGGTTCTTGAAGAAGAATGGGATCAAAGTCCCCAAAGAGGAGCGCATTCCCATTAAGCAGAATACTCCCATAAATGATCTACGAAACATGCACAATGACATCCTCCTTGGTCCTGCTTTGTTTGGCACAGCATTGGTGAACCATCTCAAAACCATCATTCTTCGACAGAATGAGGAAGTCTCCAATGTCATTTCTGCTGGCCTCCGGACCAGGAAGCAAAACAACAATATGCTGAAGCTGCTTCCGGGCTCATTTAATCCTCCACCTACTGGAGAGGAGGATGATGATGAGGAGGATTGACTCATCAAGGGGGAGATATTAAGGTCTCAAACTGACCAATGGGTAATGTTGACAACATTTTGAGGGGGTACATTCTAAACTGAAAACTTTTGATATTTGGGGTCTGTAACTAATGGATTCTTACTGCTGGATACTTTTTGATACTCTTGCTTGCTGATGCTTAGCTTATTTTGTGGTTTGACATTATATGCTTGGATTTCTATGTCTGATTTTTTTAGCTTTCTGATTGGTTATTTTTAGCTGGTGTTACTCTTACTTCTTGATTACCATTTTTTTTGGACTTGATCTATTAACCTCTGTTGTTAGTTTGAAATTCTGAATCGTTATTCATCATACTGGTTTGAGACTTTATGTGATGAATCAACCTCTTCATGAAATGAGGGGGAGATTGTTGGCACTAAACATTTCATGCATGATCATATATGTGTCAATGCAACTCACTAACAACAAGGCAGTTATGTTTTTGAGGATCAAGTCTCACCAGCACCATGGACTTAAAGACCAAGGCGGACTTCAGTCTATATATTCTTCTTATACTTGAGTCTTTGAGTGAGATTTTTTGTACTTTACTTTTCATTCTTCTATACACTTTACCGAGAGCTTCTTAGATTCGATTAGAAGATATACTTGAGTCAAAACCATGTTCTTCATGTTAGATGATAGAGTGTTTTGATCTTGAGTGAATTGAGTTGTAATTCATGTGTATATCATTTAGATCGAGTTGTAATCCAAGATGGGAATTCTTCTTGGAATAGTTTAGGATTCTTGTTCAGGATTGCCAACAGGTTGGAGGAACAACAAGATTGTCTCTGAAATTCTGATCAATAGATTAGGAGTTGAGGGGGAGTTTTTCAGCTTCTAAATCGAGTTGATAGAATTTGTTTCGAGTCTTGTGTTTGTTCTTGATCTTTGTTGAGTGATATTCGCCTGAATTGGAATCCCCCGGACGTAGGACAGGAGGTCCGAACCGGGTCACCAAACAATTGTCTTTTTACTTTACTGCAATTGTGTGTGTGATCATAACAACACTTTAACACCCTACTCATCGGGACTGTCAATTCCCTTGCTAATTAATACTACTACTACTACAGATATATGGATTATGTTTTCGCATTCTACTCCCTAACAATTCATACGAGTTTTAGGCAAGTTGGTTAACTATCATAGTACAAATTTAACTATTTATGTATATTTTATTTACTTACAGATTATGTTAATCCAGAATTTGCATGACGAAACATGTAATTTTGAGATGTCTAAATAAACCGAATATCAGTATATGCTTATTTCTTTTCCTCAAAACCTAGAGTTTTACGAGGCACATGTTAGATATAGAGATCTATATTGCAGGCAGTGTGAAGAGAATTATATTTTCTGATGTTCAAAAATTTGTGATGAGGGACGAGGCAATGGAAACCGTGGAGGCCGAGGTGCAACTGCAAATGCTGTCCAAAGCTGAGCGGGTGCTGTCACTGAAGAACAAAGCACTACCAACAATACTGTACAAATGACATCCCTCACACAAGCTCAACTTGACCGGTTAATGTCTATGCTAGGCACACGTGAAGGAGACATGATTTATGATGCGTTGTCTGGTAAGAAATATTCTTTGGTGCATTTGTCAAATTGGATTATTGATAGTGGTGCATCCCACCATGTATCCAACAATCTTAAAGTCTTTAAAAATATTCGAGAATCCGGGAAGGATGAAGCAATCATTATTCCGAATGGGAATTCATTGAAGGTGGAGAAAATTAGAGATGTTATCATTAACAAATCCATCAAGCTAAAGGATGTTCTTTATGTCCCCACTTTTAAGTGCAATTTAATTTCTTCAAGAAAGCTAAGTGAAGATATTGGTTGTGCCATTACTTACTTCTTAAATGTTTGTGTTATACAGGACCCCATCCAGCGGACGCTGATTGGATTGGGTGATATCAAAGATGGTTTGTACTACTTGGGCAACACACATAGTCCACGGGTCATGGCTGTTGAAAGGAAAAGTACTTATGAATTATGGCACAGACGCTTGGGACATCCATCAGAAAGAAATTTATCGTACTTATCCAAAATATGTGATTTTACATTAGACAATTGCAATGCTGAATGTTGTGATGTCTGTCATATTTCAAAACAGTCCCAGATTTCCCTTCCATTAAGTGATAATAAAGCTTCTCATGCATTTGAGTTGATACATTGTGATTTATGGGATCGTTATCATACTCCATCCTCTTTCAAGAGCTTATTATTTTCTCACAATCGTGGATGATTTCACACGCAGTACATGGGCCTATCTTTTGCATGACAAATCTGAAACTCAAAAGGTGTTTATGTCCTTCAGTGTTATGGTTAGAAGACAATTTGGTTTTGATATAAAATTGGTTCGTAGTGACAATTGCACAGAGTTTTTAGGGAGTCTTAATGAATATTTCCTTGGCCAAGGAATCATTCAGCAAACCTCATGTGTTGGGACGCCATAACAAAATGGTCGAGTGGAGAGAAAGCATCGACATATTCTCAATGTAGCTAGAGCACTACGATTCCAAGCTAGTCTACCTTTGAAATTTTGGGGAGAATGTGTTTTGGCAGCAACCTATTTGATTAATCATACACCAAGCAGTGTGTTAGGAGGCCGCACCCCATTTGAAGTGTTGTTTGGAAAAATGCCAAAGTACTCGCACATTAAAGTCTTTGGATGTCTTGGGTATGCTAAAAGGCAAGGAGTAAAAAAGGACAAGTTTGATGAACGCGCTGAAAAATGTGTTTTTGTTGGGTATCCTTATGGAAAGATAGGTTGGAAAATGTATAGTTTAGGCAAGGGAGATATCTTTATATCTCGAGATGTGCAATTTTACGAAGACATTTTCCCATTTGACAAGAGGAAGTCGTCAAAAATGGAAAGTGCTCGTAGCGAGGGGGAGAATGTTATCCTAGAAGATGAAAGTTATCCATTCAGAGATAATGAAAGTGTCAGGAACATCCAACAGACAAGCCCACCTGGAGAAGTTGTTCTTCAAAATAATGTGCAAGCCTTTGATGATCACCAACACCCAACTGTAACTGACAATGAGATGTCAGAACAAGGAGAGGAAAATGAGCCTGTTTTACAAATAGAATGACCTAAAAGGGAACGAAGACGACCTGAATACTTGAAGGACTATGTGTGTGCTGCATCATTACAACCATCCAGGATAAAATCAGTTCAAAAGGTTTCCGCAGGTATGGCTCATTCTTTGACACATTACATTTGTTATAGTAAGTTTAGCTCACCTCATAAAGCTTTCTTGATGGCCATTGATTCTGCTAATGAGCCAACCAGCTATGCAGATGCAGCCAAGGACGAAAGGTGGGTTGAAGCAATGAACAAAGAAATCAAAGCATTAGAGGAAAATAAGACTTGGGACATCCTGAGTTTACCTCCAGGAAAGAAAGTAGTTGGATGTAAATGGGTCTACCGGATAAAGTATATGTCAGATGGAAGTATCGAACGTTTCAAGGCCAGATTAGTCGTTCAAGGATTCACTCAAAGATGGGGAGAAGATTACACAGAGACTTTTGCTCCTGTGATAAAGCAAGTTTCTATTCGAGTTTTTTTAGCGGTAGCAGTGGCAAAAGGCTGGGAACTTCATCAAATGGATGTGAATAATGCCTTTCTCCATGGTGATCTCAAGGAAGACATTTATATGAAGCTCCCACCAGGTTTTAGCTCAAGGAAACCAAATGCTGTTTGTAAATTACAAAGTCGCTATATGGCTTGAAACAAGTATCAAGAAATTGGTTCACAAAGTTGGCAACATCTTTAATAAAGTATGGTTTTAAGCAGTCCGCATCAGAGAGCACTTTTTTCATCTATAAAAAGGATGATGTGTTTCTTGGTCTTTTGGTGTATGTTGATGATATATTACTAGCTGGAAATTAAACAATTCGGAAGCCTGTTCAAAATTCAAGGCATATCTTGATGGTTGCTTCAAGATAAACGATTTGGGAGGTCTAAAATATTTTCTTGGGATGGAAGTGGCAAGATCCCCTACAGGCTTATTTTTTAGCCAACACAAGTTTGTTTTAGATGTTTTGAAGGAAACCGGATTGATAGGCTGCAAGCTCGTGGACACTCCTATTGAGCAAAATCATCGTTTAGGTTATGCCAATGGTGAGTTTTACCATAAACTGGATCAATACCGAAGATCAGAACAATTGAAGGTTGCCTGTTTGGCCTGACTGTCCGAGGATCGGTGTTGTGGGAGAGTCCAGACAACGAATAATCTGCAGACTGTAAGTCGTGTGAGATAGAGTCAGTTCCTTGATTGTTTGATTGTTTTAGTCTTAGTTTTCTTGAGTGATAGTATTAGAGCCTGGATTCGAATCCCCCAGACGTAGATCCGTTGAATCGAACTGGGTCACCAAATTCATGCGTTTTTACTTTTCGCTGCGTTACACTCTGTGCACACACACACTATCGTTCACCGGTCGTTTTCACTACCGCTCGACTACGCGCTTAACACAAGATTTCAGTATTATCTGGGACCAACAGAAAAGCTTTGAAAGCTCTAGCGAGTATATTTGGGAAATAATTAGAGTTTAGCGTCTGGAGTTTAGAGTTTAGAGTCTGGAGTTTGAAATTAATGGTGAAACTTAGTTTTAAATTGAATAATGGTGTTTGATAATGCAATCTTAAATTAGAGTTTAGACTCTGGAGTTTGGAAATTTAAAAGTTTTGGGAGAGCAACGGTCAGAGTTTAGTGATTAGAGATTAAAATTTGGCAGTTACTGTAATTAGTGTTTACTATATATAGGATTTTAGACTATTTTTAATATGTATTTTAAAAGTTAAATGCTAAGACTAACCTTTGTTCCCAAACACAACCAGCATGAGGTTCTAGCATAAGCTTTATTAAGATAAGTTACTACTAGTAGCTTTTGTGAGCTTTGGAAATTAAAGGAAGCTCTTTATTTTTATTTTTTTTTTAACTTTTCAAAAACTACTTCTTACAAACATTTTATATAAAATTAAAAGTCCAAACTCCTATCAAAAGAACTACTCCCTCCGTCCAATTAAAAGTGACTACTTTCTCTTCTGCACAAAATCCAATGCAATTGTTGAACGATTTATATCTCAAAATCGGTATAAGTAAAAATTATATAAAATATATATATTTTAAAACTATATGATTAGACGATTCTAACAAGACCACACTTTGACTATTTTTCTATTCTTGTATCAATACAATAAAAATTGAGCAGTTAAATAATGAACAGTGTCTAAATTCAAATGTAACCACTTTTAATGGGACGGAGGGAGTACAATTTTAAAAATGCCCCGGCTCACAACTCCAACTAGTTTTGCCAAATACATGCATAACCTATGTATGAATTATTTTCCTTCTTTTGAGTATATTTCCAACTTTCCATATGCTATTCATATGGGTTTTCCTTTACTGTAATTTATTTATTGTACTCACCTTCATGCATATTATTATTGGTTACATAAGAATTTCCTGAGTTTATTACTCCCGCTCGATCTCTTCTCCCATCAATTTTGATGGTTCAAAATGTTTTAAGGGGACACAGATTAAGCAGAACTGTCTCTCAAAATTAAACATGGAGTTGATTTATGGGACTAATATTAGACCTTATGAATTGATAAGACTAAAATGAAATGCATGATTGAACTAAAATTAAGCCTTTAAACGTTTTTTGGTCTAAAATTGCAATCGATTATAGTGCAGATTGACAATATATTGGATACGCACAATGTTGCCAAGACCGTCATAAACATCATAAAACTCATTGGATACTTACTTTGCTATCACAAAAAAGGTGTCGCCCATTCTTCACGAGAAAAAACTCAAATCATCCCATAAGTTTGAACAATTTCTTAAACAACCATAAGTTAATTTGAATTATCCTAATACTCCATCCACTAAGTATGTAAATTTTTCCCGGACCATCCCACCCTCCCTGAATCGGGGTTTTAGCTGACGTGTCACCCGGGTATTCGTGGGCACGGGAATGGTTTATTCTAATTCAAGCTGACGTGCCAACTAATTCGATTGACATGCCAGCTAAAATTGTGAATAAAGAGGTTGAGACTTGAGATGATTTGGACGAAAATTAACATAGTTACTTAGTGGATGGATTATGACAATTCAATTAATATTGGACTATTTAATAAATTATTCAAACTTATGGAATGATTTGAGTTTTTTTTTTTTTTTTTTCATTCTGCACCTTAATTGGTTCCCTAAAATTGCAAATTAAAAAATTTCAAACGACTCGTAACCATTACATCACATACATTAATTAAAATTTTAAACTCACCACTATCGATGACAGTTTTAGTTTACCATTACTTTACATACTAATCTATCATCACCTAAAGTATTTGTCGTTAAATTACAAAATACATGTTGGGAAAATAAGCTCTGATACCTACTGTTGGGAAAGGCTACTACGAAACACAAACACACACACTATAGAGGACCTATGACAATTCACTCACACAACACCAACGCTTTAATGTTGGTTAGCCTTTCACTAAAATTCTTAGTGCACAAGGATACTTAGGCGGCAGGGCCGACCATATATCATTAGGCGGTATAACCGACCATATATTAGTTAGGCGGCAGGGCCGACCATATAACTAATGCAAGTGCACCAAGAACTTAACAAACCAAGGCTTAACCGAGAGACTTAAACAAAGATAACACTTTTATAAATACAAAACACAATTACAAGAGATTTCACTACTCACACCTTATCACTCCTCAACTCTCAACTCACTTCTCAACTCACACCTCTCTACTTCACTCAACTCTCCACTATACACTAAACTCATAACTTCTCTACACTACACACCGCACTTCTACATCACTCAACTCACCACTACACCTCAACTCATCACACACATCTTCTACTTCCACAAATGAAGGGGCACACCCCTATTTATAGGGGGGGCCAAGATTTCTAGAATTTTCTAAAAATACATTAATAAATCTAGATATTTTGGTGGATAATTCTACACAAGTATTATTCTATAATTTTCTAGAGTATTCTATTTTGCATTGATTCTTAACACTCCCCCTCAATACAAAATTTCTTCCATGGTTGATTTGCAGATCATTCCGAGTGCTTCTCTGAATTTTTCGAACTTGAGTTTGCTTAAACTCTTTGTGAAGATGTCTGCAACTTGTTCATCTGTTTTTGTTGGCACCATCTCGATCTCTCCTTCTAGCACTTTTTCGCGAACATAGTGATAGTGCACTTCTATATGTTTTGTCCTTGCATGGAAGACTGGATTCTCTGCTAAACGTATGGCTGATAAATTATCACAGAAAAGCTTTACTTGATAATTTGTTGGTTGATGAAGATCTTCCATTAGTCGCTTCAACCAAGTGCTTTCCTGTGTTGCCGATGTTTCCGATTGATATTCCGCTTCGGTGCTTGACAACGACACTGTGGGTTGTCTCTTACTACACCATGATACTGCTCCCGATCCAAGATTAAATAGATACCCAGTTGTCGACCGTCGCGTATCATAGTCTCCAGCATAATCGGCATCGCAATATCCTGTCACATGGCATTCCTTTGTTTTCTTATATAAAATGCCAAAATCAATGGTGCCTTTAACGTACCTCAAGATACGTCGCACTGCATCGAGATGAGGCTTCTTTGGTTTGCTCATGTATCGACTAGCCACTCCAACTGCATATGCTATGTCTGGTCGACTTAGCGTGAGATATATAAGACTTCCGACTAGCTGTCGATACATGGTAACATCTTCTAAACTTTTCCCATCATCGGCTCGCAATTTTTCATTATGGTCCATAGGAGTTGCGATGGGCTTGCAGTTAAGCATTCCATACTTCTGCAAAAGATCCCGTGCATATTTCTGTTGTCCCAGAAATAAGCCTTCACTTGTCTGCTCTACTTCGAGTCCAAGAAAATGTTTGAGTTCTCCAAGCTCCTTCATATGAAATCTGATGGAGAGATTTTCCCTTGTCCTCTGGATCTCCTCGCCATGATCCCCCGTGATGATTAAGTCATCGACATATACTAATATTATAGCTAGCTTTCCCCGATCTTCTTTCACAAATAAACTCAAATCTGAAGGAGCAACTGTAAAACCACTTTGTATCAAGAACTCACCGATCTTCCCGTACCAAGCTCTCGGAGCCTGCTTCAAGCCATAGAGTGCCTTCTTCAATTTGTAGACATACTCAGGGCGGGTCTTGCTCTCAAAGCCTCTTGGTTGCTCCATATAAATGCTCTTGTCAAGTTCTCCATGTAGGAAGGCATTCTTGACATCCATCTGCCATAACTTCCAGGACTTGCTAGCCGCCAAAGCTAGTAGGACTCGAATTGTTGTGATCTTTGCCACCGGGCTAAATGTTTCTTCATAATCTAGCCCATATTGTTGTGAGAAACCTCGAGCAACAAGTCGAGCCTTATACCTTTCAATGGAGCCATCTGATCGAGTCTTCACCTTGTACACCCATTTACAAGATATTGGTTTCACATTTTTTGGTTTGGGAACTAAGTCCCATGTTTGATTTTCTTCCAATGCTTTCATTTCCTCTTCCATGACTTTCTGCCACTCTTGGCTCTGCGCCGCTTCTTCATAACTACAAGGCTCAATAGGTGTAGATTCATCCACAAGGGCAACATTGGCATACCTTGGATTAGGTTGCCTTAGCCTTGTCGACCTTCGCAATTGTTGTACATGCTCGCCTTCTTCATTTTGGCTTAGAGAGAACTCATTGGATGTAGGTTGATGTACACCGGTCTTCCATGGACTCTTATCTTTGGTAGGTTGTCTTTCTCGTTCTTTACTCATATCCGATGTATGCTTTCACCTCCTTCTTTTTCTTCTGAATCCTCCTCTAAGTCATGGGATTCTGGGAGCTCGACCTTTTCAGGTGTCCACCACGAGGAAGCTTCATCAAACACCACATTTCTGGAAGTATGACACTTCCCTGTAGTTGGATCACAGCATCTCCATCCTTTTCTTGAGTCATCATAGCCGACAAAAATGCATCGAATGACCTTCTTATCAAATTTGCTCCGTAGGTGATCTGGCACGAAGACGTAGCATACGCATCCAAATACCTTGAAATGACCGACGGTTGGTTTAATCCTCCATAGCTTCTCGTACGGAGAAACAAATCCCAGATTTGCTTGTGGAAGCCCGTTGATCACGTATGATGCCGTCCTCATACATTCAGCCCAAAATCTTCCTGGAACGTTTTTAGCATGGAGCATGCTTCGGCATGTTTCTGCAAGGTGACGATTCTTGCGCCCCGCTACTCCATTTTGTTGTGGAGTATTAGGGCAGCTGAGTTGCCGTCTGATCTTGTGCTTCTCAAGGTAGACATTGAACTCAGTCGACAAATATTCTCTTCCATTATCCGTGCGTAGGCACTGAATTTTCTCACTGAGTTCACTTTCTATCTTCCCCTTAAACTCTTTGAACTTCATAAAGGTCTCCGACTTCTCCTTTATAAAGTACACCCACACATACCTTGAGTAGTCATCAATGAATGTCACCATATACTTCATGCCTCCAATTGATGCTTGTTTTACCGGGCCAAAAACATCTGAGTGTATGAGCTCCAATGGTGTCTTGGAACGATGCTCCGACTCTTTGAATGGCAATTGATGAGCTTTGCCAAATTGACATCCGGCACATACGGTATTTGTGATGATATCAAGTTGAGGGAGCCCCTTTACGATTTGTTTCTTCATCATCTCCTTCAACTTGTTGTAGCTCACATGCCCAAGACGTTCATGCCAGAGATCAACCGTCTCATTCTTACGAGTCTTGTCCACGTATGATGTCTCTGCAGATAGCACATAGACTGACTCTATTTTTCTTCCTTGCATAATTGGATTGCCAACCACCTTCATTTTCTGGAACACAGTCACATCTTCGGACCCAAAGAGCACATATTTCCCCTCTGCTGTCAACTACGATACTGATAGTAAATTCTTCTTCAGGCCAGGGACAAGATACACCTTCTCGAGCTGGAGCTGGTGAGAGCCATCTTTTGGAATTGTTGTCTTTCCAATATGTGAAATAGGCAACCTTGAATTGTTGGCTGTCAACACGACTCTCTTTCCTTTATATTCATCCATGTCATGTTGCTTCTTCTCGTCGTTGGTCATATGATTTGAGCACCCAGAATCGACGATCCAATTATCTTTGTAGTTTAACTTTGTCTTCATAGTGGCAACAAAAGCTTGATCCTCCATGTCTTTCTCTATCTCGTCCTCGTCGATTCCAATAGAAAATCAGCTTCGGCATCCCATTCTTCCTCACTGATGGATGCATCCAAAGTAACTTTTTTTGTTTTGTCTCTTGTGGTGGCCATGTTTCCTTGGAAGGTTCGCTTCCTTGGAAATCTATAGTCTCGAGCAAAGTGACCCTTCTTGCCACAATCGAAGCATTCACCATTTTTCTTTGTATTGATCTCCTCATGTTGTTGATGGTGGTATCCTTTTCCTTGCCGAACTCCCCCTGTGGTGTTACTTCTTGCATTTGGATGACCATTGCCTCCATGAGTCCACCTTTCTTTCGTCACATTTTGTGTCCGATTCATGGCTTTCTTCCTGTGAGTGAAGAGGGCCTCGTCTTCTCCTTTTATGGTGACTCCATTCATTTGCTTAGCTAATGCCTCTTGGTTAGCCAGCAAATTCTCCAACTTTATGAGTGATGGTTGAGTGGGCCATCCTCGCACGGCGGCTATAAATCCGTTATACTCGGGCCTTAGACCGTGGATGATAATTCTTTTCATCCTTGCCTCACTTATGTTCTCCTCGGGGGCGAGTTGAGATATCTCTCGGCAAATAGATTTCACCTTTGTGAAATATTGAGAGATTGTGAGGTTCCCGCGAGCTCATGTTCCAAGAGCTGGAGGCGTGCTTCATTCTTCTTTGAGAATAACTTTTCCAAAGTCTCCCAGGCTGCCTTAGGTGTCTTCACATCCCGGATGTGCTCCGACAGGTCCTCCTCAATTGTAGTCTTCAATATGAACAGAGCTTTCCCCGCCTTGATTTTCCATTTTCTCAAGGCTTCAGTATTTTCTTGTGGTGGAGGAGTAGTATCGCTACCGGCGACGATCTCTCACAATCTTGACCATGAAGGTAAGATTCTATGCAAGTCTGCCAATAACAATAGTTATGGCTATTGAGCTTCTTGATTCCACTGCTCGTGCTTGCAAGATCTGCCATCTTAAAAGACGTCCAACGTCACGTATGCTTGGTCCCAGACCACTCAACTTTCACAGTTCCAAACTGTGCTCCGGCAGAGTCTCCTCTTGCTGTTGACGAGTCGATGTAAGTGTCCAACACTTACAGAAGCTTTCCTCCACTAGCGGTTCGGAACCTGGTGCTCTGATACCAGTTGTTGGGAAAATAAGCTCTGATACCTACTGTTGGGAAAGGCTACTACGAAACACAAACACACACACTACAGAGGACCTATGACAATTCACTCACACAACACCAACGCTTTAATGTTGGTTAGCCTTTGACTAAAATTCTTAGTGCACAAGGATACTTAGGCGGCAGGGCCGACCATATATCATTAGGCGGTATAACGACCATATATTAGTTAGGCGGCAGGGCCGACCATATAACTAATGCAAGTGCACCAAGAACTTAACAAACCAAGGCTTAACCGAGAGACTTAAACAAAGATAACACTTTTATAAATACAAAACACAATTACAAGAGATTTCACTACTCACACCTTATCACTCCTCAACTCTCAACTCACTTCTCAACTCACACCTCTCTACTTCACTCAACTCTCCACTATACACTAAACTCACAACTTCTCTACACTACACACCGCACTTCTACATCACTCAATTCACCAGTACACCTCAACTCATCACACACATCTTCTACTTCCACAAATGAAGGGGCACACCCCTATTTATAGGGGGGCCAAGATTTCTAGAATTTTCTAAAAATACATTAATAAATCTAGATATTTTGGTGGATAATTCTATACAAGTATTATTCTATAATTTTCTAGAGTATTCTATTTTGCATTGATTCTTAACAATACATACTCTCAAACTTTACATTGGAGAAATGGTGGGTTCTCTTGGTAGGTACTAATTTATTCTTATTATCAATTGGTTTTGAATTATAACTCACTACTTTTGTTTCACACACTGCACCTTTATCTATAGTCAAAGCCATGGTTCATGGTCGCAAATATTGATTGTGACGTGGTTTCCGATTATTTCATGTTTAAAATATCCCACATTGCGCATATGTTGGGATATCCCCTTGTTTATATAGATTTGGATCACTCTACCTATTACCAATTAGTTTTGAATTGGAACCTCATATCCATAATCTTTCTAAAATGATATCAGAGCCATGTGAATGGGTATTTCTTGGTTTTCGAGATTAATATCATCTCGAGGAGGGATGTTAAAATGCTCCACATCGCCTATATGTTGGGATGCCCCTTATTTATATGCACCTGGATCACTCCATCTCCATCATCTTTCTAACATTCCATAATGTTGGTGGTGTATCGGCTAAGAAATTTTCTATCTTTCTTAAACACTATGATTTAAAAATATTGAAAAGTATGCACTAGGTATTTAACTAAGGTAGCAAGGTATT